>CM034354.1:36157699-36757699 GCA_019925275.1 Mytilus edulis
TTTAAAAAATTTTCAGTACGAAAGCAAACAATTGTTCAAAGAGTTTAATTTCTAAAGAAGGTATTAAAACTTTAAAATGGTACAAAACATAAAAGTTTGGTTTTTGATATTAATACTAATTTTAGGGGGAAAAGGGAGGTAATGCTTATAGAATTAAATAAAAATTATTAGAAATGGTTGATAACCCATTTTTGCATTTTTCTTTATTTTCCTGGACTATTGGATCACAAAATTGATATTTTTTATTACAAATCTTTCTAAAGATTTTTTAAAAAGGAATTATGCACAATTTTGATTTTTTGAAATTGTTTATTTTCCCTTGTATATAATTTAAAAATAGTGAATCATTGGTCATAGAAGGCTTTTTTTATATTATTTACAAATTTGTGACAAATTTTCAACATAAAAATAAATGGCAAGTTTTCAATTTTAAAAAGTATTTTATATATTTTTTTCAGGTGTTGTCTTTGAAAAATGCATTTAAAAAGTGAATGACAAGTTTACCCCCCAAAAATGTGGGAACATATTTACACCAACAACAGCGGAATGCTTTTGTTTTAAAGACACTTATCCGTGCGATAAAAAGATGAGAAACTCACTATTTACACCACACTCAAAGTTTTGGGAATCACTACTATCCCAGTGAACAGAAAAATTTTTAAAATGAAGCAATATCTTCTTTAAAGAAAAAGCTGCCATTAAAAGTGTTCTTCCAAAATGAAGGGGGACATCATAAAAAATATTAAATCAATTTAATTGTTCTTTTACTATTTTGTCTGCATTTGATAAAAAGTTAGTTAAACTTTTGTACTTTTGTGTTTTTAGACAAAACAAGACATGCAGGTAGATATAAATACCATTGATGCTTAACGTTTGGATTAATTATTTTAATATATCTTTTGAATTTAAAGAAGAAACTTGAAAAGAAGTGCAAAGTTTCTAAGCAATATTAAACAGTTTAGTTTTGATATCTTAATGCCATGTTTCATATATTTTAACTGTATATTGTAGACTAGTTATACCCCAACTCCAAAGGAAAGGGGGGTATACTGTTTTAATTCTGTCCGTCCTTCCGTCAGTCCGTCCGTCCGTAACACTTTTTCAAAACACTTTTCTCAGATACTATGTATCACAGCTATTAGATATTTGGGATTAAGCTTCAGGTTGGGGTGCTGTACCGTGTAAGCGGTTTTCAGGTCTGTCGCTCTTCGACTCCTGTTTACGGACTTAGTACATATATTAAGACATAGGGGTATAATGAAAAATTTTCGTAACACTTTTCTCAACTACTATGTATCACAGCTATTAGATATTTGGTATCAAGCATCAGGTTGGGGTGCTGTACCGTGTAAGTGGTTTTCAGGTCTGTCGCTCTTCTACTTCCTGTTTATGGACTTGCGGATTCCTATAATGATATCGTTAGCGGGGGTATACTTTTGTCAGTATTACCTCACAGTTAATCTTGTTTTTTATATGTTTCTTTTTGTACTTCAATCAAAGTTTGATATACTTATCTAGTCAGAATGAATAACACTTAAGGTGCTTTATTTAAACTTGGATGCAAAAGTTTTGTTTTGGATTTGCATACTTTGAGTTTTTTTTAACATAAATATTTACAATTGTTATTTTATTTCAGTACATTTAAGTAACATTGATGCTTTAAAATTGAATTAATTTCTTCATATATTTGTTTTAAGTCAGAAGAAATATATTGTACACCAGTTTTTTTATGTTTTTTTCATACCATGGTTTGGTATGCTTATCTTGTCAATATGAATAACAATCAAGGTGCCATGTTAACTGTTTTTTGTAGACTAGTTTTTTATATGTTTATTTTCATATGATGGTTTTGATATGCTTATCTAGTCAGTATGACTACACTTAAGGTGTTATGTTTTGTATACTTTTACTGTATACTGTACACCAGTTTTTTACATGTTTATTTTCATACTTATATCAAGGTTTGATATGCTTATCTTTATGTACTTTTTTGATGTAAATTTTTACTTGTTGACATTTTCAATAAATTGTTTTATCAAAAATCCTTGTTCATTTGTTTAAGAGAAACCAAGGATTAATATACTCGACTGCAATAAGTGATCATAATTATATTTGAAATTTGTTTTCCCTATGACAAAAAAATTGTTAAAGCAATACACAGGTATTTCTTTCAAGCAGCAAAAAGGGTAATTTGGACAAAATTGTTATTAACATTAAACTGTAGTAATATAATTATTCCCCACGCAACAAAATAATAATTTGACCTTCAAATGGAGGTCACAATGGTGCATGAGAAATCACCTTAGCCAATTACATTTTCCAACCATACATGATTCGTCAATGTCACGGGATAATAATATTATGTCCTGGACAAAACAATTGAAAAAAATCAATAATTTGATTTAAAGGTCATAGGTCAAGGTGATATGAAGGTATCAATGGTGTTTGACACACCATCTCAATTTAATACACCTACCAAATATGATAAGTCAATGTCAAAGGATAGATTTATACCCTAGACAAAGTTGTATGAGAAGAAGAAAAACTACTAAAACAGTATGACTCCCTTCATCTGAAGGGAAGACATTATAACAATGCAAAACATTGAGAAATGACAAAAAATAATAGAACAAAAATTACAAAACAATGCAATATCCATTGAAGGTCCAACATTTACTCTCAGAAAAACAAATATAACATTGGGTGGGCTGGAAGGGTAAACATGTGAAGATGACAACTTAAAAACTTTTTTAAAAAACATTTCTAAAACACATATTTTTAAAATAATTATCATTCGTTTATTCACAAAATGCCAATCGAATGACCTCAGCTTTTTTTAAAAAGCTAATCTTGTAATATGCATGATTAATGACCAGGCAAAATCTAATTGCTAAAATAGAGAGGATAAATCCGATACTCTCCAGGATTGAAGGACATTTACTAGGTTTGGATTGTCCTAACCAATCAATAAACTTTGATTATACACGTCTCGTAATATCTTCCAATCAGGTAGCAAGAAATTCACGCACTGACTGTACATCGTTCAATTCTTAATATCGACTCCTAGGAGTCGATAATAGATAGGTCTTGTCTAAATTGAGGCCATTTGGGATAATGGTCGGGGAAATTTGGACTGCCACTAGAAAATGAGGGTATATTTGATAGGGTTAGAAATTATTCCTTGCAACAGGCCACCTACGGACCCCCAAAGAGTTACTTGAAGGGTTCTTGACGTTCAAAGAGCTTGGCACTCTCTTTACATGAGACATCGGTTTTAACGTCCCCATTCGATAGCAGATCAAGAGACCATATTTCTATTCCTCAGTCACCCTTACAAAAGATTCATCAGCGACGGTCAGATTAAAAGTTGGAAGGCTAACACAAAACCTAGTTTGAAGAGCATTATGACCCGACCCCAAGGGTGACTGGGGAATAGAAATATAGTCACTTGGTCTTCTCCCGACCGGCAGTAAAACGCTTGCCTAAGTGGGGGGTCCGTTTGGCTGTGCGGGATGTATTTAGTTCGCAGTCACGTCCGGTCAGAATGGGGACGTTAAATCCGATGCCTCGTGTAAAGTGGCAGTTCAAATTTCTCCGACCATCATCCAAGATGGCTTCTATTGAGACAAGACCTACCCATT
This sequence comes from Mytilus edulis, assembly GCA_019925275.1. Lineage (NCBI taxonomy): Eukaryota > Metazoa > Mollusca > Bivalvia > Mytilida > Mytilidae > Mytilus > Mytilus edulis. The sequence goes on from CM034354.1 coordinate 36,161,341, forward strand.
GTATTTATTGTGAACTTGTTCTAGTCCTGAATATGCATGAAACATTTGCCACTGGACGTTAATCAACCAACAATCAATCAAACTTGACTTATCTATAATCAAAAGGATATACATATAAGCCTCATACTTCTACATCAGAAATAAAATAATCTGTGAAGATCGAATTTCTACCGTCAATAGATGAAGTTCTAGATGTTATGACAAATATTATTCAATTTGATGAGATTCACCTTCCTTGTGGATTTTTCGAGCATTATATCGACATAAAGAGCGAGGTAATTGCTCTATATGAGTGGAGGACTTTCGATAGGGAATTGGTGACATTGTTTCACACATTACTTCATTATGATGTATTAACCAGCAAATTAACTTTGCATTTCAAAGACACAACAGTGATAGCTTGCTATTGATTAGCAGAAAAGCTCAATTCTAAAAATCTGATTATGGTGATAAATGATGATATACTCACAAAGGTAAGTTCATAAATTAAGTCTAATAACATGCTAACGGATTCTTTGTGATCTTCCTGGTTGTCCCTGGGGTTGATTGATTGTTGGTTGCTTAACGTCCAGTGGCAAATATTTCATGCATATTCAGGACGAGAACAAGTTCACAATAAATACAATAGGTAGGTTGTTGTAATAGAGGACATCTAGGATGATAGTCGGGGAAATTTGGACTGCCACTGGAAAATGGGGGTATATTGGATAGGGACAGAAATTTTGCCTTGCAACAGGCCACCTACGGACCCCTCAAAGAGTTGTTGCAAGTGTTCTTAACGTACAAAGAGCGTGGCACTCTCTTTACACGAGGCATCGGATTTAACTTCCCCTTCTGACGGACGTGACTGCGAACTTGATACATCCCGCACAGCCAAACGGACTCCCCACTTCGGCAAGCGTTTTACTGCCGGTCGGGAGAAGATCAAGTGACCATATTTCTATACCCCAGTCACCCTTGGGGTGTCCCTGGGGTTGAATAAGTTGCCCCTGATGTTGAATTGGCTGTCCTGGAGGTTGCATGGGTTGGATTGGCTATCCTGAAGGTTGCATGGGTTGTCCTTGCGGTTAAATGAGGTTGCATGGGGCCAAAATAAAAATATTGTATGTTTGCCCAAACGCGACCGACCCCCCAAAAAAAACCGTCGGCTCAAATTTATTTTTTGCCGGTTTTTTGAAGATATGTTTTTTTTCGGATTTTTTTCGTTATCTTATAAATGAATATAAATAAACGACATATTCAACATTAATACACATGTGCCTGTTTTTCTTCGATATGCCGAAAATCAATGAACCGTTTGACACGTGTCAAATTACATAACTGATTACACGGGAATCCTACTATCCGTTGTGTTTAATCGACAATTTTGTTAAAGTTGAATACTATGAATGAATTGTTCAGAAATGTTATTATTTATTTTTTTCAGAATGGAGGAAGTATTTTCTCAAGGGTATTTTGTAATTATTTTTATAAATAACAAATTTGTCACCAGAGCAATATATTGTCGGTGTTTTATTTGATGTTCATATCAATAAATGACTGAAATATATATTTTTTTTAAATATTTTAATTCACATTTTTATATATTTTTGGAAAGTACGTGTTGAAGTTTGGAAAACCGGCAGAGATGCTTTTTCATTCAACTCATCTTGATCTTGGGCTATGATAAGTCCGGTAGAACCGAAAATTGAATCTAATATTTCGTAGCGTTCTTTGTCGTTGGAACCAAACATAGCCAAACAAGAGTGCCATATAAGAACTAAATAAAGTGCCATTCTTCATATTTTATATAAGCTTTGGATTTCAAATATTTTGGCCACGAGCATCACTGAAGAGACATGTATTGTCGAAATGCGCATCTGGTGCAAGAAAATTGGTACCGTTAATTTTATTTAACAAGTCATTAACAAATAAATTGATTATCAACATACTTCATCTGACAGTTCGCTTTCCAAATCATCTTAACTGTGTTGGCTGATTATGTAGTCATCAACAGTAATGATTCTTTCGACTGGATTTACTGAAAATGTTGACAAAAACAGTATAAATGTTATCAATAGAACAAAAACCAGATGCTCATTATTGAAGGCAGTAAAGTAACATATAAATGTTAGATTCTGTGTCATTTGGTCAAAATAAAAAGGAACAAACAAATTACAAGAAGATGATACCTCTCAGGGACTTTCAAACATTAGGTTGCAAAGTTTAATTGGACTTAACCTTTTGTTACAGATAGCTTTGTGAATAGTATTAAACGAGAAAGATGTTTTGGTGTATTGCCTGTCCATGTCCAAGATCAAATCAATCAGTAATATGATTCTATACCCTAAAGGTGGAATATCAAACTGTAGTTAGTTATCCTCCCTATGTATTCTTAAATCAGACACCAATCAACCTGCTTAATTTATTCATATTGTATAATTTAACAGAATCCTTGCTTTATGAATTTAAAATAAATAATACTTACGTATACTTCTTTTTTGGAACAGTTTTACTCTCGATAGGATCATCAAATGCAACCTTCAACCTTTTCCTCCCTAAAATAAGCATCAACATTGTATACAAATCATGAAAGGCAAGAATAATACCGATTAATTATCAAATAAAATTATTTGAAAGAAATAAGCATGAGATTCTGAAATTGACAATAAAATATATATTTTGTGTACCAGTTGATATTTGCATATATTAATTTGAAGATTCTTTGTAAGAGTTATCCACATTTCACATTTGTGTATGACAAAAGCACATTGTATTGGACTTAACTCATCACTGTCTTAATATGAGACTTCCGATGACACCTTACAGTTCTTCCATACTCAAAATATACTAGACCTATTGCTTATAGTATCTGAGATATGTACTTAATCCAGTTTTTCATGAAAATTAAACCATTCATTCACAGATAATAATCCACTCATTCTTTGATAATAATCCACTCATTCATGACTTAATACCCACTGAATCGTGGATCCTAACCCAATTTTTCCTCTCCTGGCTTACCTATAAGGACACCATGGGTTGATTTGTCCTTGTAGGTCTTCTTGAGGTGGCCGGTGGGCACAACCCTTCTCCTGGGGCGTCTTGTTGGTCATCTTGAGGTGGCCGGTGGGCACAACCCTCTCCTGGGGCGTCTTGTTGGTCATCTTGAGGTGGCCGGTGGGCACAACCCTCTCCTTTTTCTTCAAAATATATATCTATTCCTTCCTCAGTAACTTCTAGAGGCACAGTATCTGTAAAGACATGCAGCAGTAAGAAAAAATTAAAATACTGGGGATTTTTCTTTCTTTCCATTAGGAACAACAAAATATCAAATGAATCAATGATACATCTTCATCATTTTTTCTAGGTTTGTTATTACAAAAAAAAAATTGTACCAGTAACTCGTCCAATTAAGTGTTGGATGAGTTATGGCAATGTCATCTCTTAGCTGTATCTATCATACTTATTGTGTTATACATGTTACAATAATAGTTGTTGTCAGAATAAGATGTGCCATATGAATTATATACAGTTTAGATTGAAACTGTTATGAATGGTTCCTGATAATAATTTTTTTTAATATATAAATCTGGTTGTTTGATTTCTTGTCTTGGACCCCTGTTTTGTTTCATATTGGGCCACTATACATTTTGTGTTTAACTCATTGTTGAGAGCCAGATGTAGCTATATTTGATTCCCAATATCACATCATTTGGACTAGTGGATAGTTGTCATTTCGGCAATGGGCAATCCCACAACATATGCTTAATTGATATTCAAACAAAAAAGGAAATACTGGCCTATGAGTTTGTTCACTCCCTCCTTCAAGTATGATGTTCTTCTTTGAGCAGCAATACCTTGCCTGCCTGACCATTGTAGTTTCCTCTTTTTGGCTAATGGCAACCGTTGGATTTTTTCAGGTGTCTTCTGAACTTTTGTCTATTTGGCTTTTTAGTGGCAATATGTGTTGTTTCAAGGTGTTGATCCAACACAAAATTACTCTTTTGGTAGTTCTTTTAACATTTCACTTGCGACTGATGTTAATGTCTGTGATACTTTCTCCAATACAATAAGCTGGTCACTCTCATAACGTCTGGTTTTAATTATATCCGGAAGATTGCATATTGTTTTATCTCTCTTTCTTAATTCTTTGCCTAAGTGGTATTGGTAGGCTCTCTATGCGATACTCCCCACCTTCAATGCTAGAGATGTGCACCTCTGATATGTTGTCATCATCAAAGCCAGATGTATCTTCTGCGGAATCAAGAGGAAAGCTCTCAACATCAAGACGTGTATGGATTGTTCCTGTAGATGACTGGAATCAAATTCCAAGAATTGGGGAAATTGGCGGAACCCTGTCATTAAAAGTTTGCAGGGCAAGTGCTTATTCATCCAATCCATACATTGACAAGATGGCATACCACTCTCACTCTCACCTATCCAATATACCCTCATTTTCCAGTGGCAGTCCAAATTTGATAGATGACCTCTATTGTATTTATTGTGAACTTGTTCTCGTCCTGAATATGCATGAAATATTTGCCACTGGACGTAAAGCTACCAACAATCAATCATTTTCCAAGAAAACTTCATACCAAAGGTTTTTTTTAACCTCGTTCAAACTCTTTACCAAAAATTGTAAAGAGGAAACCTGCTCGATATCATCCAGTGTCGAATTCTCAGAAGATGAATAAATTCAATAAATGAATTACATCTTATACGAACTTACTTCACATAACTCTCTGGCAGGAATTTCTTTACAAGAATACTCGACAGCTGGCTCAGGGAACGGGCTTTCTTTTTGTCAAGGTATTCATATTTTAGAGAGATTTTGCCTCTCTATTCCATTGTTGGTATTAACTGAAACATTAAACCTGTCCTGTCTGTATGCTCTTACCTAGCGCTGGAATTGAAATTAAAATGCATTTTTCAAAAGTACAATTTGAGTATTTTCATGTTAAAGAATATTTGAAAAATAAATCATAACAAGTTTATTCAAATTACCTTGTAACATTTCAGCCAAGTTTTCTCAAACCATCTCTGAAGTTTGTCATTCTCTTTCCATAGTGAACTTGACTGAAAAATACACATTTTGTAAAAAATTATGCACGTACTTAAAAGAGGTTAGCAGAATTGGTTAAACTAAACCATTATTTTTAAACAGTATAACCACTACCAACAAAAAAGAGCCCTCATTTGATCATTGTGACTTTTTGTCCTGCATTCTACTTATTAACAAGCGAAACTCTTCCTTACCGTTTAAATGATTTTGATGAAATGTATGTCGGAAAAGGTAAGGGAGTGAGAAAATGAAGGGAGAACTCACTCCTCTATCCAGCCCCTCCGTATTGTTCATCCGTTGTTAATATATACGATGTAGTTTGGATCTTCGTCTATCTAAGGACTTGTTCGTGTATATTTATTTCTTATTATATAAAAAAAAAGCTTCATGTATGTAGATTATATTAAATTTATAGAATCCTTTTTAATAACATTTTGTACATCATTAAGGGTGTTGACTATTGTTAATAACGCATGAAAATCAACTAAAGGCATATGTTGCGTACAATATTTCTATGTAGGCACACATATTTGGAATTTTTGTAAGTTTACTTTTAACTTTTGACACATGTGCAGGTCTAGTTGTTGAATGTTGTCAAACATTCATTGCGACATTTAACATACATGTATTAGCGTTGTTCTTAATAAATACATCAGAAACAAATTATAAATCGGATATCTTAACATTATTTTAAGTGTACTATGTTAAAAAATATATTTCAATACTGTGCGCATATTAATAGTTATAATTTTAGCGAATAAATAACTTCGTGGGATAAAGCCGATTCATTTCTAATAAAATCTTACCAAATAGACAAATTTACCCTCTCTGACGGATTAACCTTCGGAAATTTCTTTCCATTTTCATCAACTGCTTTTTTGCCACCAATTTTTACAACCCCTGTGTCTATCCTCCACATCATAAATAGGATTGTTGGCACAATACAGGAAATACTACAGCATGCTGTTGAATGTGAACTGGTTCTTCCTATATAAACTAACGACACCACAGTTGTAAACTTGTAAAGTGCAGATTCAATTTACAACATTATGACAATTAATAGCGTTCATTTCTGATTAACGATGTTGACAAAAGAATCTGATAGATTACGACATGACTATATCAATATGAGGCTATCAAGTGCAAATCATCACATAATTTGGTTATATAGACATAGATTTCAAGGATTGCACAGTCGAGAGCTAACCGCATGGACTCCTATAGAGCAGGAACTTCCCACTTTCTGGCAGTCAGCTCTGGATGGCCTAAAAAAAAATAAAAAAAATAAAACAATCAATCTCAAGGGCACAGCAACACCTCCAAATATAAAATTTTCTTGCTGTCAGACAGTTTTTACGCTCGAAAATAAATTTATATAATATCCTGATTCAATTAATGAATGGCTATTATTTATTTTGAATTTATTGATTCATCAAATCATTTTTTAACTATGAGAAATTCTAGGTAGATAGTACAGGCGGCTGAAAATTGGTCTGCATGTAGTGTCAATTCTCGTTGAACCTTGTAGGATATTATCTTTAAGCGAATTTGCTGTATCAATAACGGCGTCAACTGTACTCCAGAATTTCTTTATCTGTCGAGTATGCCAATATCTTTGATTTCTTGTGTCTTGCCAAGTGTTTTATTAGGGCGCTCTCATTTGAATTTAAGGAGGTGGGGTCGACACCTTTTTTGTTGTTATCTCTGACTTGCATTTATATTTTTTCACTCTGTGCGGTCCTGGATTTTTCTTTATTTGTTTAAATATCTTGATTTTTCAAAATAAGAAAAATATTCTAATTCCCAATTTGATGAACAAAAATATTGTGGTCAAGCCAATGATTTTTTTTTACTGACCGAAAACTTCCCCCTTGAAGTCTGATGGTCAGTCCCTAATACAATATAACAACGCACTCTTACAGTTTCCTTTTGACATGTTTGGTGAAGGTGTAGATGTAACAGGTTGTCTTATATAAGTACTTGGTGTAGTTGATGCAGGCCGGTTCAACATTATAGCAACTAGTACTTGACATCTGCGAAGTGTGTCACTTCGATGCACTGCTGCTGTGGTTGTCTGCCTTTTTGGGGTGGAACTATATGGAGCAGTTTTCATACTAGTACTGTCAGCATCATCATTCAGAACTTGGTTTACTGATAAGTGTCGAGTCATTGTATTCCCTGAAGATGACTACATGGAAGGAGGTGGTTGTATGTCATTATGTAATAAAATTAGAATTAAGCTATCAAACAATTTTATGAAATGCAAAAAAAAATCCACAAGTATATTCTTATAATACTATATTAATTAAGTCAACATCTGTTTTCTTGTGAAAACCTGTTGCAGGAATACTTCTGGTAACACTTAGCCACATCAGAATATCTTCCAAGGATACAACAATCCTGTAAACATGGGCCTTTGAATCTGTTAATAAAAATAATTTATTTTATACACTGATATATAACAGTAGTAAATCAAACATTTTAACAATAATGTGTCCACAACATAAAAAAGTCGCTGGACACCAATGTAAAACTGTTATTTATCATTTTTACTTGAATCCCTTTGAAGAATATCTAAACATACTCCAATTGGTGATTTCTGGTCTCGTTTACTAATGTTATCCATTGTGACTTCTAATAAATAAATGATCAAAAAAGTGAGCTTACAGTCAACAAGAGGAAGTTCCAGATATCACGGCAGAGAGGGTAATAAAGGCATATCCTTTTAGCAAATACCCCGGCGGCGTTAAAAATGACCGATATTCATTTGATAACAGTACATTGGTGAAAAATACACTGGCTTTTAACCAATCAAAACCCGGATTCTTACATAAGGTGTAATTAAACACAGGACTCACCGATTTCTATAGACAAATTCACCGGGAAATACTGTCAGCTTTTCCACTAGAGCAGTTTTCCGATGGTTTGAGGGAAGACATTACCTACTATCCGGAAGAGGGACAACATGTGATGTACAGGCCAAATCCTGTGATGAATAAAGGCACCGCAGTTTTTAGAACAGGATATTTCAGGAAAGGGGTCAAAGACTTTATTTCAGCTTCTACTGCTGGAAAAGTGTATAAAGTGACAGATCAAATTACAGGATACAAATTTGATTTAAATCGCAATCAAATTAAAAAGATGTGATCAGGAGAAAATGAATAGCATGTAAAGAGTCAAAGTGTTTATTTGTTTTGTACAAACAGAAGCTGCTTTCTTGTTGTTTAATGACTTACAAATGTACTATTTGGTTAAATGTATCGGTTAAACATGACAATCCAAAGAGTATAAAATGCTTATGGTTACTGGACACATCATTTCAAGATCATGAAGTCTTTCTTAAGCTTTTGCAATTGATCAGTTATAAAATTTGTTTGCTATATAAAAAAAAAAAGATGTGGTATGATTGCCAATGACAGAAGTGTCCAGAGACCACATTAACAACTATAGGTCACACAGAAAAATCGCAAAAAGAGACCAATAAAAATGTTTAAACAACTATAGGTGATCACCGTTTCGCCTTCAACAAAGAACTATGCCCATACTGCAAAGTTGGACAACATACAAAAAAGGAAGAAGTGGTGTAATTGCCAATGAGACAACTCTCGACCAGAGACCAAAATTACACAGAAATTAGTAGCTATAGGTAACTATACGGCCTTAAACAATGAGCAAAGCCAATACCGCATAGTTTTCTAATAAGGCCCCGAAATAACAATGTAAAACAATTTAAACAGGAAAACTCACGGCCTTGTTTATAAAAAAAAAACGACAAACAAAAATGTAACACATAAACAAACGGAAAATGAATTGTATTCTATTTACCAATTACAGTTATGGAAATATTTTCACACTAATTTTATCAGATGAATCTCTATTCTCCCATGTGTTGGCAATAACTTTTGTTAGCAACATATCAAACAGATCTGCCATATCTGAGCAGCTGTCACATCGGCTGTCATGCTCATGTTCACATACTCCTTTAAATCATGGATCACTTGTGCTCAAAGCATATGGTGCACAATGGTCAGCAACTGTTGAAGTTTGCCTCACATGAATCTGAAAATTTAAAGATAAACTATATGTTCATGATTCACTTATAGGGTCTTTGCATCGGAACTAAACACATTTATTAAAAAACCAGTTGTTGGCATGACCAGGGATCTCCATGGATGAAAATTGAACCATGGAGGAACTTTCACCATTACAAACCGTGTCTACGCTGTACAGTGTAGCGCGATCGGAAGTATTTTATCCCTCCATACAAGGAATGGTGAACATGCTAATTCATTGCTTATTTAAATTATATTTATTTGAATGTTCATTATAGAATTAGAAGTATCAATATGTTCATTTATTGCCGTTTTTAACCATTCAAATGCCACGTCTTCATGTTCCCCTCTTAGTCGAGAATGACCAAAAGCTGGCATGAAGTTCCCCATGTAGATTTCTTGTATTTTTGGTAATTGTTATGGGGGTTAAAAATCATATGATGTGGAGCTTATTTTTCATGGACACTGTCAAATTTAGAACCAATTACCGGTATGGCTGATTTGCAGCAACAACAACACGATTCGTACGGGTTATGTAAAAGGTTAAAGAGATTTGTAAAGCAAATGAAAAGGTTTTTAATGACTTTATCTGACAAATTGATGCTGTGCAACATGCATCTTTCGAGTCGAATAGAAACCGGAAACGCGGATGTATCAATTTGTTTGTAATATACGAAATGAATTCGGAATTACGATACGATATTTCTTGACAGGAAATATTTATAAGTTTTTACCTTTAAACTTTTAAAATAATTCTAAATTATCGTTACAGCAGTACTCGAGTTATTTGCGATGAAATAATATTTACTGTTTTGCGTCTTATTTTGTTCTTGTTTTGTTCGACTTGTTAAACTGCTTTCTTTGTAACTGGATTAATAATTAATTTATTTAATCTAAATTATCAAAATCATTTCACTACAAAAGTCAAAAAGTCTGAAAAGACCAGTTTTTGTCTGAATTTGCATGAATTTTTACTCGACATTCTTAATTTGTCTAAATCATTTTTAAAAATTCTTGACATAGTATGAATTTGTCTAATAAGGTTCTTGATTTTTCTTGACAAGTGTCTTGACAGTATGAACATTGTCTTAAAATTTCTCGACACTTCCTGTATCATCTGATAAGAGTCTGGATTAGTCTCGACCAATTCTTGACTGTCTTAAATTTGTCTCGATCTGTCTTGACATATTCTTGACATTCTTAATAATGTCTCGATTTGTCTTGACATATTCTTGACATTCTTAATGATGTCTGAATATGTCTTGACATATTCTTGACATTCTAAAAAATGTCTGAATATGTCTCGACACATTATTTACAGTCTTAAATATGTCTTGACACTATCTCAACAGTATAAATTTCGCCTAAAATGTGAACAGACTTATTCTGCACTGTTTATGACATTCTATTGCTGTTATATACTTATTATGGCTAAACTAAACTTTGAAGAATCAAGGATTTATTTGGTATAGTAAGATACCCTTTTGGTGCAACTAAGTTGGAATACCCTGAATAATCTGGGTGTGGAATACCTTAATTTTATTTGGAACATCCTGTCCATGTGTAATACTTAATATATATTCCAACAGATGACATTACACAAATTTTTCTTCTGTTAAATGAATCATTTGTATAATATATCATCATAATTTGCTATCTAAATAAACCACATTTTGGTACAATAATTATTTACCATATACACATTGAATATTATGAATGTAGAAGGAAATATGTCTACAGTATGATTGGTTTCAATCATTTAATTTATAAGATTAAGTAATCAAAATTTGTAATTATTTTAAATTGTTTTATATCAACACACCCACATTTAAATTATTTTATACATTAGATTTCATAGCCATATTTGCATTTGTAAAGATATTTATATACCCAAATTTTCAATTATTTTACATGCCCAACTTTTATTATTGAAGTGTAACTTGAAACAACAGTATATTATATAAAGAGAAATAAATATTAAAGTTATATCATGAATATTGGTCATGATTTGTAAATCTTAGAACTGTCAAGTAAATTTAAGACACAATTCAAAATGTTCAGAATATGTCAAGCCATACTGAGAAAGAAAAAGAATGTCGAGAATATGTCGAGAAATTTCAAGACAGTATTCAAATGTCAAGAATTTGTCAAGAAATTTTCAGACAATATTCAGAATGTCGAGAATATGTCAAATAAATTTCATACAAATTTGATATAAGTGAGAATTTGTCAAGAAAAATTAAGACACAAGTCATACCTTTGGAGAATGTCGAATAAAAGTTCATGCAAATTAAGACAAAAAACTGGTCTTTTCAGACTTTTAGACTTTTGTAGTGTTTGCTGAAACTTAGTTGATTAATTCGACAAATGGATCGTCTATCCTCAGATAGTATTCTCCTGTCTGGTTTGTTGATCTACCTGTACAAGCTCAGGTACAAGTAATTAGCGATCTTAATCCGGATATCCCTCAGGCGTTAGAACTGTGTTGGATTATAACATTAAAAAAGCCTAAGGGTTATGTAATTACATGCATTTGATTATAATTGATAAAAAAATGGAGTCGGGCTACAAAAAATGATGAAGTTTTGAACGATGGCGGAAGACAATTTAACGATGGCGCAAGACAATTTAACGATGGGGCGAGTCATTTGACGATGGCGCAAGACATTCGAACGATGGCGGGGCGCCATCGTTAAACAGGCCATGGAGATCCCTGCATGACACGGGTTATGTTCTTCTAATATATGTTATGATGGTATGATACTAAACCCCTAACGGGAAGGATTGTGCCTGATGTTCATATGATGAAATCATAATCTTTCAGTCAGTTTAATTGAAGTCTGAAGCTGGCATGTCAGTTAACTGCTAGTAGTCTGTTGTTATTTATGTATTATTGTCATTTTGTTTATTTTCTTTGGTTACATCTTCTGACATCAGACTCGGACTTCTCTTGGACTTTTATTTTAATGTGCGTATTGTTATGCGTTTACTTTTCTACATTGGCTAGAGGTATAGGGGGAGGGTTGAGATCTCACAAACATGTTAAACCCCGCTGCATTTTTGCGCCTGTCCCAAGTCAGGAGCCTCTGGCCTTTGTTAGTCTTGTATTATTTTAATTTTAGTTTCTTGTGTACAATTTGGAAATTAGTATGGCGTTCATTATCACTGCACTAGTATATATTTAGTTAGGGGCCAGCTGAAGGACGCCTCCAGGTGCGGGAATTTCTCGCTACATTGAAGACCTGTTGGTGACCTTCTGCTGTTGTTTTTTCTATGGTAGGGTTGTTGTCTCTTTGGCACATTCCCCATTTCAGTTCTGAGTTTTATAATATTTTGTGTAAGTAAATGACATTTATTGGTTGTCTAGTGTCCAGTGGCATGAAATATGCATATAAAGGACTTGGTTATGATTAATGAATAATAGCCATGCTTTGTACTAGACCATCAAATATTAATTAAGCCAGATTTTTAATTTTCTAACTCGCAGGACAACAGTTTACAGAGACATGTCGAACAAATCAATCTCTGGGCCAGCAGTCTTTGTTTTTTCTCCAAAATGCTATGCGTTAAAAGTATAGAATTTTTTTAATGTGCTAACACATAACAGAAAAGTTCACAAAAAGACATATCTCCTCACCTGGACCTGGACACATTATTCAAAATCAGGTTACCAGTTTTTGCTCTTTTAATCCTTGAGGCATGCATACAGCAGAGATTCAGCAAATATCATTTTTTAAGTTTTTGAACTGACCCTGCAAGGGTTCGAACCCACAATCTCTTGTATTTAAGGTGGGCAATCACTGCTGTAATTTTAAAATAACATAAGAAAATGCTCAAATAATTAAAAAAAAAACACTTACTTTCATATCTGTTTTTAAGTACTGCTTTGCCTCCTGAAGTCTTGCTTTCAGTGCTTGTGTATCCTCAGGTAATATGACAACTAATTTCTCCAACTCGACAAAAGCCCTGCCTCCCTCTGTTATGTAATTGTCAAGTCCTTCCATACTTTTTCTCACTGATGCTGCACACTCATCTAAAAGTTTATATAGGGTGCTAGTGCCTGCAAACATAATCAACATTTTAAAGATGTTATTTATAAATCTAAATCAAAAACACAACAATGTTAATCTAATAAAGCCCATTGTACACTGGTAATGCAGATTTAGAATTAAATTTAACATGTTCTTCGTATGCACCTTACATGTATTATATAGTCCTCTTGTGCATAGAAAGACATAATTGTAGTCCATAACGCATCCTTTTGTGGCATATAAGACTACATAATATTTAGAATGACAGTAATAAATTTTATTTTTTTACCCTATGTGTCTCAATTGGTGTGTACCATTTTATGACATGACAATGTTCCATTTTTTATCGAATTATTTCCCACAATATTCAGAGGTCAAGACTTCACTGTTTTTCAAATGATGATATAACTATAAAGCATATGTGGACGAAATCTATGATACTTATTACATATATATGTCAAGTTCAATTGTAGGCTAAATTTGAATTTACCTTTAAATAGTTATGCCCATTTGTGTCTAAAAGCGGGACAATTGGGTATCTGTATTAAAAGGATTGACTTTCTTTAGTTTATGATAAACTTACCTAAAGGTTTAACCTGATCTTCTTCACACAATTGGTTGTACTGTTTGATGATGGAAACTGGTGCCATGGATCGAACTACATTTGGTATATTTCTGATCTCTCCAGTTGATAACCTTAGAGTTTTATCCCCAAATGGTAAGTCCTTGATGATTTGATTAGATGTTATAAAATCTATAAAATGTTCTAAACATTTGGCATCAAACTTCTATCTCTGTTGTTTTGAGGGCTAAACTGGCTGTCCTGCACCTGACTTGTCTGTGTCTTTTAGCCTCATAGTACCTCCATTGTGTAATATTGGGAATCATCTATAAAAAAAAATTACATTTTTTCTTTTCAGATATTTTTGTGAAATCACGAAGAGCAGAGCACTCACTTAGAAGTTTTTCCTATTTCCCTTGCCTTATCATTTAACTTATTCTAAAAGTCTGTAACATGAAGGTTTTGCAACTATCACACTAACTAAACTGAAAATAATGTAGTCTCAGATGCATGATTTTTTTATTAGTTGAACTAGCTGTTGATGATTTTGAGTACTCTCAGATCAGAACTTAGGGTCTTTTGTTGTTGGGATATTTATACAAGTACCCGGTGATGTGCACTCTGTGTTTTTGTTAGATGTATGATATTTGTATCCATCTGATAAGCCTTTTTCATCTGATTTTTATACAATTATAAAAAAAAATCGTATACATTTTGTATTGGTAACATGTTGTCGTTTCAATGGGATTTTATTCTTGAATTCTTGGGGTTCTTAAATGTTGAATGGTAACAATGTACTAAGTTTTTGTATATAAACTAGACTGTTTGTTTGCTCATTTCAATTGTTTTACTTTTGTCATTTCGGTGTCTTTTATAGCTGACTTTGAAGTATGAGCTCTGCTCATTGTTGAAGGCCATACAATGAACTAAAGTTGTTACTTTCTGTGTCATTTGGTCTCTTGTGGAGAGTTGTCTCACTGGTAGTCATACCACATATTTTTTTATAAACAAAATCAATGTTGTATGATATATATAGTCAGACGAACCAGGCCTGACAGACATTTGCCCCTTACAATCTTTCCAAACACTAAATACAATTTACCTGTTGCTTATAGTATCAAATATAATCTAACAAACTGTCAAATTTAACAAAAAAAATCGAATGACCAATGAACCATGAAAATGAGTTCAAGTCAGATAACACCCCAAGGGTGACTGGGGTATAGAAATATGGTCGCTTGGTCTTCTCCCGACCGGTAGTAAAACGCTTGCTGAAGTGGGGCGTCCGTTTGGCTGTGCGGGATGTATCAAGTTCGCAGTCACGTCCGTCAGAAGGGGACGTTAAATCCGATGCCTCGTGTAATGAGAGTGCCACGCTCTTTGCACGTTAAGAACCCTTGCAACAACTCTTTGAGGGGTCCGTAGGTGGCCTGTTGCAAGGCAAAATTTCTGTCCCTATCCAATATACCCTCATTTTCCAGTGGCAGTCCAAATTTTCCCGACCATCATCCTAGATGGCCTATTTACAACAACCTACCTATTGTATTTATTGTGAACTTGTTCTCGTCCTGAATATGCTTGAAATATTTGCCACTGGACTTTAAGCAACCAACAACAATCAATCAAGTCAGATAATACTTTACAGACAGACCTGTACACCTTACAATATTAATTGTTCCATACACTAAAACAGCTGACCTATTGCTTTAAGTATTTGGAAAACCGATCATGTAGTTCATTATTTATTTTAAATTATGTTCAATTGCTGTACAATATTGACCTTGTTTTACGGTATTAATGATTGTTTTATTGTTGAAGACCCTCCAGCAACTATCAAGATGAAAAACAAGAAAAAACTTTGACCATTGATCATTTGCATTTATTCTATGCATTAATTTTGTGTGAGATTAGGTCCCGTGCACGTTTACTCCATCTTCTTTTATTTGCTATTAAAGGGTCTGAACACGACTTAATGCAAGTTTAACCCTATAATGTAAAAGATCATATGGCAATACGTTGATGTTGCCTCAAAGTAGTTACGGCCCTGCCAACAAGGCCTTAAAAAAGAAAAGAAGCATGTGAGATTTTCAGACAAAGTTCAGACAAAGTTAAGTTGTATTTGAAGTCAATATTTGAAGATGGTGAAAACAGTGGGAACAAGATGAATGCTGGCACTGTGGCAAAAAATATGAGAGTTGCACTAGAGAATGGTATCAAAAAGTTCTGTTACAGTGAATACTTGAATGCTTATCAAATGACATCCGAATTTTCTTGGTTAGTTGCAGAGAAGAAAATGCCATCAAAGTCTTCCGCGGATATTGACAGTGCAGCAGCTCTTATTGAGAGATTTTAAGCCATTGAAGAAATAACAGTTTTAATCTAACATTGATTTTCTTATTAGTACTGTGTAATTTGTCTTCTCAGTTTTGTAATTTATACTATACGCAGATCTACTACAGTCCTTTTTTTTAAGTTACACATTGTTTTAATTACAAAATTATAAAGCTAAATTCAGTTTTGAAATAGAATAAGTTGACAACAAATTTTGTCATTGTAAACCATATTTTATTTATACTGCAATCCTTTTATGTGAGCAGTTAAAATGCATTGGCAGTATTTTTTTTTATTCTTCGTTATAGAAAATTATTTATTATTACTGCATGTATAAGTAAATAAGTACAGAGCATATTTTTGTTATTGATATGTTAATGTACAGATCGCAAAATTTGCAATGTTGAAACTGAAATTTGTTCTGGCTCCAAGTAAATAAAAAAAATGACTTCAAATAGATTTAAATACACACACTTATTTTGCATTTTTCTAGGTTTTGTAGAAAATAACTTCTGCCCATGATTTGATTCTTATTTTAAGAGACTACAAATTTATTATGAAACTAGAGGCTCTAAAGGGCCTGAGTCGCTCATCTTGGTCTATGTGAATATTTAACAAAGGACACAGATGGATTCATGACAAAATTGTGTTTTGATGATGGTGATGTGTTTGTAGATCTTACTTTACTAAACATTCTTGCTGCTTACAATTATCAGTTAGTTTCAGTGGAAAATGTTAGTGAACATTTACAAATTTTATGAAAATTGTAAAAAAAATACTATAAAGGGCAATAACTCCTAAAGGGGTCAATTCTTGCTGCTTACAATTATCAGTTAGTTTCAGTGGAAAATGTTAGTGAAAATTTACGTAGAACAAAATCAAATCTAATAAATGAAGGCTGTGATTAAGTTTTCTTTCCATAACACATATCCCGGGCATAAAAACAATGCCGTATTTGGCGAAACCTTTTCAACTTTTGATCTTCAGTGTTGTACAACTTTGTACTTTTTTCACTTTCGATCTTTTATATCTGGGCGTCACTGGTGAGTCTTGTGTGGACAAGGCGCGTTTTTGGCGTATTAAATGTTAAACCTGATGCTTTTTGTTATCTAATACGTTCTCCTATTTATTTGTATAGTAGTCCTGTAATATTATGCGTCTACTATTGGAGCGTACGACACCACAGCAAATTCATGTCTGAATTCAGAAAGAGTGCTGTTATATCCGGTCTAACATGGAATGGTTTGATGGTCAAACTTGTCTAACTGAACAGGAAAGTTGTCAATATCTCTTGACATGGAGCGCAAAATTACCAAAAGAATCTCCGATGTATTTTGTATTTTTTCAGCACATTTCAAGATGTTGTTGAAAGCATTCGGAACACGAACAGGAACTCCTCTTACCTTTGGTTTAATGAAAGGTAGAACAGCAGTCAAAGAAGATACATTGTCAGTCAACGGAAACGTTTTTATCTTGACCTCTCTTTACCTCAATCTGACGCAAAGTAGAAACAATTGTGGACGGACAAACCTGAAAGACTGCTCATGCCATTGAATGAAACGTGTCCTTACCATCGATTGTCTCAAGTGTTGAGGTCTAAATTGCCGGCACCCTTGATGATTTGAAGCAATGCCGTCCAGAACATATATACCGTCTTTCTCGTCTCTCAAAAAACCTATTTCTCGTATCAAACATAAACTAAAAGAACTAGCCAAGAAATTCGTTTTTGTCCCGGCCGATAAAGCTGCTAATAATATTATTATTGTTTGACGTAAATTTTACATTGAGGTTCTGAAAAAAGAAATCACCAATTCACCAACATTCCAACTGACTCCATTTTCAGAAAACGACATCTGTAACAAACAAACTTTTAGCTTCCGCTTTACAAGCAGAGCCAAATACAAGGAAAGTCCCAACTATGTACTGGCTTCTGAAGCTACACAAAACACCTTACAAATATAGATTTATTTCAAATGATCGATTTAAGGTAACATCAAATACAATTATCAAAAATGTAGTCAAACTTACAGGGAAATGTAGAAACATATCAATACATCAATGGCAGGATTGGTGTTTCAATCTACATAATAATCTTTAGAATATGGTCAATTAAATGTAAAATGAATGAATTATCCTAAAAGTGGTATATTTTACTGAAAAATGTTGCAATATTATGATAAAGGTGTACTAGTTCTAAGTTTACTTCTAATACAATTGTCAATACATATTATTGATTGAGTGTTGGTTGCTTAACGTCCAGTGGCAAATATTTCATGCATATTCAGTTCACAATAAATACAATAGGTAGGTTGTTGTAATAGAGGCCATCTCGGATGACATCAATACATATTAGAAAATTATCTTGATCAATTGACTTATTTAAGGTAACATAAAATACAATTATTAAACAAGTTGTCAAATTCGCAGTAAAATGGGGAAAATTATCAATACATCGATGGCAGGTTTGGTGTACATTGTATACAAATATCTAAAATTTACTGAAAAATGTTGGATTTTTTTAAAAGGTCTGCTTAGTTCAAGTTTACTTCCAGTACAAGTGTTAGTACAAAATGATCATGATCAAATGACCGATTTAAGGTAACATCAAATACAATTATCTAAAACAATCATTTTACTGACGGCAGGTTTAGTGTTACATTCTAACTTTTAACTTTATAAAATCAATTCTCATTTGAAATATTTCATTTAGTACATTTTTTTCCTCATTTTATTATAGAATTTTCTGCCTATGGACTCTGACTCACGAGGATGGAGTTTCTTATTCTGAGGATTCTAAAAAAATACTGTGCTGCATTTAAGGGAGCGTCTGCATGCATATTCCAGATATTCCAACGAATCTAGTAAATAATCAGAAATTGTACGTGCAATTAATTCCTTTCGTGTGGAGAAATACTCCAGCAAGGCGATGAAGCTTCTTCTTTAGTAAAGTGTTTTTGGGGAAAGACTGCTTCAAGCCGTCTATCCTCTATGGCGTTGACCAGAGTGATATCCCCTCATATCATTCATTTTGTTTTTATAGTGTGGAAAAGCCCCAACAAATCTTGCTGAGATTGATGAGGAGGAAACACACAAATGAATAGATTGACTTAAACACTTTTCTACACATTTCCCTTCTGTTTCTAGCGAAATTATCGTATTTTGAGCTCTCCTTTACACTATTTACGTTTCTTTTACAATCCGGAAAAATCAGTATGACGAGATATTCTAAATATATCCACATTTACTGTCATCTTATGCCAAATCATTTTGAACCTTCTTCAGATGACGCTTGTGATTCTTATACGGAATAAGTTCATTAGAAAATTCCTGTTTAGTGTTATTGCAACTTGCTTTTGGGCAGGATCCACTTCTAATAATGTGATTGCACCAACCTGCAGTGGATTTTCCATCGGTGGTGGTTCCTCATTCATATCCTAAGCAAAACAACTAGCATTGTCCAACTCTGGGTCAGATGTAAAAACCAAAAATATAATTATAATAACCACATCAAGCGTTGGTTTGTCAGGACATTAAATGTGCAAGAAAGTAGATATGTTTTATATCAAAACTACATGAATGCTTATCTTAAACTCGTTAAGATGAACGCCTTATTTATTGTTTTTCATGTTAAATACAATAATGTTGTTATCAATACTATTTAACTTATTGCGATCTACAATGTTCTTAAGCTCTTACAACTGGGTCTTTTATCACATTTAAACGTTTGTTTTAATAGAACTACATTTAATTTATTTTAAATTTTAACACAAGTGACATATTGCTTATATTTTTAAGAAACCTAATTAACCAAGAAAACTTAACATTGACCAATGAACTATGACAATGATGTCGATGTCAAGGTACGTTGACACCTGCCAGTTGGACATGCACTTATTGCAGTTCTTCTTTACACTTCTATAACTAGTTTTATTTGAGGCCAACACACCTTGAAGAAGCAGCTTTTGGTTTTCGAGTAAACACGTGTTGTATGTTACATTTACTCCTTCATAATTTTGTTATAACTTAGCTATTCTTACCCAAAACTTCCAATCTTTTAATAATGCGACGAGCATCAATCTCCGCCAATTTCTCTCACTTCTCATCACTAACCCCCTTGGTGGTTTCAATGTAAAAGATTTGTAACTTATTCCAAAAATCTTGTATACTCTGCTTGGTTGCAAAGAGGTCCCTCTTATGCAGGAATGATCTCTAAATATAAAGTTTCTTTATATTAAACTCTTTTTTTTTTAAATCAGTCATATAATCACAGCTTATCCAAATAACAATGATTTAATAAATTTAAAAAACATATTTCTCAAACCAGTCACCATGTGCACGTAACAGAATTGATTGTTGATTGTCATTTTTTTTACAGTGACATATTTAATAAGCAAAATGTACGATTAACAGTGCTGCAGTTGAAGAGTTGACACTGCTAATTATCGATTTCATAGTCAAATGCAGTTTTACTGGTGACGTGTAGATCATATTGGTATACTAAGTAAATTTAAAATACATTATAAATACACTTACAAGTACTAAACAGAGTTTGATTCTCTCTTGGGAATCATAACTATCCAAAGCACTGCAGAAACTGCCAAGAATGACTTTGGCAAAGTAATCTATCTGCAGGCTATGGAGGTCATTCTTCCCCTATGTCAACTCTTGGAAAATCAAAAATGCACATATATATATAAATTAAATTGTGTAAAGAATAAAAGATATAACACTTATTAGAATTTGTAATTTATACTATACGCAGATCTACTACAGTCCTTTTTTTTAAGTTACACATTGTTTTAATTACAAAATTATAAAGCTAAATTCAGTTTTGAAATAGAATAAGTTGACAACAAATTTTGTCATTGTAAACCATATTTTATTTATACTGCAATCCTTTTATGTGAGCAGTTAAAATGCATTGGCAGTATTTTTTTTTATTCTTCGTTATAGAAAATTATTTATTATTACTGCATGTATAAGTAAATAAAGTACAGAGCATATTTTTGTTATTGATATGTTAATGTACAGATCGCAAAATTTGCAATGTTGAAACTGAAATTTGTTCTGGCTCCAAGTAAATAAAAAAAATGACTTCAAATAGATTTAAATACACACACTTATTTTGCATTTTTCTAGGTTTTGTAGAAAATAACTTCTGCCCATGATTTGATTCTTATTTTAAGAGACTACAAATTTATTATGAAACTAGAGGCTCTAAAGGGCCTGAGTCGCTCATCTTGGTCTATGTGAATAATGATTTAAACAATGCACACAAATCTTTCAATTCTTTATCACATAAGCTGTTCAGTGTCATCCATAGCAGATATATACAGTACTTGAAGTTAACAGGGTTCAATGATTTCAGATTTTTATGCCCCACCTACGATAGAAGAGGGGCATTATGTTTTCTGGTCTGTGCGTCCGTTCGCTTCAGGTTAAAGTTTTTGGTCAAGGTAGTTTTTGAAGAAGTTGAAGTCTAATCAACTTGAAACTTAGTACACATGTTCCCTATGATATGATCTTTCTAATTTTTTTTAATTCCAAATTAAAGTTTTGACCCTAATTTCACGGTCCACTGAACATAGAAAATGATAGTGCGAGTGGGGCATCCGTGTACTTGGGACACATTCTTGTTTTTATATATATTTTCATTTGTTTAGACATTTTTATTTGTTTAGAAATGAAATTCAGGAGGTGAATTCCATGTGCTAAGATTTTGTATGATTTTTTTTTTTTTTTTTTTTTGTAGAACCTATTGATGTCTACTGAGGTCATAATTGGAGCATACCACCAAAGTGGAGGTCATTGGGATTTGTTGGTAAGTGTTCATCTGTTTTCTATTAGTATATTTTTGTTTAATGAAATGATCATAAAAAATATATCAATATATTTAAAAAAGCAAATTCAATATTCACAAAATAATATATGCTAGGTAAGAAAGATCGAAATGAACCAGAAAATAGTTAGGGCATGCAAGCCAATTTATGTAAATACACATTTTTTTATAAGAGCTACATTTCCTTATCTTCTTGCATATTTAATATTGGTAAGGCCATAACCATACCCTGACTGAAACATTGCGCTACTATTTAGTAATGCTTAGCATGCTAGATTAATGTGATAAGACTGACTGACACCACATTGAAAAGGTTAAGATGTTTTGCTTTTTCTATAGTACACTGTATATTAGATGGGCATGCATGTGCTTTTATGAGGAGAGATGATGATAGATTTTTAATTTAACCTGTTTATTTCAGATTGTAGAACCTTATCTTCCTTAATCCAATGGGTGAATCAGATTTTCAGATGAGGACAGTTCCTTAAAAATGGAAGTAAGACAAGAGGCTGTCACAACGACAGCAAACCGGATTTATTAACATTTATTAGTGTCCTGGAAATATCACCATTAGAACAAGAAACAAGGTTCCAACAAGAACCATTACTGTTGAATGGTGAAAGTGAAAATCGTAAATATCAAATTTGACCTCCATTTTGTCATCAGTATCAACATATTAAAATTTGAAAAGCTTAGATTGAATGGTTTATGAGTAAATGCAACAACGTGAATTGAAACGCCATTTTACAATCTTTCAAGAACCATAACTCCTGATCGGTAAAAGTCAAAATCGTCATTATTGAACTTGACCTCTATTTTGTCATCAGTAATAACATAACAATTTTAAAAGCTTTGGTTGAGTAGTTCATGAGAAAATGCACGGACACGACTGGAAACTCCATTTTTCAATCTTTCAAGAACCATAACTCCTGAACGGTAAAAGTCAAAATCCTCATTATTGAACTTGACCTCCATTTTGTCATCAGTAACAACATATTAAAATTTGGGAAGCTTTGGTTGAACAGTTCATGGGTAAATGCACGGACACGACTGGAAACTCCATTTTTCAATCTTTCAAGAACCATAACTCCTGAACGGTAAAAGTCAAAATCGCCATTATTGAACTTGACCTTCATTTAGTTGTCAGTAACAACATATTAAAATTTTAAAAGCTTAGGTTAAACGGTTCATGAGTTAATGCACGGACAACATGTGATTGCCGCCCGCCCGACCGCCGTACATCCCCAATTCAATAACCGACATTTTTGTCACAAAAATCCGGTTAAACATGTTGGAAATATTGTAAAAAAAAAAATCAAAAAAAAATCAATGCTCAATGCTGCACCAAAGACTCAACAACAAAATGTACCTGTAATTTCGAATTTGCTGATTTGTGTCAATGCACAAACATTTCATAAATGAGCACAATCATTTTACTTCAACCATTCAAATCAGTCATCATTTTCATATATGTTCAAATATGACACAGTACATATCCTTTGAACATATTGATAATGTTGCCTACAATTGCAATAAAAACAGTAATTTTATAAACCACTTAGAACTGGTTTCAACATACAAATATATATTTCATCGCTTATCCGATTTTATTCAAACTGTGAAACATCTATGACATTTCTTTAATGACATCTTAAACCTATTGGGTAAGGAATATTTCTGTCATATAAAGGGAACATCTGGGTATTTACAAACTACATGCAATTCAGTTATACAAGGTGAAAGTGAGGTTGCATTAGGTTTATAAAGGGAATTAGCAAATCTTTTTCAAAAAGATATCAGTCAAATGTAACTGGTCAATGGTCAATGTCATAATTGTTGTTTTCATTTCAGAAAATTTATTGAACAACTTCTACACTAGTTTCCAGCAGATGCTGCTGTTATAGATAAAGAGTGGAACCTAGAGGTACTAACTCATTCCAAACAACAGGACAGTTCCAGCTGTGGGATTTATTGCCTAATGGTGTGTATTGTATTGACCTGCTTTCCCTTTCACGGAAATATGTTTTCTCAGTAAGGTGTTTACCTCATTCAAATAAAAAGAATGCTGGTGGTGTTATGATAAACCAGATTCAGTTATCTTCCCTTAATTTATTGTTATCTAATTCTTAACTTTACTTTCTATTTCTTTGTATAAAAGAACATGTACCAGTAGATGACAATGGATAGTTGATCAGTTGTTACATCAATAAGTAGGGAAAAAGGAAGAGGTATACATACAGTAAAACGAATTTATTTTGTCTGTTTACACAAATGCCTTGTATTAAAATTAGTTTATTATTTTTGTGTAAATTTGTCTGCAAAAACAAATAATTTAATTTCATCCCCGTTTGGCTAATCAGAACTTCCTTAAAAATTAGAATTGAATACTCTTTGATACTGTGCAATGCATATTCACATTCATTGCTTACATGGGGTATTAGTATTTGGCAGTACCTGATCCCTGTTGTATACAAACTGTTACTAGTTACTGTTCATTAAAACATATTACAGTAAATATACCAAACCTTTGAGCTACTTTAATTAAGTGTATAATTTGATTTGATTTTTTTTAAGGTTGCAGACAAATACCTAGCCAGAATTTCATTGCATGTAACTCCAGCTGAATCCAATTAGAAGCGGAAGAGTATTGCCCGCAGTCTGATGATGTTTGAAGGTAACTTTCAATCATTTTAATGGCATAATACATAATAAATGTGCCCGATTTTGTTTAATCTTGAATGTAATTGCTTTTTGATAAAACAAATGATTCAAACAATTATCTGTCTTATTCTTGATCTAGTTTCAGAACTGAAGAATTATATAAAAATGTTAACTTAATCATTTTTACTTTTGAATATTGATGTATAATAACTTTTATTCCACATTTAACTCTTAATAACTTATTTTTTCTATTACATGATATATGGAAGGTTGCTGTCCTTGTTGCGGTTGCCACACCAACCCAGATGAAGAACCCTTGGTACTATTTTAAACTGTCTTCATTTTATAATTATGTTAATTTACATTTTTTGTCAGAAAAGAAAATGACATTTTTTTATTTTCTTTAAATGTAAACATTCATGGCAGCTAGCAAAAAAAGACAGCGACCTCCCAATTGAATTCGTCAAAATTACATGCTTCGGTCAGTTTCGTATGTTTCAGACAATATTGAGATTTGTTCGTTTGTGATATTTCCTACAACACGATGAAGCAGATACAGCACAAAGAAGCGATTTTCTGATAACTTGACGCGACTCCACTCTCTAGTTGCCTAATCATATGGTCTATGAACGCAAAAAGTAATGAGACTTTCCAATACTGTTTTGGCGTGGTTGCAGGGTGATTGGCTCCGGTAGTCTGTCAACCACATCGCCTCGGCATATTTTCAACGATAACGAAGGGATCTGACAATTTTAATGTACAAAAAAATTCTAATTAATTGCGTTGAACAACTATACAATTTTGTTCGTGTTTTGCACGATAACAAATTGGTTGACTAAGAAAAAATACATACCCCTTATAGTTATTCAAATGGCGAGAATACACCTTATCGCTAATCCCGGCTGACCCCGCCGCTTGAACTTTTGACGCTTACAACAATCACTTTTCCATTTTGTCGTCAGATATTTTGTTTTATGACGTCAAAATTTTTCGGGAACCTGTGAGCTATCCAGCAATGGCGAAAAAATAGCGATAAGGTGTATATAATGTGAGGATATAATTGCACCTCATTTTACAGTTTTTAAATCTACATTTGTTACGGTCTAGACGAAAGTTACCCATTCTGTGTTTATTTTGTAGACCTATCCTTATTTGTCTTATCATGCTTATAATTACACCATTTAACTTGGAAATAAGTTCCAGGATACGGTTTTCAGACGAATCTGTCATGTGACTTCCATCACCATGTGAAAAAAATGTATGCATAGAAATTTCCAACACATGTAGAGCAAACGGATGAAAAATTAAGTTTGAATTTATACTGCACAAAATATTAAATTCTATTCTATCGTTGAGAATGTGAGGCAATGTGGTATACAGGGTAGAAAAATCAAAACTTTGAACTGATTCAAAATCACCAATATAAGCATGCAATTTATCAAGTACTGCCATTAAAGAATGTTAATAATGAAATAAAGAATATTAAAATAATAGATTATCTTTGTAGGTACCATGAGGCTACAGGTGCATTGTTCGATGTTCAAAATATCGCATGCAAGTAAATTCAACCAACGTGTCTTTTTGTGTACATTTTGTGTGTGTAAAATGTGTATAAATTTATTGATGAGTAACACGCCTTTTCATTTTATAGATCGTACATCGAAGCTAGAAAAATAATAATTACACCACTGGATTCGGTACATTGAATTGTTTTGTTAGACATGAATAATTTTTATGATAAACATATATTTAAAAAGTTATACAATGAAACATGCAGAATTTCCAATGATTTCCTCGATAACACCTGATTAACAGACTTTAGCCAACCCGATTAACAGACCCACCGCCGATATAGCCACATACTCAATATAGATTAACCGACCAATCTCTCGGTTAGCCGAGTGTCGGCCGTGGAAATGCCATTGCTCGTATAGCCACAGTTATAAACTTCGTATTTAATGTAGAAACCGTATAACTGGATCTCTTCATACTGTCACAACGCCAATTTATTTTCCATTGCCTTTTAGAAAATTATTCGTAAGTAATTAAGTGCATCGATCAAGAAATTACGAATACGATAAGGATAGAGTCCAATATTTTTTTTTAAGTAATCTTCATGATGCTGATGTTTTTTATTAAGTTATATGTTTGTTATCAGTGAATGAGGGTTAATATAGGTAAATTTCAGTAACATTTAACACTTTAAGAATGTATCTCTTACGATTTTCATTCTTGTTGATCGTGCTAATAAATCAGACGAAATTATACAACACAGCAAGTTACAGGACATGAATTGACAATTTTATTTTTACGTCACACAGGTAATGGAAAATAAACTTGTCGTTTACAGTATAAAGAAATGCAGCTAGCAATAGAATATTTTTACTTCCCAAATTACAGGGCCCATAAAGGGCATAAATCAGATACAATTGATTTACATAATTGGTAACAACAATATTATAAATTATTTTAAATAATTTAGCATGACTTAATGGTGCTAGTACCGGATATATGTGCGTTGTATTTATTGTCAAAAACAGCCCATATTAATGTAGGGGCGTGTTTTTTTGTCCATCGAGAGAGCGCAAGAAGAGGTCCGTTTCTGTTTTTTTGAACTCGGAAGATCTCCCGGTCCTCTTTTTCCTCTTCTTTTTAAACAGGTGGTTTAGACAGTAGAGCACATTAAAAAAACATGGCGTCGTTTAGTTTGCGACAAATAATGAATGCTGATATTATTCAATGTGAGCTTTGTGATAAGCAGTTTGAAGGCGTGACAGCCTTTGTTGGACACCCCTGCAGGGATGATGAGCTTGATGAAGGTAAATCTTAGCTTGTAATAGTGCTCTAATTACGAGACACGATTTAAAGCGGTAGAAAAAAAAATAATAAATATAACCACGCGTTTATTGTCTATTTTTTACTATTCCGACTGATATTTAAACAGAAAAAAATATTTCTGCGGTGAACTCGACTCCGTTGACTTAGCACGTTTTATTAATTAAGGTTCATCATAAGGAATTGAAAAATATGACCGTGTTTACAGTTCAAAATTTACTATGAGTAGATAAACTGGTACATGATTTAGGAAAATTTTAAGGGTACTTATAAAGTGAGAAACGAATTGAAACGAAACGAAACGAAATATAACGAAATACAACGAAACGCAACGAAATATAACGAAACGAAACGAAACGAAATGAAAAAATGAAGAAACGAAACGAAATGGAAAATGAAGAAACGAAATACAACGAAATAGGCCTATATAAAATATATCTTTTACATTGTTATAGGAGGTTAGGATTTTGATTTTAAACAGAAAATGTTGTATGAGTGCGAATGAGACAACTCTTATCCAAGCCACAGTGTAGTTTAACTTAGCAATTATAGGTTAGAGTACGGCCTTTCAATACGAACTCATGAACAATCACCGAACAAGATATAAAGGGTAAAAAATGATCAATGTAAAACTATTTAAACAGGAAACCAACGCTGTAATTAAGATGTGGTTTGAGTGCCAATGAGACAACTCTCCATCCAAGTCGCAATGCATTTTAAGTTAACAGTTCAATGAGCATCGACTTGAACACAGAGTCTTTGCTAACACTAAACAGTAAGCTACATATAAAGTCCCCAAAATTGCCATTGAATACAAACTTTAAACAAGTAAATCAAAATATAGAAAACGAGAAACCCCTATGAACCACACCAACCACTTAACAACAGGTTACTGACAGTAGTATTGAATATGCATCTGGTTTAAACAGTTTAACAGGCTCGCCAACCTTCAACCTAACCTTAGACAGAAGTTAAACATTATAAAATAAAAAGACGCTATAAAATATTAACTCTATGAAAAAGACGCGATTTAAACAATATCAACACTTCAGAATATGTATGATCCGCGACACAATACAATATATACAAAACGAGAAACAGAAAACACATATGAACTACAACAACCACATGAACAACAGGCTCCTAAATAATCCAGGACAGGTGCATGCATACAAAATATACACAATTAAGTATCTTGTAAAATCTGCATGCACGTCAGTGTTAAGTTTTCGTGGTCAAATCCATATCGCCTATATTTTAAGCATTAGGTGCATTATATTTGCTGTATTCAAATAACAGGTATCATCTGACTTGGACCCCATTTCTATAGTTCATTATAAGGGGTGTACTTTATCAATAATTTGGTTTATATGATGCTAATAAGATGAAAATTGCCGTTTAAAAAATGTCATCTGACCTTGACCTGATTTTCATGGTTCATTGGTCAAAGTCCAATTTTTGTCATGTCACTGAGTTTGTTTCAGAGATACTTTAAGCAATTGTTCTACTAGATTTCAGGGAAAGGAATGATTTTGTACATACAAAAAAGATGTGGTGAGATTGCTAATAAGACAACAAGAGACACAATGACACAGTTATTAACAAATATAGGTCACCGTACGGCCTTCAACAATGAACAAAGACCATACCGCATAGTCAGCAATAAAAGGCCCGAAATAATAAATGTAAAACAATTCAAACGAATCCACCCGCCCTTTAGAGTAGTCTAGTCTGACGAACAGAACGTTGTCTATATGTCGGACTAAACTACTTTCAAAAGTAACTACACTCAAAAGTAATGATTTCATGGTTCAGTTTGAAAGCAACTTAACCAAAGATATTGGTTTAATCTACACACAAGTCCGAATTGCTGTCAGTAAGATGTTTCAATATTGAGATAATCAGCTTGCAACACGATGTAGATATTTGTTAATCACTTAAAACATGGTGGACTCTTTCTGACCATCTAGGTATGTTGATTTTCTTTCTCATCGACGTCAGCAGCGGATCCAGTCATTTTCAAAAGATTGAAGGGGTCTCCAACCCAGGAGAAAAAATTTCCAAATTTAAATCTCCATTCAAATTCATGTTTGGTAAAAAAGGGAGTAACACAGAACGTTCACCTCAGATCTCTTTTTCAGTTCAATTTAGGTTTCGTTATGGCTACTCGTCAGCCGTTAGCATTTCACATTTTTAATGTCTTGTCAAATACAACTTCGCCAATTCAAACTTAGGGAGATACCATTTGATTTTTATGGGCTAGGATGATTTTTTTTGTCCTGCATTTTATTTAGTTGTAATCTCTGTCCTACCTTTTTATTTTTCACTATATTTGGTCCTGCCTTTTTTATATAAATTTATCCCGTTTTTTTGCCCAGTTGCTCATCCTGCCTTCTTTTTTACTAAACAATCCTGTCTTGCCTTTTTTATACTCAAATCCCTGTCCTGCAGGTTTTTTTTTTATTTCATTATAGCCTCTCCCCCCCCCCCCCCCCCCCCCCCAAAAAAATCAAATGGTAGCCCCCTTAACTTGGACTCGGAACCTCGGAACTTGGAATAAAACAAACCAATTAATTACACCACCTTTTTAAAATCAAAATCCTAACCTCCTATAACAATGTAAAAGATATATTATATAAAGGCCTATTTCGTTTATTTCGTTGTATTTCGTTTCTTCATTTTCCATTTCGTTTTGTTTCGTTTCTTCATTTTTTCATTTCGTTTCGTTTCGTTATATTTCGTTTCGTTTCGTTGTGTTTCGTTTCGTTTCGATTCCGTTTCTCACTTTATAAGTACCCAAATTTATTTTTAAGGCATAGCAGGAAAAAGATAAATACAAAGTATATGTATTATGGCTTTAAGAAAATTAAAAAAATAAACTGGATTTTTTTCCACTCTGCAGAAGATAGCAAAATAAACAACCACCCGAGTTTCATTTGATACGGTTCACTCATATACACAGTTTAAATCACCAATTGTCTGCAGATGTCAATTGTCCATCTACTGTCCATTTAAATCAATACTACTCACAACATGTATTATATGAGGGGAGATTCTCAAACCTCTTTCCTAACTTAGTTTATTTTGGCACCCTCTGCAGGAACGAAAAAAAATGGATAGCAAAATCTAATAAAGTTTATAATTCTCTAAAACATGAAATGCATACATTCCCACTTCCCATTCTCAATTTTATTTAAAATTTATATATCTTTGTCCTGCCATTCCTTAAAACTTTTGCAGGTGCATAGGTTTTTTTGTATATTAGAGTGAAATTTGTGGTGTAAATACGGCCGTATTACACAAAAGGGTATAAACAGTTTTTGAAATGCGACGTTTGTTCTATTCGGAGTATTCCTTATTTTTACAGTTTTGGTATTAGTTTAATATAAAAAATGTAATACACATACATTTGTATCTATGATGGGGTTATAACCCTTAAATTTGATTATTGAGATTGTATTACCATGATCATATGTGTCTTCCCACAAATAGTATTCAACTTATGATTTTGCGAGATTTGTAAGTCATTTTTTTAACAAGCGTGAAAGCTAGAAAGTTTTCCCTTCAGGTACATGTCAAAATTCATACAGAAAATAGAGTATTGCCTCAAGAAGGGTGGACATGGGATTTCTGATTCCAATTTAACTATCCCTTCTCAATTTTGAACTCAACCCTCTTCCCTCAAACTCACTACTAGAATAAAATAAGTGAAAAGAAATTTCGCACAATGTGTTTTGTCGAATGTTAACGTTTAAGGAGCTGGAAATAGATAACCTTCGGTGCCGGATCACTAGTTTCAATAGGGAGGCATGGACTGTCTAAGAGCTGTAGTTATGCTTCCGTGAATCCCTATATAATCAATCGAATTTCCCACAAAAAGGGGAGTACCACTCTGAATCCGTCTCTGACCTTACTTAAGACAGGATTTAAACGAAATTCCTGACACTCAAAATAGGGGGGGGGGGGGGGGGGGGGTGTATACAAATGTCAAAATATTTTCGCGCGGCAGAACCACAGAAACAAATAATTACAAGCTTTGACATCAGCATGTGAAAAGAAGGCACTCAGCTAAAAATCACATCATTATCTATTGGTCACCCGTTTGTTGGAATACATGTATTTTTATTTGTTTCATAACCAAATCCACATTTATGAATATAATTGAGAGTGGACAGGGGTGTGTGTCAAGGAGTCAACAACCCGACCAAATAGCAAAAATCATGCCAAGGCCATCTACGAGTCTTCAACACAGCGAGAAAATCCTACACCCGGCGACGGTCTCCAGCTGGTCCCTTAATAATCATGTCTACTATTACAGATCGTAGTCTTTAACTGCAAAGCAAATAAATGAATTAAAATTATAAGAAAAGACATACGATAGTAACAAATGTCAGAGTATGATTTTTTTCGTAAATTCATTCTTCCTAGTTACCCATGTCTGATTTCATTGAATTTATACAGGATACTAGTACATGTCTGTTTTAATTTCATACACCAAAATTTAGCCCTGAAATCAATTATACCAATAGATATACGAATATATGTTATGAGAGACAAAAGTTAAAATGGTGCCAAACGTTCTCGCTTTTCTAAAACAATAGTATAAAATCACAACATAATAAGTTTTGAACATGCTCAAAATTTTCCACCGGACAGAAAGGACGTCAATGGATAAAACGTTCACTTAAAGGACAAAAAAATGGATATGGACGGCCGGACGTCTAACGGATATTTACATAAATGAGGCCGTTAGTTTTCTCGTTTGAATTGTTTTACATTGTCTTATCGGGGTCTTTTATAGCTGACTATGCGGTATGGGCTTTGCTCATTGTTGAAGGCCGTACGGTGACCAATAGTTGTTAATGTTTGTGTCATTTTGGTCTTTTGTGGATAGTTGTCTCATTGGCAATGATACCATATCTTCTTTTTTATATATGAACGGATTGAGAAAAAAAACATCCGAGTTATCCGTTAAGGTATTCTTTTACATTTTTTTTCTCCGTTAGGAGTCCATTGGTGTTTTAAACAAATAAAACGGACGTGTAACTAATGGCTAATGAACACATACAGGATATGCAACATATTCATATACAAACGGTACCTCAAAAAACGGACACCTAACGGAAGCGTACCGGATAAAACGGATGGACAAGATATACGGAAAATAAAAGTTGTCCGTTGACAAAATTGTTATCGTCCGATGGAAGTTCGTTTGACATCCGTTCTGTTCGGTACGTTTCCGTTTCTCGTATGTCGCAAAAATTTTGGCCATGAGCATCACTGAAGAGACATGTATTGTCGAAATGCGCATCTAGTGCAGGAAAATTGATACCGTTAATGTTATTGCACATCCGGTGTGTGTGTGTCCGTTATTCATTCGTTACGCGTCTGTTTTATTTGGTCAGTATATCAATGGACTCCTAACGGATAACAATTTTGTCAACGGACAACTTTTATTTTCATTCGTTAGGCGTCCGTTCTTGCTATTCGGTAAGGTGTGACAGACATGTTAAAAACTTTGAACGGACGTCCAATGGATGAAGTGTCTGTTGAACGTGCGGTAGGCGTCCGTTTTACATCCGTTGGTGGTCCGTTAGACAGATTAACTAACGGAATGATAAACGTGCGTGGAACGGACATGAACTGAAGGATAACGGATAAAATGTACCGAATGTAAATTGACAATTTTTTCATTAGAAAAATTAATTATCGTATGTTAGATGTCTATAGCAACTTCAAAATGTTTGGCCAGGCAGAGTTATTAGCTTATTTCTAACATTTTTTGTCCTATTCCTTGTCCACTTCTACTTTTTAGCAGCATATTGAAAAAATAAATGAAACCAGTCAACTTCTATTTTTGGAACCACGTAAAAGGACCAATATATGAATTTGTCTTTTTTCTCCATTGTTGAACTTTTTTGTTGATAAAAAGATCATTACATGTCATTTTCCATATCTCACGCATTATTATTCCTCGGTCAATATCAGCCCTCGAGTCATTTGGCTCTTTGGCTGATATTGAACCTAGGGTTGATAGTGCATGCGATATGAAAAATGCCATGTAATAATCTGATAATATTATTTGTATTTTCTGCTTGCATGTAAAATATTAAACATATCTTTTTTTGTTATTGTTGTTTAGTTCATACCAAATGATCTTCGTAATGGATTTCGTAAATTCTATGTGCTTTCTATGCAAAATTAATGTTCACATATTTGAGGAGAAAAACAGTCGCAAAAATGCATGTCTTTTTATAAGTGGGTTTTAACTTCGAATTAGCTTTAGCACTATGAATACTCTGAGTTATGTAAAATCCATAATTAACCCTTGTCTAACAAAGATGATCGATTTAATTAAATAAGCCCTTTTCAACTGAGTTCATATTCTTATTTTTTCTTCAGCAGTCGAAAGCCGGACAACTCCAGAAGGAGAAGCAACTACAGTCTCAAATACAGAAGCAATGCCATCAACTAGTAAGACTTCTGAAGAAACCCATCCAAATTTTTGGAACGTTACAGCGACTAAAATTCTGCTCGCTGAAGTAAAAAAGAGGGATGAGGCTACGCAAAAAGGGAAAAAACACAAAAAAGAAAATGTGGCTATGTATAACAGAAGAGTTAGCATCAAATGGTTTCAAGTTTACCTGGGAAAACCCTTATAACAGCTCTGAAGAGAACCAGAGATCACAACAACAGATCTGGTTCTGACAAAAAGTCCTGTGCTTTCCAGGAAGAACTGGAGGACATTCTAGGTGGAAATCCGTCAATTGAACCAAGCACGACTTCTGGTACGAAAATATTAAGTACTAGTACGTGTAACAAAAGAAAGGTTGATGAAGTTGTCATGACAAAGTTGATGAGGTCGACAACGATAATAACAAAGGAAAGGAACCTGTTCAGCCCCCTAAAAATGAAAAGAAGCGTAGAAGTGGTAATTCTTCTGAAGTTGTAGATTTCTTGAAAGAATACATGGAGGACCAAAAAAGGGAAAGAGAAGAAGAAAATACTGAGAAAGCCCGAAAGCACCGTGAGAAAATGAGCATGTTCATGGAACTTATTAAGGAGATGAAAAAATAGATAGAGATGACTGTTGTCATATAGACAGAAGAAAGTGTGCACATTTACAATGAATGTACTTTTATAATTAATACCGTTTAATTTCTCTATCATTTATTTTGTTTTTATTTTCCATGTTGGAGCTTTTTCCATTAGTAGCTTATTATACGGTATGGGATTTTCTCATTGTTGAAGACCGTATGGTTATCTAAAATTGCTTTAGTTGATAGTTGTATCATTGACAATCATACCACATCTCCTTATGTTTATACCGTATCATGTGACCGGGTATATGAGAGAAGTAAGATTTGACAATGATACTATTAAATCTTTTCGACAGTTGTGAAGAGGGACTTCGATCTCATCCCAGACTTATTTGTGACACTTTATTTTTGGAAGCTAAGTGGATGAATAAGCCAAGGGCAGTCTCAATTTTGAACCAAGTTTATGATATTCCAATCAAACTATCTACAGCTTATACTTATACTAAGAATTATAAGTCTGGAACACACCAATCGAAAAGACACCAGCAGTCATCAGTATCAAATATTTCGCTTCATAAATCAACTAGAGACCTCAACGTTAGTCCCTCTATCAACTCTAATTTTTGTACGGCTGATGTTCAGTATTCATTAACATATTTTCACTTGTATGAAGGATCAGTTATAGCCAGGGATAACAAAGCCAAAGTTCACTGTGATGTGGAAGTGGTGCAAAGGCCCTCGAAATCTTGGGTTAAAGTTCGATACTGCGATCACGATTGGGAGAAATCAACAGACAAAACTATTACGCCAACTACATATCAATTTGTTAATTTAAGTAACGTTTCAAAGGAAGAGGTTTTACTATCTGAACTTGATGGAATACCAATGGTAAAAACAGGAGTAAATGGGCCAGGTCTAACATTAATTAAGGCAAGTTTTTTTGAACCAGAGTCCTGTTTCAGACATATGAATGAACTTTTATTTGTTATGTCTTTAGATCATTTTAAAGATCATTTTATTAAAAATGACCAATTTGTATCGCAATTGTTGGTAACAGTTGATGGAGGAGGGGATGAAAGGCCCAGAAATAAATTAACCCATTTTATGGTTATTCTTTTGAGATGGCTTTTGGACATGGATAAAGTAAAAACAATATCATATGCTGAGAAGGACTCAAAGCTTCACTCTGTTTAACGAGTACACCCCGCAGAAAATCACGCACTGAGCCAAAATGGAATAACGCAGTATGGTTAATGACTTTGTTCGCGCCAAATAGTAAAAACAGTTTTGCAACAGTTACGTCCCTTTATCGCCGTTGTTATGCCAGTGTCAAAATGGCCGCGTCTATCTAAAAATCTATCGATTTGTTATATTCCTGTGTTCATTTGAACATGAATCGTTGCTTATATGATGTAATATTTTATTTAATCAACATTTGGTGTAAGATTGTTAACCGATGTTTGAGTTGAATTGATATTTAACTGATAAATCTTCAGCGGTCGGCGATTAAGCCCCGCCCATCGATGCCCATATTTGGCAAATCATTGTCTCGAAAAAGCTTTCGGATGTTCACCAAGCACCTGTCGAAAATGTTATGCAACAACAAGTTTGCATTGAAAACAGTGCCTGTTTCTGCCGGGAAAGGCGAACGATTAGTGAATTATTCAACAGAACAGAACTCGGAAGAGCATTAATAGTTATACAAAAGGTTTTTCGATATAACAGAAATCTGCATTTGTTAAATTTAAACATTTAATGTGAGAAGTTACCTGTTTGGCCTGTTACTTTTTACCTGTCTGGTAGGTTCATCCTTCTCACATTGTAAAAAATATTTACCAAATCATGAATCAATTTGAACTTACACATCAAGTAAGATTAGTGGAAATTAATAAGTTTACCCTCTTTAAATAAATAAAGAATAATTAATATATTATTATTATTATACAAGCAGAGGCTTTGAGTAAGACTTGTATAAATAGTAAGACTCATTGGCAGTCATACCACATTTCTTTATTTTTATACTGTAACCTAAGTTATGGCAGACTGCTGTATCTTATCAGATACTTGTACAATTTTCCTCACTTAAGATTGTGTTATTTTTCTTAATAAGACCTATATACATTGTATATCAAAGTCAAAACTGGTTTTCCTGTTAAAACAGTAAGTATAGAAAATCAGTTGCCTGCCTACATGTTCCTGTCCTATTTTGTCAGCATGTTAGCAGAAACACAGGTATTTTTAGGCATTGGTCATGTCTACTGTGAGCCTGTACTTTACTCATAGCTTAGTCCGAGATTCCTCGGACGTAACAAATGTTTTGCCAAACAAGCTGGGGCCACACTTTTTTCATCATGCTTGAAAAGATATTGATTGATAATTGGTATGTAAGTTTTATCATGACAAGTTCCAGATCAAGTTCAATTTTTTGTTTTGATCTGAAAATTTTCTGCATGTTATGGTCCTTTGACTTAAAAAATTCACTTATATAATCAGTTATTTACACTGTTTTAGTAACGCCGTTTTTCATTTCACGTTCAACATGTTTTTACTTTTTTATTTGACGTTCAGTCGTGCAAGACGGGTGCCTCGTTTAACGTGTTCTGCGTATTTAATTTTACGTGCATCGTGATTTTCAAAGTCTTATTTTGTGTGCTCGGTATTTTTCAAATAAAATTCAAACACTTGGCAGGGATCTTCAAGAAATACTTTTTTAAACGCCGTAAACCAATTATAACATTAATGTGTATACTAAATCAGGAAAATCAAGTAAAATAAAGAGTTAATATATACAAGAAGACAGTGATTCAGTCATAAAAGGTTCACATAAAAGTATTTATTTTTCGTGCAACGTTCATTACAGAAATCATTTCACGTTCAACGTGAAATTATGTCTTATTTCACGTTTTTTTCGTGCAAGCAACCCCCCTTTACCACCCTCTAACATGATAATTTAATTTTTACCCGGTAGAGGAATATGTATTGCCATAGATTGCAATATACTCTCAGAATGCTTGTTAATTTTTAATTTACTAAACATAATTTTGATAGGCCTTTAGGCACCCTTTGGCTTTTAGTCGCCCTCTGATGCATGCTTATCTGCCTGTAACATAGCTTCAAGGTGAATGGTGTTGTACAGTTCATCATATAAGTCATTAACCAGGCAACCTTACTACAAAGGACCTGGGGGTTCAGATAAAGAGGGCTAATACACTTTGTTGCATTGATCATGTTGATGAAGGAAATTTCCAAAACATGTATTGTATAAATTGTACATTATGTATGTACATGTACAAAGTCAGGAGCGTTTTATTCAGTGGTTGTTGTTTGTTGATATACAATGTATATTGTATTTGTGTTTAGTTTATTGTTTTGTACATAAATAAGACTATTAGTTTTCTTGATTGCATTCTTTTACATTTGTTATGTCAGGGTCTGATATGGTATAGATTTTTTTCATTGTTGAAGGACACCTGGTGACCTATAGTTGCTTCCTTCCATTTCATTACGTCTCCGGCAGAGTTGTCTTTTTGGCAATTATGCATCTTCAAATTTTTCATATGGTACATTTTGTACAATGTTGTATAAAATATGTTAAACAACAACAAGCATTTATATAATTAGCAACCATGCAGTTTATTTCCTGGTACTTTAAAACTACATAAATGTACATGTGACATATTGCAATATTAATACTAGCTTGGGTGAATTAAAGATATATATAAAACCAGAGCTGCTCTATCATGTTCCTATCCATAAAATTAAGGGCCGCAGAGGCACAGGGTGCCACCTGGCTTGCATACATATATATACATTCATGAGAAATTTTGTATCATTCAATAATGCGTCATTTATATGCATATAATGGTATATCTACTTTGAATATCATGTGTACCTTCTTTTCTCTGTGTATTTTCTCCAGCTAGCTTAGTACATGTACATATATACATTGTATGTACATGTATGTTTACATTCAATGTTTTTAAAACTATCAAACATTTTCCAGGTCTTGATGTTAAAAATAAAAGTTAGTTTAAATAACTTATTACCATGATGAAAGTATCAACAAGTTACATGTACATGACTGCTTAAATTATAAAAATAGAAAATTACCTTAAACATGTTAAAGATAAAAACAAGATAAAAGTTAACATTCTTGAACAAAAAATAGGATGCATTGTTGTAGGTAAGAGTTTTTTTTATGTTCCCTATTTTATTTTGACGTAAAGAGTATACAATTATTTTGAACGTCACAGAGTCAATAGTAAATCTTCAATACTAAATATATAGAACAATGCATATTTTATTTGACCTAATAAACTGCAGGAATAGAAGCTATACACCTACATGTACATGGTGTAACAGGGAACACACTGTTTTAATTAACCAAACTGATTTCTTTCAACAAACATTGTCTCATAAAAAGGCTTTACCTTCACCAATTTGTCCATAAATATCCAAGTTCCAAATTGAAAATCCTTGATAGAATTGCAACAGTTTGAGACAATTTTAATGGAGTCTTTTTTCATACAAACTGAGTACGCAAACTCAGTAGAAACTCATTTCTCATATATATATATCAATTTTAGTTCTGAACTGTATATGGGTTTAGTAATGTTATTGGGTGCTTATATTCCATCTGCTTAATTGTATATCAATTTGTTTCAGTAGTTCCTTCTGTTTTGAGTCCCGATTCCTTTTTAATTGGCTGAACTTGCCAAGCAGTTTAAAACCAACTACTGCCTTGGCTTTTTCATAGCTCTTTCTAAATGATTGATCAAAGGAATGTTCTTGAACAAGTCTCCTGTATCGCTTGAAAGTCTTTACATCTGCAGTGTCAGCACCTAGCACTTTATCTAGAAGTTCAAGTGTAGACATTTTCAAGCTCACTGTAAAAACAGATTACAATATTATTAGTTTAAATAAACAATGAAGAAATTCAAAAGAATATGAAAAACTTTTAGCTGAATATAACTTTAAAACTTAATCCATAAATTTCTGAATTATGTCATGTTTTTCATTATTTTTTTTAAACTTTTTAGTCCTCATAGCCATTTATCATATACAGTTGTACATGTATCTTCCCAATATGTTTGTTATATTCATTATTTTTCATAGAAACAATTTTTTGTACCTGGCATTGCAGTCATTACTTCTAGTTTACTGTTTGCTTTATTTTTACTTTCACCATCCTTCATCACATCAAAGGGATCTACAATTATAAACAATTCACAGGTAAAGGGTTAATATAAGCAACTGTATTCATGTTAAAATCTTTTAACAAACATGAACTGTACCACTTTAAAAGTTTTGTCACCATACTCAACAATCTTGAATTAATGAATGCATCACGTAACTTGAATTGGATTTTACATGGTGCATGTAAAGTAAAAATCAATACTTATATATATCAAGTACCTATATCTTCCTTATTGTCAGCTGATACATTTCTCTTTTTTTTAACTTTTCCTTTGGTGTGACCCATCATGAATTGGTCTGGGAAGGATTCTTTGGCATGCTTTGCTTGCTTGTCTGTTCAATATAAATTAAAGCCATATCATTGATTATATTCAAGTATGCTAGAACAAGGAATATGTACATTTTCCTACATGTAATAACTATATATCACTTATCCATGCATCAAGAAAGTATAGAAATGCTTTGAATTTTATTGGGGGGGGGGGGGGGGGGGGCAAGATCTTTCTGATAATGTGTTTGTTTTTTTTTTTT
This sequence comes from Mytilus edulis, assembly GCA_019925275.1. Lineage (NCBI taxonomy): Eukaryota > Metazoa > Mollusca > Bivalvia > Mytilida > Mytilidae > Mytilus > Mytilus edulis. Next base: position 36,201,463 of record CM034354.1, read on the forward strand.
TTAACTTTTCATGTACTTGATGTACTTTCTTCTTGCCCCCTGAGTCTCCCTTCAGTCTGTTTATTATTACTTGGAAATAGCTATTTCTATATTTAAAAATCTTCCAAATTATTTATCATGTTTTATTCTTTACATGTTTTATATTTATGATATTAATAATGATTAATCTATTACAATTTTTAAATTCAATTTTACAGTAATTATATAAGTAATTGAATTTTGTACCAGAATATCATGAATATATACCTGTTTAATAGTATTTAAAAGGAAATTTTGAAAGAATATATGAACATGATGAATTAATTCCTACTGTATATTTGATAGAAAATAGACAGATAGTTAACATGGTTAATGAAATGTTACCTTCAATGTAAGAACGATATACCAGTTTAAACTTCTCATTTTCTAAGTGTTTGAATCCTGTAATTTGAAAAATATTGCATTGTTTCACAAATTATAAAGACTCACATGTACACAACTCTTTTTTTTCATAGATGTTAGATCTCTATACAAGAATATATAAAATATCGCCTGTTACCTTCTCATTTGTCGGGTTGTTGTCTCTTTGACCTATCCCCATTTCCATTTTCAGTTTCATTTTTATTATCTTTATTGATACAAATATCCAATGAAATGTATACATATAAGTTCCATTTCTTTAATATTTATTCTTCTAATTTTAATTCAAATGTATACCATGATCATATACAAATTATTTTAAATCTGAGAGACAGTACTAAACAAAATTGAAAATACAAATAACAATTACTGTTTTGTTTTTCAGGTAGAGATTCTGTCATATCATTGGTGTAGCATCTGTTGTCACTACTGAATGGAATTGGTAATGCCTGAATAACTTCATCTAAAAAAAGATAGCTCTAGATACAGGTACTACATTACTGAATACACTTATCATGTATATTATTGCAATTGATGAACAATGAACAGAAATGCAAATTTGGTTATTACAATTGTAGAAAATACTGCAAAACAAATGAATTTTTGCATTATAAAAATAAATCTGAAATTGCATTATATTGTCTACTTGATTTTAAAGTTATAAAAAGGGAAAACTCTACCACCTGTTTATAATTACCAGAGGTGGATTTAGGGGGGGGGGCCTTTTGGGAAAATTTTTGGATGATTATATAGGAAATCACTGAAGTGTGACGAGACCCAGTCCCCTATTAGGCAGCCAGTGGGCCCCACTTATGAAAATTTCTATATCTGCCACTGATAACAATTTATAATTAAAAACATTTAATAACATCATTAATGGATTATCATCTTCATTTGTACTTTTGTACCAACAGGACTTACGAGGTTGGTTGATGTGATCAAGTGGCATCAGCTCAGTGGATGGATCACTGTTATTCTTTGATATTGGTATGGTATTTGTGTCTACAAAAGAAATTTTAATAAGTAAGATTTAAAACATAGACAAAACTGAAGTTTTAAATACATGATAAAGCTAAAAAACATGAAACTGTGTTTGAAAAAAACAGATGAGTGCTGTTTTTTTTTTAATCACACAAAACAAATTAAATTGAGAATGGAAATGGGGAATGTGCAAAAGAGACAACAACCCGACCATTGAAAAAAACAACAGCAGAAGGTCACCAACAGGTCTTCAATGTAGCGAGAAATTCCCGCACCCGGAGGCGTCCTTCAGCTTGCCCCTAAACAAATATATACTAGTACAGTGATAATGAACGCCATACTAATTTCCAAATTGTACACAAGAAACTAAAATTAGAATAATACAAGACTAACAAAGGCCAGAGGCTCCTGACTTGGGACAGGCGCAAAAATGCGGCGGGGTTAAACATGTTTGTGAGATCTCAACCCTCCCCCTATACCTCTAGCCAATGTAGAAAAGTAAACGCATAACAATACGCACATTAAAATTCAGTCCAAGAGAAGTCCGAGTCTGATGTCAGAAGATGTAACCAATACATTTAAATCTCACACGCCATGGCGCCAAGAGAATATCCAAGAAAATAACAAACAATAAAACAATCTGATTCCTTTTACAATGTATCATTAGTACTAGTTTAAATGAGTATATTATCTTCATACATTAGTCAACTTACTAATTGTCAGTTTTGAACTTGCTCCTCTGTCTGGTGTGGATTTCCCTTGAATATTGACACTATCTGAAAAGGAAATAAAAAATGGAATGCATGCTGTTTACTAAGATGAAATTTCATACATTTATTCTATAAAAAGACAAAAATAGAAAGAAAAATCTCACAATTAAATTGCATCTAGATCAAAGATTTGTTGAAAATCCTTTTATTTTTCAGTGCAACTTACCATGTTGTTTCTCAATGTCCTGTGGTGCAGACCCCTCACTGTCATTACTGCTGTTGGATGGAATGTTCTCCTCATCTAAAAATATGTAATGTAGAACTTTGTGAATTTTTATGGCAATGGCAACTCTTTTATTTTGTTAAATGTTCGTTAGAGTATCCATGATGTCTGATCTCAACTTACAATATAAAATCACTGTTGAACAATAGATATTTAAGTTCAGCCAGTATTCCATTTTTTCAAATAAGATTACCTCCCCTTATAAAGTACAGTTTAATTAAAATAATCAGTAAATACTTTTTTTCTATCTTCGTAAAAAATGTATTGTTCCAAAGTGAAGTTACATACATGAATTCATTTGAAAGAAAAGTCTCATGAATAAATTGCATCCAAAGATCAAATATTTGCTTATTTCATCAAATATATAAGCCAACCATTGATGTCGTTTTCACCAGATACCCAAATGACTTTGTTTAAATCAAATCTGAAATAATTGATCGGGAAATGTTCAAAAGAATATATAAATAAAAAAAGAACATAATTGAACTTTTTAATATGTTTTAGCTTACCAGGCGGCTTGTCGTGATTAGATGTCTTCTCTACAGATGGATTTCCATTAATGTTGAGTACAGGATTAACATCTGAAGAATAAAAGTATGAATTGTAAATTTTAATTGTAGATTCGCTTTGTTTAATACAGAATTTAAAACATTCATCACAAGATCAACTGCAAACAAACTATTATTCTGATATGTTGTAAAAATACCTCATGAAGCACACTATTTCTCATGTCTTCATGTGACTGTTAAATTACGATTATTGACATTTTGTGGCTAAATTTATTCAATTGTGTACCCTAGTTAATGCAATTTTTTTCAAGAATTTCAGCCCTCAAAATTAACTAAGATACACTTCAAATCCAACCATATTTTCAGCATACATAAGCAAATAGTTTTAAACACATATTATTATCGCTCAACAATCATTAGACAATAACAAAATATAGATATGAATTGAAAGGAAAAGTCAACATTTTCAAATTCTGTTAACTACACTTTAGCATTAAATTTGTATTGCATATTGCGTTTGTGCCAATGATAGAATAATGTATGGCCTTAACCAGCTGATTTATGATTTTGATTCATGGGTAAATTAAAAAAATAGCATGTCATTATATTTTGTATACGATTAACAATTGCTAAAAAAACTATTTTTTTTCAGTGCAACTTACCATGCTGTTTCTCAATGTCCTGTGGTGTAGACCCCTCACTGCCATTACTGATGTTGGATGGAATGGTCTCTTCATCTAAAAATATGTAATGTAGTTGTAAATTATTATGGCAATTCCCTTTTAAAATTAGATTACCTCCCCTCATAAAGCAGGTTTTTTTTTTTTGAATCCGTGAAATTCAGTCTTTGTAAAAAAGGTATTGTACTAAGATGAAAGTATACATACATTTATTCTTTTAAAAGGAAAGTCTCACAAAAAATTGCATTCCTAAATCAAATATATATCTATATTTTTATGCCCCACCTACGATAGTAGAGGGGCATTATGTTTTCTAGTCTGTGCGTCCGTCCGTCTGTTACACTTCAGGTTAAAGTTTTTGGTCAAGTTAGTTTTTGATGAAGTTGAAGTCCAATCAACTTGAAACTTAGTATACATGTTCCCTTTGATAAGATCATTCTAATTTTAATGCCAAATTAGAGAATTTATTCCAATTTCACGGTCCAGTAAACATAGAAAATGATAGTGCGAGTGGGGCATAGTGTACTGTGGACACATTCTTGTTAGATATAAATATATATATCTGTTTTTCAAATTACAAATCCAGGAAAGACAAAAACTGGTATAAATGAAACTATGGTGTTTATGTTACTTTTCTCATTACTTTTTTAACTTGTGACCAACAATGTACTTTTTCATGCAAATGCATCCAATGGTTAATTTCAACAAATTTCAATGCATATAGACTGCGGGTAGTTTTATTGTGACCTTAATTTTTACACAATTAAAATCTAAACATTTACTTTAAATACTTTTAATGATCATATTAGATCAGATTTTCCAGGTACTTTATGCTTTTCACCTTATATTTGAATGATCACAGTTGTTAAAAAAAATAAAGTATAAATGTTTTCTAATATAGGGACCTACAAGATTCAGTTTCTTCTTCCAGATCCAGATCTGTATTCACTACTTTTGACAACTGCCCTTCCTTGTATATTTTAACTTTAACACATGGTAGTTGGAAATTGCCTTCTGATATCTTGTTGACACATTTCTCCCAATTTATATTTAAGTGCTCATATTCTGTTTTCAGGTTGGAAGTGCTGAAGTGATGCAGAGTTGGGCCACTAGAATGATATTCCTCCTCATCTGGACCATCTAAAAACTCGATATTACCATCATTCACCTGCCACCAAACATGTTTTCCACAGACAAGAAAATCGGATATTCTCTCATAATGTGCTTGGATTAAGGTTGATCTTGTTGTGACTAATTGAGCAGGAATTATTGTGTTTCCTCTTTGTGGAAGTAAATGTGCCTGCTTACTTATAATAGATTCCTGACGTTTGAAGGAATCCAATCTATCATCATCATCAATTTTTTCTCTTGCCTTTAACCGAAGCATACAGTTGTCTACAATATATTTTGCCTGCCTGTTAGTGGTCCTTAAAGATATATTCCTCAAATCACCGAATGTTCTCTCTTCAGCTTCTGGTATCAAGGAACGCAGACAAAATATTCGATACATTTCTGGGAAATGAACCACAAGGCTATGGAAATGTGAACCATAAAATTTTCTGCTTGTCATTTTTTTAGGATTTCCTATGACATATATTACCAGTACACCAAAAAGAAAGCATTGGTTATATAAGCGAAGTACCTGTCTTGGAGATCTTTGACTTGCTGAACTGTAACATATGCTGATGATTTCCACTAGACTATTACATATTGCAACAAGGTCAGCATTAACCAGTCCATTTTCATACTTCGTCTGTGTGAAATGAGCAAGTTTAACAGCATACAATCGGGCATCACTTCCTTTTATTTGATTTTTGTCCCCTATTGTTACTTCAAAAAATTTTTGGTATTCTTTTTGGACTACAGCTGGTTCAAGATGGCAGGGAAGTTCTGTTAATAAATTTTGAACAACGTTGGTTATGTCATGTAATGGTTCACAGTTTGATACTTCATAATTTTCAACAAGTTTGTAGGAGTTTGAATGAAAGGAGGGACATATTAAAGCAGGCGGTCTCTGTATTCCCTGTAAAGTTTCAGAAAGTAAGTCCTGTAGATCTTTTTTGTTCATTTTTCTATGGTCAATATCTATCCTCCTTGTGTCTAATTCGGTTTCAATTTCTTCTTTTTTTAATTCGTTAAATGGATTTATGTTAGTTTCCATATCAAAATCTTTCCAAACTACCCCATTTTTTAATATTGTCATACGTTCTTGTATTGATGGCGTTTGCTTTCTTAAGCAGCAGTCAATGCTCATGTGGTTTTTGGCCATAATACCACACAGACATGTATAATTTCCCCCTCTTTTATGGCCAGCTTCAAATTGTCTAGCGGGATTGTCTCCAGTAAAAATTCTAAGAATATCATGTATTTCTGTTTTACAATTACTTATTGTTGGTGTTTCCAAGGACTGTAGATCATCTGCTCTTGTTTTGCTGTATGATAACTGGTCAATGTCTTTACTTTTTGATTGTCCAAAGATATACATTTTTGGTTTTTCTACCAAACCTTGGACATCAACAGATTTTCTCTCAGGAAATTTTTCTGCATACTCCTCATTTGTTAAATATAAATCTTTATCGTATAAGCATTGAACCATAACAGAAAAGTAGGTTCTGTTCAGAATGTCTGAGTGGTCATGCCAGAATTTCAAATGGCGGTACACTTTGTTTTTATTTGTATTTACCCTGAAAACATCCATATTGTCTTGTTCTTTTGTGAATTCCTTTGAAATTTGTTTCATTGGAATCATACGTCCATATATTTTAACTGTATTTGTTTCTAGTTTGCCATCTTGAGTGATTTTGTTTTGGTCGAATACTTTGGGAGCAATGGCAACACCAATGTCCAATTCAAAATTTTCAATTTTCTGTTTTATATTTCTGTTTAATTTTTTTGCAGACTTAGGAACTGGGACTCTAAGGCGTTTTGTTATGAGATGCCGTGAGCGTCTAACCCGTCTAAAATAGTCTCTGCCACTCATTCTTTTTTCAGTATTGTAGTTGAAAACATCTATGCCTTGTGACTTGGCAAATTCTATCAGGACCTGTCCACCATTTGCAGGTTGAATACCCTGTACATTTTTTACTCTATATTTCCTAGACCATTCATTCCAGTTTATTGGGACTGTTTTAGGATGATTTTTTAATTCATTAAGGAATTCCTCTTTGTTGAATGTATACTTTGATAAGTTTCCAACGCTAGATCTTTTTTTTAGTTTTCTTTCTGACTCATCTTTAAATCGCTTAGCTAGATTTTTTTTGGCCTTTGATTTTGACTCAAAAAAGGTGTGGAGCCTTTCCCTCTCATATTCATTATAAGATTTATTTGAAGCTAAAAAGTTTATTTCTTCATTTTCTTTGTTCAAAATTTTGGCTATTCTCTCCGTACTTTTGGAGACAATAGTGTGGATTCTCTTTTGTTTTTCATCTGATGTTAACTTTTTTGTCAAGTCATATAATTTACATGCTGTTTCTTTTATATTCATGTCAAGTTTGGCCTCTATGTATGGTTCAAGAGTATGCAAAATCTTTGTTGCTTTTGTTACATTTTTGGCTTTTGAGTTTTCACAGACTTTTTTTGTGAGTTCTTCACACAAATGGCTTACTTCTATTGTAGAAGGTGTTGTATATTTGTGCAGTGATGCATAAAAGATTTCGGACGTGCATTTTTCACAATTTTCTTTTTTATGGCGTTTTTTTTCTGCTTCAGACAGCTTGCACCAATTAAGCAAATTGTGCTTTTCAAGAAATATACTTTTTTCTCCTGTTTTATTATTGTTTTTCCAGTACTTGGCATTACTTAAGTAGTTTTGCAATCTTGGGATACGGGATTTAAATTCTTGGAGTGGAATATGCATCTTTGGATAGCTATGCATAAAAGCATGGTAATTTTCATATCTTGCTCTGACATTGATGTTTTGGCTGTGATTTGGAACATGGACTAGGATTTTGTTTTCTTTATTTGGTTGATCATTCCACCATTTTAAAGTTTCTGGTTCTTTAGTTGACCTTGCCAAGATCACTTTTGCGTAATTACACAAGTTCATTTTTCTTAATTTTATCACATATTAGCTAAAATGTTCAACTGCTCAGATGACCTTGCAATTATGTTATGTCCTCCATTGTTTGTTTATTTTGTATGTTTAAAGATTACTTAATTTTTGTATTTGTTGTAGAAAAAATAATATGTGTAAATTCAATTGAATAAAAAAAAGTAGTAAGTAAAATGTACTTTGTTATTTGATTCTATTTTGTACTTTGAAAGATGTGTAGAGGCTAACACAGTCAGATCATATATTATTTATTTTATTAAAAAATATTTGGACAATATATATACATGTGATATATGCAGGAACAATTGTAAATTATTTTTGTAATTTATTTCATTTAACTAAAATATTCCTATTTTATTTTTTTTGCACACTAAGCAATACTATTGAAAGGGAGGTAATTACTTTTATTATCTCCCTTTGTTATTAATGAACAAATCCATAGTCTTTTTGTATTTTTTTTATTACAAATTTTATGTACAGTTTGATTTTTAAATTATACCATTGAAATATATGTTAGAAAGAATGAAAGTTTTTAGACTGTGTGGGGCCACTAGGCTATCTGCCCACTTTGCACCAGCAAAGAATTATTTACATACATGTATGTATTTGCCTAGGGAGGGAATCGAACCCTCATACACAGTTAAAGAGAGAAAAAAGCAATTTAAAGAGTATTTTCATTTGAATTAAATATCAACAGGAGATGTATGTAGGACATTTTCTCCCCCTTTTTGTTTAAAAAATCTTATATTAATATTTATATTTTAAGAAAAGGAGATAATTTCCATGATATATATTCAACTGATAATAAACACTAAGAAAAGCAAGATTATTCTGCCCTAGTTAAATGATTTATATTATGTAATATTTGAGTTCAAAATACATGTATTAAGTCGACTGTAATTGATGTTTAATTGAAGACTCCTATAGAGATGTGATAGAGAAAAAAGTGGCATAATTTTTGATTTTTAGAAAAATGGATAATTACCACATGAATCACTGTTTACTTTTACTCGGAAGAAATTGTTCCGAGTATTCCTTATTTTAATTGGTTAATTTTTACCTGGATTCAGAACCCTCTTATACATTTCTTTGTTTCGGGATTCACGGTACATTTGAAATTTATTGTTGAAATTATTTACTCTCCCATCCACCGCATACAACTGTGTAAGTTATGAATTTTATTGTATTCTATGTACTTATTATAAGATGTGCTTGTTTATACTGTGGCTAGCTCATATGTTTATTCTATCTGTTTGGATGATTATATTTATTATTTCTTATGTCTTGACGTTATATTGCTCATTAACATAAACTTTATATGTTGATGTGACTGTCAGTGGTATAGTAGAGTGTTTATTCTGTGCTGTAAAATTTATTAGTTTGTCTTGTGTGTATATTGTGCTGTAATAAAATTGAGTAACTTTAATTTCGTTTGTAGCAGTGTAATTTCAAAAGATCTAGAGCTGTTGAACCACTATGCATCAATACAAAATTAAGATGTTGTATGATTGCCAATGAGACAGCTCTGTATATCCATCAAAGACCAAATTGATATAGATGTTAGCAACTATAGATCATCGTATGCTTATCAACTATGAGCAAAACATGTAGTAAGCTATACATTACATCATGACAGTGAAAAAAGTTATAGGACTGTGAGAGCTTATAGGTATCTGCCCCCTTCGCACCACAAGTATGAAACTGTAAATTCAGAAATTATTGCGTGCATTTATTATTGCAATTTTGCCTCCCCTGCGACAAAAGTCACAGAGTGAACATAGGTATTACTATCCAGCTGCAGTGTAAACTATTGTATCAAGCTTTATATTTATGAAGGTATGTAGATGGATTGTATATTTCATACTTTGTATACAGATACTTATGTTATGAACTTTCTGTCTGTCATACAATGTATGTCAAATGTCCCTTTCATGGTTCAGTGACTGCAGTAAACATTCCCAGAGTCACTAATTCACATGGCCTAAAGATATCCTGGAAAAGTATCCCCTTGTCAATCAGTTTAAAATACTTTGACTCCAAAATAAAAAGAATATTCTTATTTAATTGTTTAATTTTCTTATTACATTGTACTGAGTTGGTTTTCAAGAGAATTCATATTTTCATGAAAGTTTACTATAGTGTTTGAAAGAAAAAAGTTAAAGATCTGTGCGGGGCCACTAGGCTATCTGCCCACTTTGCACCAGCAAAGAAATTACATACATGTATGTATTTGCCTAGGGAGGGAATCGAACCCTCTTACACAGTGATAGAGAAAAAGAAATTAGTGAGATTGTTTCTTGAATTTAGACATGAAATGTATATACTAATAACAAAGGGAGACTATACATCAGTAGATATCACTCATTTATGACATCACTTGGCCAAAAAGACCATTGTCAGCGCCTGGTATTGTCTTAAATCGGGAACAACTTAGCTTCTAGCAAGTAATACATGGAGTTCACACAAAAAACATCAACATGATCAAGATTCAAAAGTCAATACCAGTTATTCAACATAGAATTTCAACTAAATGTGTCTCAGATAACCAAAGATGTCTTCCTGTTGTAAGGCGTCAAAGAAAAAACTAAAAACTATAATAGCCCTTGAAGATGTCATAACTATTTGGACTACTAGAAGACTATATAAACATGATAAAGACATATGATTTCCAAGATGTCTTGATTATTTAGACTCTTTTTGTAGTTCTAAATGCTGAATTTATGTATTGCATTATGACAGGACTAATGTTTATAATCAAGTCTTAACATGTTGACGTTATCTTTGATGCATAATGTCATTCCTAAAGTTTGTCACCCCCCTTTTTTCCCCGAAGGCTTCTGTAGTGGTCGATATAGGTACAAACTCTATATATTTCCATAAACTCGGCATCCAGTATTAATATTTCAAATTTATTACATAGCATGTGTGATAGGAAAACAGAATAAATGAAGAAACGTTAAAAAGACCATGTTGCTCAAAGTTCGAACTTGTACTGTTTACAAGGGGAAGTAATTCATCTGATGTCTGGATCTCCCGAATGTTTTAAATGCCTCATTTCACGTTCTTCTTGTGCTACACCCAATACAAAAGACGTTGGCACAGGCCGTTAACCATAACAAATCGTAAAAAAATTTCAACTGATGAAAAACAAAATATTAATCTTGTTAAAACTTGCTGTTTCTTTGTTTTTTGTATTTGATTTTAAAAATGAACTGACGTCAAAATCACCGATTGCAGTATTCTAGCACATCCGCCTCATTGTTTATCAAATTCAGAACTTGTAGTAGCGTACTATCTTTAAGAAACACTTGTTTCACGAAAAATCAGTTTCTTCCGATTAGATTGAATACTACATCATTGGTTTTCGTGGAGATCTTCGGGGTGTGCCATTACCATTTTACTTCGGTCCGTTTACATTTTCATTATGGTGGTCAGGTTACCATAGTAACCAAGTAAACAATAAAATTACACATGAAAAAAAAAGTCGTTGGTATATATATGAATAAAAACTCATGACTATATTGAAATTTATTTCTTATAAGTAGTAAACTGGAGTCCGACTACAAGTACACTTTATATAGCGCGGATATGCCAATTTGCCTTAAGACAGCATTAACGTAGCTGCGAATATCTTCCCATTCTGTGTATGAAAATGAAAATCATGAATATGGATTTGTCGATTATGCAAAAATGAAAGCAAATATGAATGCTGCTGCAAATGAGGCTGTTAACCGTATTACAGGGACACCCTTTTGCCATACCCTTTTAAAAAGTCTTCGTGCTCCAGATGTAGACAACTGGGTGATAAAGCCAGAATACGTATCGAAAATCAGAGCATTTTTGTCGTCAGATACTACAGATAACAGAGTAAAAACAAATTTTGTTTTAAGTCCAAGAGGAGACATTTGGAACAGACTTTGTGCAATGTACAATTTATCTGAAGAAAAGACAAAATCTGCTATACACTATCCAATATACCCTCCTTTTTCAGTGGCAGTCCAGATTTCCCCGACCATCATCCCAGATGGCCTCTATTGTATCAAACTACCTATTGTAATTATTGTGAACTTGTTCTCGTCCTGAATATGCATGACATATTTGCCACTGGACGTTAAGCAACAAACAATTAATCAATTATTTAGTCCCTTTTTATAGTAGTTTCTGTAATTTGTCAGCTATATTTTGGAACTCTAAATTTGTTGCCACGGACAAATATTATAAGCTGCATTTCTGATTGAAAATGTTGAAAACCCAACAAAACACTTAAAGTAAAATTTGAAATTACAACTATTTAGTATACATAGCAGGCGAGCTTAACCATCTCAGCATATTTCATATCTAGTCTCAGAAAAATTCATGATTGTAAATTTAAATGTAATGCATATTTGTCGAGATGTTGTTGGTATCTTTTTATTCCTCGGTTTTATTTGGAAATCTTATCCGTTATAGCTATTTGTATTGTCTGAATTTTAATCAATGGTGTTTTGTTTTCTAGGATTAAGTTATAATCTTGTTCTTTTAGGCATCAGCAGAACCAGTAATCATGAAAAGAGAAATAAAGTAAATCTATTGTCTAACTTTTGTTTATTTTACGATAATAAGCAGTATGAGACACAGAGATGAAACCAAACAAATGCAATAACAGAATATGATAAAGATACACAAATAAGCAATTTATCTACAAATCAGCTATAATCCAGTCACCATTTGACATGTCAACCAACAAAGGAAAATGCCATTCATCGATTTCATATTTTACAAGATATTCTAAATTTTTTACCATTTAATGTATGTATTGATAAAACTTTACCAGAACACCATGAAATTTCGTTTGAATCCTCCTCTTTGCATTTTTGCTGAACAGTTTTTCCAACAAGAAGCTTTGGCGTTTCAATGAATTTGGGTAAAAAAATAACTTTGCTAACAGTTATTTTTTTTTCTTTCAATATTCAACTGATGTGCTGCTAAAGCTTGCTTTGCCTTGCTAATAGTATCATTAACTTCATTTAAAGATAAATATTGAAGTTTATTTTCAACAGGAGTTACATTTTCATTTTGTTTATTTAATTCAATAACTTCATTCAAATTGCTTTCAAGTTGTTGAATTGAATATTGTTTCCCTTTACATGACTGTTGATATAACTCCTTAGGCCCTTTGCTTTTAATGACATGTTTTCTAAATTGAAGTTGTGCTATTAAAGCTTATTTAAACAACACATTATATGTGGGTTTATCTTCTATTTGAACCTTGTAGCACTCTATTTGTTGTTGGGTTACCCACATACCACCAAGCTCATTTAATTGACCAGTTAATTTCACTTTTTGTGTTTACTCTTTTTTTTTCTTTCTTTGCTCTTAGAATTTCATTTTTTTTATTGAACAGAATTTGTTGTCGTAATTTAAATGACTGAATCATATGTAGGGCACTTACCCTAGCATCATCTTTAATCTTGTTTCTATCAGTGTTTGAAAGCCAATTTGATGTTTTGTTGTTAGACAATATAATTATTGATTCATATGCTACAGTTGTAGCAGGTTTTAGCCTTACCAACATGTCAAGTTGGGCAAAAACTCTCTGATCATGTATTTGTTGTAGGTACAGACAAACCATGGATTTGATCCCTAAAAAATGGTTCAAGAATTTCCCACCAGGCAAATGGTCTTTAGCTTGCCTTTCTAGAATTAGAAGCATACCACCTGTACAAAGCTCTAATGCCATCTGTGTATACATCTCAGATATAATATAATGAATACATTCATCTCTCATATTTCTGCTCCAACACCACCTTCACCAACAACTATTCCAGCAACTCCGCCACCAGTGTGAAAAGCAGATACGACGCAAACAACACCAACAAACGAGGACCCACCGGCTCTTTCACTACAACAGTGTCTTCAAGCTATTGAAAAACAGCTGCAACTCAGCAACACCAGAATAGCCAAAATGAAACGCCTACTGATAAACTAATACAATTAAAGAACAAGGTAATGTTATTAAAGAGCTAGCTTCAAAACAGAAAACTGCCCATCTTACGCCGTTCAGTTCAATCAGACTACCCAATACACCAGCTACACCCACAACTCCGAGATTTCCTCAACCTCTACCAGATTTACCACTAACATCTGTATCATCGTTACCAGACTCGCCTCAACCTCATCCACTTATGCAACGCCTAGTCTTGCATATGCATCTGTTCAACCACATTCCCCACCACATGCGTCTAACAGCAGATGACTTGAGCAAGTATTCCAACTGTGGAACAAACCCGGGATCATTTGGGGTTTAATTGCTGAAACACTTTTCCCCAGAATTATTCACATCAGATCAACTCCGTATCCATTATTCGTATAGGGGCGGTGGTAAGTTCAGCAAAAGGACAACAGAAAGAATGCGATTAAGAGGTATGTCACTGCACTCAACTAGTCATAATTAGGTCGTAATTCGTAACACATTTTCAGTAAACAATCAAACTGTGGTGTATAATGTCCCTACGTTATAAAAGAATATTAAGGTCATTTGATCAAAAGCCAACAAAGAGTAATTTACAATAGAATGATTCTAATGGAAAATTCATCTCAATATTAAAATGTTTAACATTTATATGAGTGGATACATTTTCATTTAACGCAATTTATTTACTTTATATTTAAGTTTATTTTAAAAAGGAAGATGCGGATTGTGGAAGAACCTAGCGATGGGGTCAAACTAAATTTTAAAACACCTTTCTCTTGAAATGATGTAATGAAAATTTTTGCACAAAATAGTCCTGTCACGGTAAGTTTCAAGCTAAATAACCATGAACCAAAGAACCAAAAGATCAAGTATACAATTTGCCTAAAAAATGAAATAACAAGGTTTTATATATCATTAGTCTCAGGTCAATTTAACATATATCAACCTCATACAAGAGCTAAAATCATTAATTTCAATCTTTTTTGTTTCCAATATTGTCATTATAATTAGATTGTGTATTTTCAAGCAGTTCATTTTGTATATCTTAGTACACATTTTTCCTATGATATGGGTTTACAAATTTAATTGTATAATTAGATTTTTTGGCCCCAATTTTACGGTCCACTGAACATAGAAAATGATAGTGTGAGTGAGGCATCTATGTACAATAGAGACACATTCTTGTTTTTAGGTAAAGATTGCATTTGTTTAGTTCATGTGTATCACAAAAAAAACTGAGCTTACTTGTAACCCCCTGGCCACAGTGTTTCATGACAACTGTCCATACGAGATATAATCAAAATTTGACAGAAGTCCAGGCACTGATTTCTAGACAACTGGCAACACAGACATATTTCTAATTTGAAAGAAAAAAATCCCAGAAAATTTTAGCACTAGATATCAAGATGAATGCTAGCGTGCTCATTGATGTTATGATCAAATAACAATACATCCAAGTGTGTGCAATTACAATGTTGAAGAGCATTGAGGATCAAAAATTCCAAAACGTTGTGCCAAATATGGCTAAGGTAATCTATGCCTGGGATAAGAAAATCCTTAGTTTTTCGAAAAATTCAAAGTTTTGTTAACAGGAAATTTATAAAAATGACCACATTATTGATATTCATGTCAACACCGAAATGTTGACTGCTGGGCTGGTTTGGAGTTATGAAATAATAAAATGTTTGTCAGTAAGTCAATTGATTTTCATTACTAAATAGGAATTACTTGTGCTCCTTGCAGTTGTCTCTTACATTTGCACAAGTCATAATTTTAAGAAATTATTGTTTCCTTATAGGTCCTGCAGCATTAATGTTTACTGCAGGATACCTAATGAAAGAGCTGGTAATAAACCTCGAAGAGGGGGTTAATGACTACTTGTATGCCTATCCTTGTGCTGAAGGGGTAGAAGTGCAGCACATCTATCATGATAAAGGAGACAACTTCTATCCCTTATCTCATAAGGAACTATGGAGAGGTATGTAAATTCTGTATTTTTCCGATATTATTAAACAGGTATAGACAAAATGCATTTTTTTAATAAACGTTACATTCTTCATTCTGTGTTTTTTGCCTTTTCATCTTTTCATAGATTTCAGAATTACACAAAAATTAACACGAAGAGATCAGTTATAAATGCTGTATATATATTTTGGCTATTGTTTAATCCTGGTAATGGAAGTATTATTTTGACCAACTAGAGTGGAACATGAAAGTTCATCTGAAGGAGAATACATTTATTGTAGGTTGGTTCAATTCCAATGGGAGACAACTCTTGTACTATATTACTTATTAACATTTTCCTTTATCTTATTTAATCCTATGGTGATGGAAATATGACTTTTAACTAACCACTAACAGGTACAAAAAAGTCTTCATCGGAAGGAGAATACATTTATTGTAGGTTGGTTCAATTCCAATGGGAGACAACTCTCGTACTATTTTACTTATTAACATTTATGGCATTTCTTTTAATCTTTATTTATTAGTTTAAATTGTTCTTGTAGATTGATTGATTGATTGTTGGTTGCAAAAATATATCATAAAATAGTGATTGAAAGATTCACAACACTTTGAAAGGATAATTCAGACACGTTTTACACGAACCCATGATTGTTTACAAATAATAATGTCACGTGGTCGCGCAGACCTCGCATGTTGCATCGCCCTTACAATCCACTTATACATAACCCATTATCATGCAAACATGCAACGTGAATGTGATTGGTTATCAAATAATACAGAAATAATGCATGTACAGTTTATGAAGAAATTAGTTCATTAAATAGATCGATTTTCACTTTTGACACGAATAGGTCGGGTTGATATTTCTGTCATCGGGGATAATATTGAGATAAATGGGATAACACTGACCGTCAAAAAGGTCTAGATAAGAAAATCAGTAGAACCTTAACATTAATAAGTAATACTTACCAAAATTTCTCTAATTAATAAACTATATAATTGAAATTTCACAAAGATAACGGTAAATAATTTTGAGGAACTTTCCAGAGCTATCAAACAATGGATAAGGAAGAAAAAAGAGAGCGCTTCTCAAACGGTCAAAGTGCACAGACCTATTGTTGTAAGGGAAAAGAAAGGGATTACTGAAATAGCAATTAAAAGATATTTGCTACTAATTAAACGAATAGATTAATTATTAATATCCACAAAGGAATAAAAATAACAGACAATTCAGAAATCAGATGGCATGGAGACAACAGAGAAAGTGGATGGCTCAGAGACAACAATAACAGCAAATGGCTTGATGACAATCACTGTCATGTGGCACAGTTTCAATATTTTCAATGTCTTAACTTCCTTGTTGACACTTCTTAAACGGAAGGAATTGTGCAGTAAAATTACAACAGAGTTGGCATTATCCCTGCCCACTCTACCTATTTCCTAAACTAAATCCAGTATACTTCTCGGTGACCCATATAGTATGATGCTATGACATACTACCACAGTAATACCCATTTTAATGCAGTGGTTGAACATACAATTCTAATATCACTAGACATTTTACACATAGACTCTATTATTTTTATTTTTGTCCAACCAGACACTTACACATTGGCACCTTACTTGTAGTGTTTTATACAATTTTGAAACTTTATTTATGTTGTTGGCATACATCAATGTTTTTGAAAAATCCTGTCCTTAACGTTCAAACGAGTCTATAATCAGAATTTTCACTTTTTTATAACAAGTTTAATATTGCTCTTGTTTGGAGACACATTAAATCATATACCTCAATACTGGAATAAGCTGGGAGGGGCACATTACCTTTTTATACGAAAGCAAACATTTTTGGTCGTATATTGGTATCACGTTGGCGTCGTCGTCCAAAGACATTTGGTTTTCGCACTCTAACTTTAGATAAAGTAAATAGAAATCTATGACATTTAAACACAATGTGTATGACCATAAAAGGAAGATTTTAGGTGTTTTGGTTCCAAAAGTTTAGGGATTTTTCTTGGTTTTCGTACACAAAGCATCGCCCTTGTAGGGCATTAACTCATGAACCGTTCGGCCAAAGCTTTTAAAATTTTAATATGTTGTTACTGACAACTAAATGAAGGTCAAGTTCAATAATGGCGATTTTGACTTTTACCGTTCAGGAGTTATGGTTCTTGAAAGATTGAAAAATGGAGTTTTCAGTCGTGTCCGTGCATTTACGCATGAACTGTTCTACCAAAGCTTCCCAAATTTTAATATATTGTTACTGATGACAAAATGGAGGTCAAGTTAAATAATGACGATTTTGACTTTTACCGTTCAGGAGTTATGGTTTTTGAAAGATTGAAAAATGGAGTTTCCAGTTGTGTCCGTGCATTTATGCATGAACTGTTCTACCAAAGCTTCCCAAATTTTAATATGTTGTAACTGATGACAAAATAGAAGTCAAGTTCAATAATGACGATTTTGACCTCTACCGTTCAGGAGTTATGGTTCTTGAAAGATTGAAAAATGGTGTTTCCAGTCGTGTCCGTGCATTTTATCATGAACCATTCAACCAAAGCTTTTGAAATTTTTATATGTTGTTACTGATGACAAAATAGAGGTCAAGTTCAATAATGACGATTTTGACTTTTACCGTTCAGGCGTTATGGTTCTTGAAAGATTGTAAAATGGTGTTTTCCATTCACGTTGTTGCATTTACTCATGAACCATTCAATCTAAGATTTCAAATTTTAATATGTTGATACTGATGACAAAATGGAGGCCAAATTTGATATTGACGATTTTCACTTTCACCATTCATCAGTAATGGTTCTTGTGATATTGCCAGGACACAAATAAATATTAATAAATCCGGTTTGCTGTCGTTGTGACAGCCTCTTGTTAATTTTTATCACGTTATTTTACTCATATTGATTTTTATTTTTAAATAATCAATTTGCTTTAGTCTAAAATTTTAGTATATTGAAGGACTTTTTGTCTTATTTTAAAAATATGCTTTAAATTGTAAAATATTAGAATTAGCTCTCGCCGCGATATAGCCTTTTTGTGTTAATGCGGCGTAAAGCAACCAACAATCAATCAATCAATGGTTCTGTCTTTTAAAAAAACATCGGACCTCCTGATTTTTTTTACCTATGCCCATGTTGTATGCTTGCCAATAAATAATGTGGTTTTCTTCAAATTGAAATAACATTGTTGACTGTATTTTATTTATTTCTCTACAAGAGAGGTAATTTGATTAGTTAAATACAGCCGGACCAGTAGACTGAAAACTCTACTGGTCCGGCTCTAAATCTACAAATCCTGCAAAAATGACATTAATTTGACAAACACTAATATAAATGACAGATGTTTCATTTTATTTTGATGCTTTCGTTTACACGAGTTAAACAGTAACAAAGGAATAGTCATTATCCTGATTTTGATAATCTCAATGATTTTCTTTATCAAAATCAGGATCAAGGATAGAAAAAATATCAACATTGTCTTCCACGTCTTCCAATTGCTATTTCTCATCAACTTCCTGTTTTAACTTGTTGTTTCTTGCCGACATATGTCCTCTATCGAAGACTCACATCTGAGTTTTCAGTAAAGCAAGCATTTCAGCTTTTAAGTAACCATGTAATTGTGTTAAACATTTACCATGTTTGATAAAAACATAAATAAAAAGTGTTTCTACAAGTATCATATAAGAGCATTTTTCTATTACTTTATTTATCTCTTTCAGTTGTGTTTCAGCAAAACAGTTCAGTAAGCTGCACGAGGAAGTGAGGCAACTACGGAAAAGATTGGACTTACACATTAGTTCTGAAACTTCATGTGGAACTAGTTTGAAACAAGAATCATAACCACAGGAATCCTCATCTTTGCATATAGCTACAAAGAAACCAAAAATGGAATCTACATTAGGCATGTAAAGCAACACCCCTGGCATGTGCCAGAGTGCAGCTTCTAGTTATACGAGTTACTTTAGAACACAGTTGGCAGATTTTATCTCACATATTGATACATTATATGCAGCTGTAAAAACACCAGTACTACAATTGTTCCCAGAACCTAACATTTTATCACATTCACTTTCTGGAAAGGCTGCCACCACCAAAAGTGTAGCAAAGCCAGAGTTTGATTCCAGACTATATGGAGATTTACTTAAGAAAAACAATTCGTCTTTAACTAAAGAAATCGCAGAAAAGGTTCACTCTGTCCAGAAATATTTGCAGAAAAAAATATAATTTCATAAATTTGTAGAAATGCAATGTAAACATTACATACAACATAAATAATTGTTTTTTTTTTTCATTCTCATATTGTTTTCTGGCTGTCAATCGTGTATATAGTAAACTTGAGACACCATTCTATTTAAACAACACCACAAAGAAAATGGAAAAAACAATATTTTATAGGCCTAACTAATATGTCAAATTAATTTATATTTTGTTCTGATTGTGCTTGGTGATCTGACTGTTTTGACTGAGCTAGGTGGTCTGATTGAGCTGTAAGATGTGACTGTTCTGATTGTGCTGGGTGATCTGACTGTTCTGATTGTGCTGGGTGCTCCTGTTGTTGAGGTTCTTGGCGTTTTTGGATGTGTGCCAACTAAGACCTTTCTTTCCGAAAATTCTAACTGAGTCTCAAGGAATTGTACAGGCAAAAACTTCATTGCCAAATTCATAATGCTCAAACTCGGACTAGGTGTTAAATTTTTCAAAATATCATTTCTAGCAGCATCTTGGTGCACAGTTCTTAATAGGTGCCTTTTCCATTCCAATAAATTCTTTCTTGCACTGTTAAGATCAGAGTCAATACCATCTTGTACCGATTCGTTTACTAGAACTTTAGAAAACTCTGTTGTAATAAGGTCATGCACATGGTCAACTCGACTGCATTTATCACAATTAGCACCATGCTGATGTTCACAACTAGAAGCAAAGCAAGGGATCAAAGGTCACTTAAAGCGTATGTAGTGCAGTGTACAACCGTCTAATTTATTCAAATGTCGTTTGTACTCAATTTGCAAAAACTGGTTGATTACATGCAAATTGTCTTTCAATTTGTCCACACTTTCACGACTTATACCAAATGTCTCAAGTTTTAACACCAGTTTAAGTAATGTGTCAATTAAAAATTATAGAAGAATTATATTCTCCAAGACTGAAGTTCATTTCAAATTTAAATGAATTCTTCCACCACTCAAGCTTACCGGGAACATGCATGCAGATTAATATTACAAGTCTGATTGAAGTGATGATTAAATGATTTTGTGCAAGAACACATTATATGAGGTTCGGCTAGCCATAAAACCGTGGTTTAATACACCATTTTATACAAATGAAAATTCGCGTACCAAATCAAAAATATGACAGTTGTTGTTTTTTTTTTTGTTCTTTTGTTGTGCTTATGGAATTTCTGATGAGGGCTTTCTTTAAATGTTTACTTTTGGGTTATTGTACTTCGATCTTTAAATAATATTGCCTTCTTAAACAGCAGATTTAATATTACCTTTTAAAGAAAGTATGTAAGATGTTGCAGTCTATTTCTTTTGCATTTTACTTCTTTTTTTCCTTCGCAAAGGCAATTGACGTGTTCTAGTTAGCTCACCTTACCTGAAAGGTCAAGTGAGCTTTTATCATCACTTGGCGTCCTTTGTCTGTAAACTTTTCCAAAAATCTTTTCCTCTGAAACTACGGGGCCAAATTAAACCAAACTTGGCCACAATCATCCTTGGGGTATCTAGTTTTAAAAAATGTGTCCGATGACCTAGCCATTCAACCACGATGGCCGCTATGGCTAAAAATTAACACAGAGATGAAATGTATATTTTGGCTTATATCTTTGAAACCGAAGCATTTAGAGCAAATCTGACACGGGGTTCAACTGGTTTGTTGACCAGGTTTTTATCTTGAATACTATTGTAAATAGAGATAAACTGTTTATAAGCTAAATCTATTTGCCAGGATTTGTTTTACTGGACTGGGAACATTTAATAGAAGACTTGCACTCTCCGAGTGTAGTAGGAAGAGTTACAGTTGGTGGGTACATTGTTAATGTTTACATATAAATAATCCTGCAACCGGCTATAACCCCATGTCAAACACTCCTACCTCGAGAGCCAGTTCATTTGTAGTTCAGGTTTCCATCCTCAGAAGGGCTGCTGTCGTGAGCTTTTGAATCCATTCTATCCAGGCCCTTACTGGGCTACGACTCTCATCTAACCGCCTATTTACCTATAGCTGAACAAGGTTGATGAGTGTTAGGGTATGTCCACTCACCGGTGGGTCTACACACTGCATCTCTAGGGCCCTTGCTGCTCCGAGATCTCCTGCAGTTTACGTGCACTATCGCGGGAGTCTGGATAGTGTAGAAGCTATGTACTGGCAGAAAAGACTTACACACTCGGCCTTCTTTTCGAACGTCAAGTATGCAAGCCAGCGGTAGTTTACAAATTAATGAATGTTAACCACACTTGACGCATTTCACTACCTTGTGGAATAAACACCTAGCGTACATCATGGGAAAAAGAAATAACCACCAGATGGTTTTGATAAAGAAAGCAAAACTGGTGCCATCCCAATCAACTTTTCAACATCTGACCACTGAAGCTGTTATTGATGTAACAACTGTATCAATAGTTCTTCGGTTAGCGATCAAATTATAAATCACGTGGTTAATTTCCTTAGATGGTCGCATGGTCATCATTTCCTAATATGGTATACATGCATTCCTTATATGGTTAACACGAATACCATATAAGGAATGCATGCTAACCGTTCAACTACTTTTTCAGTTGTAAAATCTAATCAAACACGATGTACTTACATATGATGAACATTCTTCCCCATTCAGCACTATTATTTTCCCTTGCACTGTGTCACATAGCTCTTTACCTGACAAAGATAGTTCAAAAACACAAGAGGCTTTCATGCGGACATTTTCTATCTGTTCACTCGTCATTATGTGGTTCATTAATACTCTATTGATAGAAGGATCTATCTCTCCACTAAAGAATTTAATGGCATCACCTCGACAATCTAAAATGTCTTCACTCTTATAACACTTAGCTGTATTTGTTACAACACTTCCCCCATGGCTAAATGACAATAAACAACTCACAACAACAAACAAAAACATTGCAATCATCTTCAATTTCTATAAATAGAGTGTGAACAGGTGACGTCACGTGGGTGAATAAAGGAAAGCTTTTATTATTTTTTACCTGATTAAAAGAACGATTTTTCTTTAAAGAAAAAAATGAATTTCATCATATTTTTTTTTGTTTTGTTTTCTTATCACTAATTTAAATTTTATGTGTGTATATGTTTCAGGAACCGATGGAAGTGGACCTCATTGACACTGTATTAGATGATCAAAAAAGATTATTTTGAACGGAACAAATAGCCAGAATCTAAAATATTTTTAATAAATAATTAATAAATGAAATGTGTTATTATTTTGTGTTTAAAGAAACTATATATATATACGAGATTTCTAAACAAACTAACTGAGTAAAGAAAGAAAATAATATCAAGAATTTACAAATTGTTTGGTACAGGCATGCAGCTCAAGATTTCAACACCTGTGAGAGACTATACCCCACCCTCAAATTATGGCAAATTCATATATTGAAAATTTGTGTTTAAGGTATATCTACATGTATATGTATTTTTTTTTTCAGTCTCGATTAACCTTGAAAAACACTCTATGGACGAGGAATACACTTACAGTTCAGATTTATTTGAAGACCTTGTGGTAAGACAGAGCTCTAAAGTAAGGGATTCTATGTTCACACATATATATTAATATAAGGCAGGTGTTACCTAATAACCACCAGATGGTTTTGTTAAAGAAGGCAAAACTGGTGCCATCCCAATCAACTTTTCAACATCTGACCACTGAAGCTGTTATTGATGTAACAGCTGTATCAATAGTTCTTCGGTTAGCGATTAACGATAATCATCAAATTATAAATCACGTGGTCAATTTCCTTAGATGGTCACATGATCATCATTTCCTAATATGGTATACATGCATTCCTTGTACGGTTAACACGAATACCATATAAGAAATGCATGCTAACCGTTCAACACTTTTTCAGTTGTAAAATCTAATCAAAAACGACATGTACTTACATATGATGAACATTCTTCCCCATTCAGCACTATTATTTTCCCTTGCACTGTGTCACATAGCTCTTTACCTGACAAAGATAGTTCAAAAACACAAGAGGCTTTCATGCGGACATTTTCTATCTGTTCACTCGTCATTATGTGGTTCATTAATACTCTATTGATAGAAGGATCTATCTCTCCACTAAAGAATTTAATGGCATCACCTCGACAATCTAAAATGTCTTCACTCTTATAACACTCAGCTGTATTTGTTACAACACTTCCCCCATGGCTAAATGACAATAAACAACTCACAACAACAAACAAAAACATGGCAATCATCTTCAATTTCTATAAATAGAGTGTGAACAGGTGACGTCACGTGGGTGAAAAAGGAAAGCTTATATTTTACTGATTAAAAAACGATTTTTAAGAAAAAATGAATTCACATTTTTTTTGTTTTGTTCTTATCACTAATTTAAATTTTTTATATATGTTTAGAACCGAGGAAGTGACCTCTGACATTGTTTAGATGATCAAAAAAGATATTCTGAATGGAACAATAGCCCGAATCTAAAATTTTCAATAAATAATAATAATGAATGTGTATATTTGTTAAAGACTAATAAATGAGACAACGAGGTGTTTATTCTAAACAAACTAATGAAAAGAAGAAAATAATATTCAATTTAAAATGTTTGTACAGGTATGCAGCTCAAGATTCAACACTGTGAAGACTATACCACCTCAATATGGCAATCATTTGAAAATTGGTAAGTATACATGTATATGTTTTTTCAGTCTCGATTAACTTGAAAACTCTATAGAGAATACATTACGTTCAGATTATTGAAGACCTTTGTAGACGATCTAAGTAAGACATGTTCACATATATATTAATTAAGAGTGTTACCTATAACACAATGTTTGTAATAGCAAAACTGGCATCAATCAACTTTCAACAGCTGACCACTGAAGCTGTTTTGATGTACAACTGTATCATATTCTCGGTACGATAAGATAATATCAATATAATCGTGTAATTCTTAGATGGTCACATGATCATCATTCCTAATGACTGATCTTATACGGTTAACGATACCATTAAAATGCATGCAACCGTTCAATCTTTCAGTTGTAAATTAATCAACAGATGTACTTACATATGATGAACACTTCCCCATTAACATATTATTTCCTTCATGTCACTAGCTCTTACCACAAGAAGTTAAACACAACGGGTTTCGGACATTTCTCTGTTCATCGTCTTATGTGGTTCATTATCTCATTGATAGAAGATCTATCTCTCCACTAAGAAGTTATGCATCACACAATAAAATGTCTTCACTCTATAACATCAGCTGTATTTGTACAACACTTCCCATGCTATACAATAACAATCACAACAACAAACAGGCTCATCTCATCTATAATAGAGTGTGAACAGGTGACGTCAGTGTGGTGAAAATAAACTCATCATAGATACCAGACAAAATTTTAATACGCAAGGCGCGTTTCGTCTACAAAAAACTCATCAGTGACACTCGAATCCAAAAAAAGTTATAAAAGCCAAATAAAGTACGAAGTTGAAGAGCATTGAGATCTAAAATTCCTAAAAGTGTTGCCAAATACAGCTAAGGTAATCTATGCCTGAGGTAGAAAAGCCTTAGTATTTCAAAAAATTCAAAATGTTATAAACAGTTAATTTATAAATATAACAATATCAATGATAATTCATGTCAGCAAAATGACTACTGGGCTTGTGATACCCTCGGGGAAATGAATCTCAACCAGCAGTGGCATCGACCCAGTGGTTGTAAATAAACTCATCATAGATACAAGGACAAAATGTTATATATACGCCAGACGCGCGTTTCGTCTACACAAATGTATCTCCACCGAAGCTACACAAGCAAAAAAAGACCAAGTGACCATATTTTTTTCCCAGTCACCGTTGGGGAATGCATTTGGTGAAAATAAAGTCATCATAGTATAACCAGACGCGCGTTTCGTCTACAAAAAACTCATCAGTGACACTCGAATCCAAAAAAAATATAAAAAAGCCAAATAAAGTACGAAGTTGAAGAGCATTGAGATCTAAAATTCCTAAAAGTGTTGCCAAATACAGCTAAGGTAATCTATGCCTGAGGTAGAAAAGCCTTAGTATTTCAAAAAATTCAAAATGTTATAAACAGTTAATTTATAAATAAACAATATCAATGATAATTCATGTCAGCACAAAGAGTGCTGACTACTGGGCTTGTGATACCCTCGGGGAAATGAATCTCAACCAGCAGTGGCATCGACCCAGTGGTTGTAAATAAACTCATCGTAGATACAAGGACAAAATTTTATATATACGCCAGACGCGCGTTTCGTCTACACAAAATGTATCTCCACCGAAGCTACATAAGCAAAAAAAGACCAAGTGACCATATTTTTTTCCCCAGTCACCGTTGGGGAATGCATTTGGTGAAAATAAACTCATCATAGATACCAGGACAAAAATATTATATACACGCAAGACGCGCGTTTCGTCTACAAAAAACTCATCAGTGACACTCGAATCCAAAAAAGTTAGAAAAAGCCAAATAAAGTACGAAGTTGAAGAGCATTGAGATCTAAAATTCCTAAAAGTGTTGCCAAATACAGCTAAGGTAATCTATGCCTGAGGTAGAAAAGCCTTAGTATTTCAAAAATTCAAATGTTATAAACAGTTAATTTATAAATATAACAATATCAATGATAATTCATGTCAGCACAAAGAGTGCTGACTACTGGGCTTGTGATACCCTCGGGGAAATGAATCTCAACCAGCAGTGGCATCGACCCAGTGGTTGTAAATAAACTCATCATAGATACAAGGACAAAATTTTATATATACGCCAGACGCGCGTTTCGTCTACACAAAATGTATCTCCACCGAAGCTACACAAGCAAAAAAAGACCAAGTGACCATATTTTTTTCCCAGTCACCGTTGGGGAATGCATTTGGTGAAAATAAAGTCATTATAGATACCAGACGCGCGTTTCGTCTACAAAAAACTCATCAGTGACGCTCGAATCCATAAAAGTTATAAAAAGCCAAATAAGATACGAAGTTGAAGAGCAATGAGATCCAAAATTCCCAAAAGGGTCACAAATTATCCCCCCCCCCCCCTCTGTTTGTTTCAAGAACTTGTGTTTCCATGATGAAAATATAAATAACTTAAACATTAAACCAGTATAAATTATTGGTTTTAGTAAGGTGCGTATTATTCAACCCTGTACGTTTTCGCTAAAATGGGCTATCGAAAATGCAGGTGAACGGATTGATCCGGCCCTAAATTGGGCTTATGTCGGTGCTAAAATGTCCCTTAGTAGTTTAATGTATTTTGCTAAAATGTCCTGCGCCCATTACTAAGCTAGGTTACATTTTGATAGTTCTAATGGTCATAGTTTTAATTAATTTTTAGTTAATCTCTTGCTTCCGGTAGTTTAAAGTTCACATAAACTAAATTAAAGTTCAGCTACAGTACCTTTTTATACTTGGCCTGCTGGTTCATCTTTCTTTTTAGGTTCGTTTGTGAGTATAATTCAGCCTGTGTCTTTGTCAAAGGTAATGTCTCTGTGTATGTCTTAGGTACTGTCTGTGTCTCTGTCTGTGTAAAAGGTACTGTCACTGTGTGTGTCTTAGCTACTGTCTATGTCACTGTGTGTGTCTCTGTCTTTGTCAAAGGTAATGTGTCTGTGTGTGTCTTGGGTACTGTCTGTGTCACTGTGTGTGTCTCTGTCTGTGTAAAAGGTACTGTCTCTGTGTGTGTCACTGAGTGTGTCGCTGTCTGTGTAAAAGGTACTGTCTGTGTCACTGAGTGTGTAAAAGGTAATGTCTCTGTTTGTGTTACTGTGTGTGTCTTAGGTAATATCTCTGTGTGTCTAAGGTACTGTCACTGTAAAAGGTAATTTCTCTGTCTGTGTCATATGTACTGTCACTGTGTGTGTCTTAGGTACTGTCTGTGTCACTGTGTGTGTCTAAGGTACTGTCACTGTAAAAGGTAATGTCTCTGTCTGTGTCATAGGTACTGTCACTGTGTGCGTCTCTGTATGTGTCATCGGAACAGTTAGAGTGTCTGTCAAAGGTGCTGTCAATATGTATCTGAAAGGTCTTGTCAGTTCGTCTAACAGATTTCGCCATTGGGTGTGTCAATGGTGTAGCATTTGATGGAAAAATAATGTCCTGTAATATATCTGCTGTGCTTTCTGAAAATGAAAGAATTAATGATACATTACATTTTTTACCTTGTGTGATATATGTGGAAAACAAAATTAATTCTAAATCTTATTTATTTATAGATGCTGAAAGAAAACTTTTTTATACACAAAATTGTTGAAAACGGTTATAATGTTTGATTCATAAACAGGAATGTACAAGAAACATCATAATATTACACAGCCCAATCATCACACTTATGAAGAGTGTTTTCCATACACACTTAGGTCAATTTTTCAGCAATGTAAACGGATCAGACTAGATCAGAGCTTATCAGAAAAGTTAATTTCGCTTTATAGATGTATGTTAAAATATCAAAAGGTTAAAATATGATCATATAAGGTTAGTGTATATAGATAAGTATCATCATTGGATAACTAAATGAACATAATTTTTGCCCAGAAACTCATTACATATATAACTTAAAGTCCGGCTAGTTTTTGTTAACTTAAAAAGAAACTGACCTTCTGATAATCTAACAACAGTTTTGTGAAGAAATAAATATATTTTTGTGGAAAATATATATATATTTTGGTACACATATAGCAATGAATGAAATTTAATAAAAACACCATTATGTAAAACTGGTTGGCAGATTTTTTTGTAAATTTTGAGTTGCTTCAATATTTTTAATGTTTACAGATGTTCAACATAAATTATTAACTAATCACGAAATAAAATAAAATTACTACCAATCAAGTTATCCTCTTCAACAGCCTTTTGCACCTTCACATTCAATTCTGTTTCTATAGCTGAAAGATAATTGATAATAGACATAAACTAGAAGTTTTAATTCCAATAAAACTGCATGCACACAAATAATGCCCATGACAACCTGTCTTTATTGTTTCAATCAAATATCTGACATTAACAATTAACAAGTGGTTGCATTTTCATCTGACAACATTTTGTAGGTTACTTAAATGAGAGAATGGAAACTCGCATTTTTGTAATTTTTCCATTCATAAACGGTTAACAGCGTTGTTGTCAATAAATATAGAGTAACATCACAATATTAAATATAAAGTTTCAACGTCTATTGTTTGGCAATGTCTCTGAACAGTTCATTTCTCCATTTGTTTTCAGCTATTTGTCTCCTTATTTCTCTGTTTTTTGCTTCTAGTTTCCGTCTACTTTCTCTATCTTTTAGTCTGCTTCCTGACTCCT
Source organism: Mytilus edulis (assembly GCA_019925275.1). Classification (NCBI taxonomy): domain Eukaryota; kingdom Metazoa; phylum Mollusca; class Bivalvia; order Mytilida; family Mytilidae; genus Mytilus; species Mytilus edulis. Next base: position 36,230,518 of record CM034354.1, read on the forward strand.
TGATATCCTCCAACTTGTGTTTCGCCGACTCACGCAACCGTCCTATAGCATCTATTGAGTTACACAACCACCGTAGAAGGGATTCTACTTCTGGGCGGGTCTTTGGAATCAGTTGAAACACCAACGGAGGCTGATCTGTAATTGATGTCTGAGTTTCACTGCTGGTTGTCTTACAACCAGATTGGTTGTTTTGCTCTGTTGTTAGGTTTTCATTACTTGGAATTGTTGAGGAACAACCAGAGTGGTTGTTTGCAGGATGCCCAGAATAGGCATTTTCTGTTTCCGGCTGGTTTCTGCTTTTATACTCTGCAAGAGAAGTTCTTGATGTTAAAGAAAATGGGGTTCGATCAGGAAATATAGGAAGGTCTGGTATTGGAAGTAATGGCGGTTTTCTTGGTGTTTCTGGAAATTTTGGTGGAAGATTTTCGACGAAAGATGGTGAAGTGGTGATAGATAGTGTAGTGAAAGTGTACCAAAATGATTTCACTTTGCTGAAAATGGCAGACTAATGAATATTTAGTCTGATAGTGTGCCAATGATAATGAATATTCACTTGATAATAGTGATGAGTCATATGATGCATCCTCTATATGGTCAAATAATTCATACAAAGATAGTTCTGGTTGTAAAGATAATTCTAGTAGTGAATAAGAAGGAAGGAAGCCTGAAGAGGAACAATTACTGGGATTACAATGAAAGTGCCCGATATCTTATGTTATACGACGTAATCTAACTGGGGTTGCTGCAGATGATATTCCAGAACCTTTAAATATAATTTTGTCCAACAATTGCAAGTTATCTACACATACTAATTTTAAACTCACTAGTACTGACCTGCAGATATATTTGTTTCAGCCTGATGATTTTCTGGGTTCTTTGCGTTATAATATTAATCATTTATTACATTCTCTATTTGGACAAACATAATTAGTATCCTTTATACCAGTAATCAATAATAATAACGTTTCGTCCCCCGAGGGTATCACCAGCCAAGTAGTCAACACCGACGTGTTGACATGAATATCAATAATGTGTTAATTTTTGGGATACGATTGCTTTCAAGCAATCTGTAGACTTATACCATTGACTCAGGGTTATTCCCTCACCGCAACCGTTTTATTCTTAATATTAAGGCACATCTCAGATTCTTATGATTGTCTTGCTTTAAAAGGTAAAAACAAACAAAAGGATTGAACTTAAAACAACTTTCTTGTATAAATGTTCTTCTCATAATCTTCATGTTTGATTTTTCCCTTGGCTTATATGCGTGTTTTTAACAACACTGACAATGAGAATTAACCAGTATTTATATTTACTTTTTTGTAGAATTTAGAAACACTTCAGAGGGAAATCCCCAGATTTGATAAAATGCGAGAGTTGTCTGAATTTTGAAAGATCAACAACTCAACAAACAGCTGCAATTTTATCCCTAAACCGCTTGATGGTATGACTGCAACAAAGATGTATAATGCAAATGTCATTTCTTTCTATTTGTGAGTCGTCCTTCAATAATTGCCATGTCATCTTGATCTATTGTTTTACATCCATTCCACAATAAAACAGTAAGTGATGATTTAATAAATGGCCAAGACAAATCACATTCAATTCTATTAGGTACAACAGGCTTTCCCGTTACTGCGGACGTTGCGTGTCGCAGAGTCAAAAGGAATGGTTACAGTTGTGTGACTTAGCAATCATTTCCACTACGGGAATAGCATGTTCATCTTAAGAGTCGTGCTTTCTTCAAATCACGCATTAACCGAATTTGCTTTTCGGTGAAGCAAATGACCGTGAATTGATCTGCGCCAACATGTTGTATATACCCGTGAATTTTATTTGCTCTCGTCGTCCACCTCGGCCAATACATGTTTCGTCAACAGGACGTCTGCAATGTCTTTTTTGACATATTTTTTTTCCTCACCTCATACAGTACTCGTCTTAAAACATGTGGTTAAATACTCGGTGTAATTTCAATTTTCCAAAGATCCCGGTGGCATATCAGCTATAGTGTTATAGTAAAACAAATTTGTTCAAATACTTTTCTACTTTTTGGGCTACTTCACTGCTCTCTCCGACCAATTTCCTTTTTTCTTCTTTTCCTTTTCCATGAAAGCATACCGATAAAGATTTTACAATCACTTTGACAGATTCCTTTCTTTTTTTTTTAATTGTAAACGCGTATGTACATTTGCCTCTCCCGTGTTTGCAAATGGCCTTGCCGGTGAAGAATGAAGAGTTCTTTTTTCGGGGATTCTTGGTTTTTTATTCTGCTATATGTGAACGTTAACACAGATGAAGAATTAGTTTTTGCAAATTGTTTTGCAAATAAATCCGTCCAGTTTGAACGTAAGCTCAACCACTTTTTATACGCCCGTCAAAATTTTGACGGGACGTATTATGTTATACAAATGTCCGGTGTCCGTCCGTCTGTCTGTCCGACGTAAACATGTCGCACTGTAACTTTAGACCGACTTATCCAAATTTCATGAAACTTATTATAGATGTTTCTTATATGACGGTCAAATGATCTCTATACTTTTTGGTGAAAAAAAAATTAAAACTTTTTGAGTTACGGCACTTTGTAACTAAAACAGGGGTGTGTTTTTTTCACATATCGCACCGTTAAAAACACAGCTGAAGGCAGGATTTTATCTGAATAGGCTTTTAATAGAGCAGACAATAGCCGAAGGGTATCAATGTTTCTCATAAGCTATAAGCTACATTGTACATGTTTAGGATCACTACTTTTGGTATAATTATGGAATAAATGTAAGGTGTACATGTTTGACATTTTTGAATGCCTGATTTCATCTGACAATGACACCATTTTCATGGTTTTTATGTTTAGTCTTTTTCTCTGTTTCTATGGTTACTATAAACGTTTGTTTCTATGGTTACTATAAACGTTTAACCATAAATTTGGGGTATGGAAGAACTTTGTAAATTCAGAAATTCATGAAATTATCTGTCATATATCTGTCTGGCATGGTTATTTTGACTGCACTTCATTTTATGGATTATTGATAATGTAAAGATAATGTGATACTTATAGACTAGTAAAATCTTCTTATTACAGAATTTCAATAAAAAGATCATGAATAAGGCCACATTTAAAAGAATAAAATTGAGAATGGAAATGGGGAATGTGTCAAAGAGACAACAACCCGACCAAATAAAAAACAACAGCAGAAGGTCACCAACAGGTCTTCAATGTAGCGAGAAATTCCCGCACCCGGAGGCGTCCTTCAGCTGGCCCCTAAACAAATATATACTAGTTCAGTGATAATGAACGCCATACTAATTTCCAAATTGTACACAAGAAACTAAAATTAAAATAATACAAGACTAACAAAGGCGAGAGGCTCCTGACTTGGGACAGGCGCAAAAATGCGGCGGGGTTAAACATGTTTGTGAGATCTCACCCCTCCCCCTATACCTCTAACCAATGTAGAAAAGTAAACGCATAACAATACGCACATTAAAATTCAGTTCAAGAGAAGTCCGAGTCTGATGTCAGAAGATGTAACCAAAGAAAATAAACAAAATGACAATAATACATAAATAACAACAGACTACTAGCAGTTAACTGACATGCCAGCTCCAGACTTCAATTAAACTGACTGAAAGATTATGATTTCATCATATGTACATCAGGCACAATCCTTCCCGTTAGGGGTTTAGTATCATACCATCATAACATATATGAGAAGAACATAACCCGTGTCATGCCAACTGTTTTTTAGAATAAATGTGTTTAGTTCCGACGCAAAGACCTTATCAGTGACTCAATATTAACGCCAAAATATGCAATCTTTAATGACTTGACAACAGTATCGTAATTATATCCCTTCTTAATAAGTCTATTCAAAGGTTTTTTTAAGTTTCTGAGGTGAATACTGACACCTTTGTGCTTTATAAAGAATATTTCAATAAAAAATTGGATGTGAAATACCTGAACGTATAAGAAGTCTGCATGTTGAGCTATATTTACGAATGATGTCTTTATACCGATGATAAAATTTAGTAAATGTTTTGACTAGTTTGTGATATCGAAAACCCTGGTGTAATAATTTTTCAGTAATAAATAAATTTCTCTCGTTAAAATCTAAAACATTGTTACATACACGAGCGAATCGTACAAGTTGAGATATATAAACACCGTAAGATGGTGACAAGGGAACGTCACCATCTAAAAACGGATAATTAACGATAGGAAATGAAAAATCATCCCTTTTATCATAAATTTTAGTATTCAGCTTTCCGTTAGTGATATAGATATCAAGATCGAGGAAAGGGCAGTGGTCATTGTTAGTATTAGCTTTATTTAAAGTAAGTTCAGCAGGATAAATTTCATTAATATACATACTGAAGTCGTCATTATTGAGAGCCAAAATATCATCCAAATATCTAAAAGTATTATTAAATTTGTTTATCAGATGTTGTTTTGATGGGTCTTTGCTTATTTTTGTCATAAATTGTAACTCATAACAATACAAAAAGAGGTCCGCAATAAGTGGTGCACAGTTAGTCCCCATTGGAATTCCGATAATCTGACGATATACGGAATCCCCAAAGCGAACAAACATGTTATCTAGTAAAAATTCAAGGGCATATATAGTATCAAAGCATGTCCAATTAACATAGTTTTTTTGTTTATTGCTACTAAAAAATGACCTAAAAGAGTTTGAACATATATATTCACATTCTGATTTTTTGAATGCCCATTTAATTAGGTGTGTGAATTTTTTCTTAATGAGAATGTGAGGCAATGTGGTATACAGGGTAGAAAAATCAAAACTTTGAATAGATTCAAAATCACCAATATAAGCATGCAATTTATCAAGTACTTCCAACGAGTTCTTGACACTCCAAAAGTAATTTATTCCACTATTTTCGAAGGCCTTATTTGAACAATTTATTATAAGGTTTTTAATTGTACCAAGTGTGCTGGTAAGAAGAATAGACAATTTAGTAGTTGAACAATGGCTTGAAGACGAAATAAATCTATATTTGTAAGGGGTTTTGTGTAGCTTCGGAAGCCAATACATTGTTGGGACTTTCATTGTATTTGGCTCTGCTTGTAAAGCGGTTGCTAAAAGTTTATGTTTGTTACAGATTTCGTTTTCTGAAAATGGAGTCAGTTGGAATGTTGGTGAATTGGTGATTTCCTTTTTCAGAACCTCAATGTAAAATTTACGTCAAACAATAATAATATTATTAGCAGCTTTATCGGCCGGGACAAAAACAAATTCCTTGGCTAATTCTTTTAGTTTATGTTTGATACGAGAAATAGGTTTATTTTGGTTATTGTTAATAGTAAAATGTTCTTTAAAATGTTGAATACGTATATCAACTATCTTCATTACTGAATTAAAAAAAGAGTCCAAAGATTTTTTGTCAGCTTTTTCCCGTTTTATCCATTTTATACAGTAAGCACTACTGGACGAAAAAACGTCTGTCCATACCAGTAACAGTCGTTCTAAGACTGATAAGGCCTGTTAAAGTTGTAACAGTTGTTAAATTTCACTGCTTCAGTTATTTTGTAACTGTCCCAACTTTAAAAGTGTTTGTCTACAACATAAATCGACTGCAACAACGCAAGAAATAACTGCCACAGACATTAAAGGACTGATACAACTATTTCAAAGTTGTAACAGTTGATTTACAACTGTCCCAACTCGAAAAACGTTGCAACAGTCATAAATAAACTGATTAAACGCCTAAAGAGTTGTCACAGTCGTAATAAAACTGATGCAACTATTTGAAAGTTGTAACAGTTATGTTATTACTGTCCCAACACGGAAAACGTTGAAACAGTCATAAATAAACTGTTTAAACGCAGAAAAAGTTGTAACAGTTAAAATATAATAGCTTCAACCATTGTATAGGCCTAGCTAATTTATAAGCGTAGCAACTTCCAAACATTGATATTCGTGTACACTTAAAAGTCACGGATACAAATTGTCTGACAGTCAGGCCCGGGATAAAGGTTAAATTATTTGTAAAACAATTTAACCGTGTGAAATATAAGGTTGTGACAAAGAGAAACAACTTTCATTCCCATTTAATACATTAATTTTAGATGTATATTGTTTTAAAAAAATAGTTTTTTGAAATATTTGCCGCTGAGCACATTTTTGTATTCCTCGGTTATTTAGTGAATGTGCTGAATTTATATATTTTTTTAACACTTCCTCGTCATTATCTCTTCGAACAAATAAAATCGGAACCAGCCATAGATACCTGCAATTTCACTAGATAAAATATAACTGCTAACAGAAAAAGCGAAAAACGTTACCCAATGTATTTGTAAACCAAACGTATCTTTATAACTGAATTAACAGTTGACAATTTTTTTATTATTAAATTAGTTAGGTGTGAAATCATTCATGCATACACAATTGTTTTCAATACCCGTAGTTTTACGAATCACATTACTTCATAATAACGCTAATATACATGATATACTCTAAACCTAGCCGGGAACTCCTTATACACACACTTGTCAAACTTATCCCCATATAAAACTGCTTTATATTTTTTTAGGGCTTATTTCAGACACTTATTCTGAGCTTTTATTCGGGGCTACATTTTTTTCTTTTAAAATTATAAATATTGCCGTATTAACCATATTGATTTCTATACATGTAAAACATATAATCAAAGCTATTACGGACATTTAACACATCTTTAGCGGCTATGGAAAACAAATTTTAAATCTATCTAAATTTAATTTATTTTATTTTATCGTTTTTTAATTTTAGAATAGTTCAATATTAACTCGACTTTGTACTGTATATTCTTCATATTGTACGGAATGGTCTATGAGTTCAATTGTAATTGATACACATGATACATATAAATAGCACGTCAGCATTCACGATTGAGGTGAACAAATATTATCACTCGCGAGAAAAAATCATATTTTCACCGGATTTTTCGCAAACAATTTACCATACATATTTTGTACATTTGTAAATACTAGTAGATGGACGTACTGTACATACAAGACCCGACAAAATAACTAGCGCAAGTGAAAGTTCAAATGTTCAAAACAAGAAAACTCGCATTGTTTCAGACAGGAAAATCAAATCTTCTTTTATGTTTTTTCACATCATGGTTTAGAACTTGATGTATTTGGTCAATTCTAAAGACTGACATCGGATTCTCTTACGTGGTTTCAGTTGATCAGATGTCGTACTAATTACGTTTATTCAAAATATTTTCCCATTTCAATTGTTCAAATTCAAATTATTTAATCTTGTAAATGCTTGTACAATAATGACATACTATTTAATTAGTAAAGAAAACTAACAAAGTTACTAGATGTAGACAATATTCTGGGTCCCTTAATTTTTTTTTTGTTCGGTGTGAGCCGAGGCTCCGTGTTGAAGGCCTTACATTGACCTATAATGGTTTACTATTATAAATTGTTATTTGAATGGAGAGTTGTCTCATTGGCACACACACCCAATCTTCCTTTATCTATGACAGTACAGTAATGGAAATTTTAAAAATGGTCACATTTATAAATTACGAAAATGGGTCCCATATTCTGAATTCATATATACACCTTAGAAAAAACAAGTGAAACTGCGAGCTACTGCTCACTGATGATACACCGCCGCAAGTGGATAATATAAATAGTGTAAAAATATGCAAGTGTTCGGTAAACAGGAAATTGTCGAGTGATGAATCTGAAAACGCATCGCACGGTATAGCTGACTTATATAAATCCTGAAACCAAATTTAAGAAATCCTTATATTGTAGTTCCTGAGAAAAGTGTGACGAAAATTTTTAACTTGGCTTTCATGTGTAAAATCATACAAGTGTTCAGTTAACAGGAAGTTATCAAGTGATGAATCTGAAAACGCATCACACTGTATAGGTGACTTAGATAAACCCTGAAACCAAATTTCAGAAATCCTTGTATTGTAGTTCCTGAGAAAATTGCAACGAAAAAATAAATAGTGTAAAATTATGCAAGTGTTCGGTAAACAGGAAGTTGTCGAGTGATGAATCTGAAAATGCATCACACGGTATAGCTGACTTCGTTAAACCCTGAAACCAAATTTCAGAAATCCTTGTATTGTAGTTCCTGAGAAAAATGTGACGAAAATTTTCAACTTGGCTATCATGTGTAAAATCATACAAATGTTCGGTAAACAGAAAGTTGTCAAGTGATCAATCTGAAAACGCATCACACGATATAGCTGACTTAGATAAACCCTGAAACCAAACTTCAGAAATCCTTGTATTGTAGTTCCTGAGAAAAATGCGACGAAAAATATTCATGGGAGGGACTGACTGACTGACGGACTGACGGACAGACAGACAGAGGTAAAACAGTATACCCCCCTTTTTTTTAAACTGGGGGTATACAAATACACAGATTCAGTGCCTTGTGACTCTTTTCATCCCGGATGGCAACTATTAAAGAACCTACCAAGTGTATTCATTGTAAATTGTTTTTGTCCTGAACATGCATGTCATATTTGCTACTGGACAATAGCAAATTAAAACCCCAAAAATATGCTTCCAAACATAAATATTATAATTAAATTACAACAAACAGCTCACTATTAGTGCATTATACATGTATGACTTTGTAATGCTTATTGTGTTTATGGAAAACAATGGGAAAATGTTGCTTAACATCTTGGGTCATATATTTAGAAGGCATTTATTCAAAAGCAGATAGAATGGATTTGTAGAAAAAAACATGAATAAGGGCAGAAAATCACCTATTTAAAGTACAAGTCTTTGGTTAAACACAATATATTTGTCATCATTGGTGTATCAATGTTGCTTTTGTGTACATGGTATAAAAATCAAACTTGGGTTTCTCATCTAAACTTGTTTACATTGTGTTACATCATCCAATATGGCTAGGCCTGTTATAGGTTTTTCATTATCACACTAGCTTATGCAGAACTGATTTTGCTCATTGTTGAAGGATGTACAGTTACTAACAATTACATCACTTGGCTTACGATTGATGGTCGTCTTATTGAAATTCATACCACATCTCCTTATTCTGGTTATCATACAGTATTCATGTTATACAATACCTAGTATTATCAAATGAATTATAACAATTGTTAATAATGTAGTTGTCAGACTTTTGTTATCAAAAAGCAGCTACATGTGTATAATCTTGCTTTTCCTACATGTATGAAGGTTTTAGTACATTGTACATGTACAGGTATCACACAAACTTTCCATTATAAATAACCTTTGAAAAAGAATTTAAGTCACAGTAAAATTAACCATGCCAGACAGATGATGTACACCCTACAAACTGACATTCCATACACAAAATTTAGTGATTTATACTGTCTGTGGAATAGACTTAACATTCTTAACATCCAAACCATGAAAATTAAACATTGCCCAATGAAACATGAAATGAGGTCATGGTCAGATGTAAAGCCTGCCAATCAAACTTGTACACCTTATGAATATATATCCAATAATATGCCAAAAATAGTGATCCTATACATGTCATGCATGTACATGTAGTTTATACTGTAGCATCTGAGAAACATTTGGAAATAGATAAAACAACAAAAACTAAGCATTGTTCAATGAACCATGATATTTTCATTGAGGTCAAAGTCCGATGTAAGTCTTGCAATTAAGACATTTTTTCACCGCACTCATTTCATACACCAAATATATATAATTGACCTACTTTTCCTACTGCTTGTAGTATTTAACATGTGTGAGAAACAAACTTGACAAATTACATGTAACTGAAGTAACCTTAATCACTGATCCATGAAATGAAGTCAGGATCAGGCCAACCTTGCCTGACAGACAATGAGACATACAATGTAAACCTTTCAAGATACCTACATGTATATATATAAATGGGTTTACCTAAAATTAATCCATGTTATACATGTAAGACTTAGAGTGTATTCCACTGTGACTGTTCAAACAGTAATATTTTTTTCCAAACAGTTACATGTTCATGTAGCTTGATGTAGCAATGTGTAGTGTACCATGCAAACTAGGTTACGTGCAAGGGACAAGTCACTAACAGAAATGTCATAACATAAGGAAGTACCCAGGCCTTTCAGCTTCTAAAATTTATCTGGTGAAGCTCAAATACAAAACGGTACGTTGTAGTCGGATTGTAATACCAATTTCTTGCATGCATGTACTTCAACTTTTGTTGCAGGTGGAATAATAAAATTATACTTTAAAGTACATGCATGGTTTATTTGTTTCAAATACTCGGCCACTAATCATGCTAATTAAGATATTTATTTAATTCAAATTCAGACTTTAATAATTTAAGTACAGCAAGCAGTCATTTGACACTAAACAATTGACACAGACTGCACGAGACCCTCATAGTTGGTTAAGATCTTTTTACACACCCTGGACACGCTGGTGGTAGTTAACAATTGCAATGCCAACATAAACTTCAGATGTGATATACATGTACATGTACTGTTTTGTAAATTTCACTGAAGCTAGAAATTCACATTATCCATATTCATGATATTGTTATTATAATAAATCCACTAATTAAAAGTATTCATGAATTCAGATATGATGCACTATTATTAGTAGTATTCACTGAAACTATGAATTTTCATTATTCCAAATTGCTATTTCAAATGAATAATTATCCTGGGTATTCATGGAACTCATAAACAATGTACATGTATGATTGCAGTATTAATATGCACTACAACTATGGAATTTTGTTATTCCAAATTCACAATTGATCATGATTGATGATAATCCCAGGTATTTAGTCCTCCAGTAATGTGGTCCTCCTTTAATACAATATATTAAGTTTCCTATTTGTACAAGGCACAATTTTCTTCTTGTTCAATTTAATCAGAACATCACATCCTCATCATTGAATAATGCTGCAAGCCCTATTCTTTATTTCAAAAACAATAGATAACTAGTATAAAATAATGAATTAATCCATTGTTTCACAATTAGCAGCTATGAGAGCGACTCAGTGACGTCTACATTTCCTATGCATCAAAGTGCACATGTTTCCTATGCATCAAAGTGCACATGTACTAGCAGGCATCATATTCTAAGTGGGAATCATGGTCAAACCAATACATATTCAGTATGATTCTACAAAATAAAATATACATTAAGACTCAAGTACAGTAAATGTTTAACTAATAATAAATATATATAATACTACATGTACATGTATATACATTGTGCAATAATAAGAAAGTTAATTACAATAACTGTATTTACCTAAAACTATGGCACTCATTGACTGAAAAATTCTAGCACTAATACAATTCTATTTTCAAGTCACTATTAACAAGAAAAATAAATCTGTTAAGGGGGTCTAAATTCTTTATAGTGTTGTCTTTTTTTCCTGCATTAATGATTTTTTAAGTGTGATTGTGTACTTTTATTGAAGGGTTACTGTCTTATTGAGGCTCACACCATACTTTAATTCATCAATTCTTTAAAACACAACAGGTTATTTCTTTTGTTCATTTTAATTATGTTTATAATTTAATATGAAATATATTGATACTACAAACATGACAAAGAAAAGTTTAAGGAATGAAAAAATAAAATAAATAAACAACTTTGCACTGTTACTATATACATGCACTAGATAATATTGACTTTACCTTTGTCCAGTGCATATAATGAATAAACCTTTGTGATGTAAATATATTGTTCCAAGACTTAACCATCCCAGTTAATGTTTTAAATCCTTGAGTTTAATATTTTTTACATCTTTTGTGTTACCCTGAATACTTTTTACTTATTCATTTCTTATTACAGCTTGCATTAAATAATGCTTTGCAGCTCAGACAACACTTTTTGTTTATTTAATTTAGTCATTTAGTGATTTACCCAATTTTATTTTAATAGATCAATATTCAAATTACTTTTAAAATTTGAATTTTTATATCCAAAATAATAGTATATCCTGCTGTTTCATATTATTTAAAATTATAATTTGTTTTGAAAAAGTTATCAAAATTTTAATCATGATAATTTGTGAAGATTATCATAAAATTATATCATTATACCAATGACAGATTAAATATCATCCCCAGGGCAATAAACTATTGTGTCTTAATTTGTATATTAGCTACATCATGTATATAATAATTTCTTATTAATACCTATCAGATATCCAGTGTTAACATCCTGATTATTACCTATTTTAATGTTACATTTGCATGGTCATATTCAGTAAATACAAATATTTTATTTGTTTATTTTTTTTTTAAATATGTTGAGCTTCATAAAATACTTTAAAAAGGTTTATACCATGTTAACATAAAAAAAATGCATACAGACATGACAGATAGATTGTTTTGTTATGTTTTCCTGACATATTGAATTTTAACATAAAATAATTATCATGATTATGTAGAAAATGCAAAAAATCAGCAATCGTTTGTGAATGCACATAATCAAAGGAGGTGTGGGATATATCAATGATGCATCAACCCAACAGTTAGGCAACAATAAAGTAACCAAAACACAATTGAATGCGTGTCAAAAAGTATGACTCATGATTAGAAGGTCCTTAATAATTGTGGGAATAATAAAAAGACCATTGAATGTTACTACTTGTAAGTTACATTACATGTATTGCACAAATGAATTTTTAAAAACAATGCTAACAGGGCACAATTTATATAAAAATTTCACATGAAAATATATAGTTTAGGTTCAAAGTATTAACAAATTATAGTGATTTAATATAAATTCTATGTTAAATCTAAAAAGAAGAAAATTATGATGCTAGCTTTGCTCTTTTAATATTTGCTTTTTAAACAATGCAGTACATGATAAAACAATTACTAATTGAATTAGCACAATTTGTTTAATCAACAGTGTTTAAATGGCAACTGTTTATGACTCTGTGCCTTGTTTCAGGAACATTAATTTAATAATATTGTTTTATTTTGATGATTAATGCTATTTTAAACCATTTCTGAAATACCTATTCACTTTCAATGCCTGCTATCATGTATTATCAAAAATATATATTAATGTTTTGTTGTCCATGATTTGAGAATTATTTAAAATCTAAATGAAAGTGGACACTTGCTAAATAAGTCACTATTTAATCTTAAAGTTAATAGTTTTCATAACATTTTATGATCAAATCATATGTTTTTGTACTATGCATGTTTTTTTTATGGAAATTGTGACATCACAATGCATTCCTTATTGAACGAAAACTATCAGCTGATAAAGCAAAATCAGGGAAATACTAGTAATCCAGCATAAGCATGATAAGAAACACATTTTTATGGATACGTACATGTAAAGATCGGTTGGTTGTTTGTTATAAAATGTCCAGTGACAAGTATTTCATGCAAATTTATGACCCGAGTTAGCAATACTTTAACATTCAATATGTACGATACATGATGTATAGGTCAGTGGCACATCCAGAACTTTTCATAAGGGACAGGGTTGCTGACTGCCCTTAGGGGCACAGATCCAGTCATGCTTGAGTGATTCCCTATATAATCAACCAAACTTTTCCCACAAAAAAGGGGAAGATATAGAGTAACCTTTTCTGTATTCCACTCAGGGTGATGTATGCAAAATAATTAAGGTAATAAATGGCATACTGTTCACACATGATAATAGGGGGAGGGGAACGGTGTCCTTTATGACTTTCAATGATTTATTATGATGCTCAACTTTAACATTGAAGCTCAAAGCCTATATTTTCCCTGGAATATGCAACTTTGCACGAGTGTGTTAATATAGAACATTGATTCATAGCTATAGCCTATCGGAGTATCTAAATACATAGATTCCGTAGGATCAGTGGCGGATCCAGACATTTTAAAAAGGGGGGGGGGGTCCAACCCAGGACAAAATAGTGGGGGTCCAAATATATGTCCCCATTCAAATGCATTGAGCGGCCAAAAAAAAGGAATGGGTTCGAACCCTCTCCCCCCCCCCCCCCTTTTGATCCGCCAATGGGAACAAATTGTAAGGTCTGTAAGCCGACAAATGTGCACATTTTCCCTTCAAAATTATGAATCCATGATTATTCGATAGACATGCTATAAAATATTGATAATTTCTACTCACCGATTGTAATTTCCAGCTAAGATTATTGAACATGTGGTCTAACATCTGTAGTTACCTGTGTAAAAATATAGTTTGCCGACCTGAGGTCCAAGGTTTTTTGCCGACAAAAAATTAAAGAGGGTAAATCGTTTACGGTGAAGAATTGTTTTCCGTTTTTAATGAAACTTGACAGATTTTGCTAATTATTTTTTTAATCATCGGAAATGTCCTTCTTGGTGAAATTCGAATTAAAACTGTTTTATTATGCTGTACAATATTGGTAACTGAGTCATAATCTTTAAATTTATTTCAAGTACACCCTTGTACATTTTTCTATTGCGCAGAATTTATCAAAACTTTTTTAAGTATAAATTTGAATGCATTCATTGTCATCTTCTTATTCTTCTGCAATAATATTAAAACTCTATTTTAAACGAAAGCTGCTGGTTTTTAAAACCAGTTATGAACGAAAATGTTATAAAACAGATATTATAAAATAAAAAGTAAGGATATCAGAAGGATTATTTAAAGTCAAACGCACATGACTGTCAAAAATGAACGGACAATGCTACGGCAATAAATAGAAAACGACAAAAGACAAACAACGATCGCAAAATAAATGAATAAACAGCAAAACAAGTTTACAATCGCACAATAGACGATAATAGTATAAGTAAAGACTATTTCACAACAAAATCAAATCTTGAGAGCCGGGTGAGACGTGATTTTTTTACACTGATGGCCGACTACCGTTACGCTAAAATATTTGTATTAAAACATTTATCGACTGTATCAACCTATGAAGTGTTTGTTTTAAACATTTAACGACTGTGTCAACCTTTTATAAGTTGTTATAAACATTTAATGACTGTGCCAACCCTTAGAAAGTTGTAACAAACATTTAACGACTGTCCCAACTCTAAAAACGTTGTGACAAACATTTTTTGACTGCATCAACGTCTGAATAGTTGACACAAACAAATTTTAACTGTCTCAACTATGAAAAGGTTGGGACGGACATTATGCAACTGCCACAACTATTAGAAAGACTGTAATAAATAGATTTTGACTGTGACAACACCGTAAACCACTGCAACAGTTCTGAAATGACTGATGGTAGCATTTTTTGACTTTCACAACCCGTAGAAAAGTTGGGACAGACATAAAGAAACTGTTGCAACGAAATATGACAGATTTGACAGTCATTACTGGTCTTTTACAGACTAAAACAGTCGTACAATGACTGTTACTGGTATGGACAGTTGTTTTTTCGTCCAGTAGTGAAGTATGGAGTGAGTCGTGGATGATATTACGACACTCATTCCAATTAATAATTGACGGGGGACGATATTTAGGTCCTTTACTGAGGAATGATTTTAACTCTCGGTCTTGAACGATGTTAAGATCTCCTGTTATAACATGGGAAATGGGTCCATAAATATATTCGGAATTACTGCAATTACATGAAGTAGGTGTATTTTCACTGATATTAACATCTTTACACAATTGACTATAATTAAACACAAATTTCCGGGTAGATTTCTTGTAAATATAACAAATAAGAGGTAGCTCAGTATTGTCAAAATATCCAGGAATTTGTTCTTTAACAGAATGGTCGTTAAATATACCGGCAATATTTACAAAATCAAAGCCTTTATTGACATACTTAATTTTAATAAAATGCTTTTTATGATCTTCAGGGCGATCAATTTTGGGAAATAATTTAGAATAATGTCTGTTTCCCATCCTAGGGGGCTTATTTTTGACCTGGGTGTGGGGAGGGGAAACAAACAATTTTTATTTTGGCCTAAGGAGATAATGGTGAGACGACTATCAACCATTTAAACCATGTAGACCAAGTGATTTACTTGTTAGTCACTATATAATAGGTCACTGCACACCCTTCAACAATGACCAAAAACTAAAACTTTATAATGAGCACCCTATAAAAGGTTCAGCCTGTAATGAGGCATCTGACACAGTTAATGTAAAATATTCAGACGAGAAACCCAACAGTGATGACAATTTGATTTTTTATACCATACCCTCTCCCCCCCTTTGAAGTTAAATGTCTAATCCCTTAGTGTACTGATGATATGAATAGTATTTTACTGGAAATGTTTCGGAAAATAGATATTGATGCTAACGTAAATATTTTATCCAATAAAAAGACCGGAAATAAGTCGGTGAACCAAAAAGTTCAAATCTAATTGAAAATTAAAGTGCCCATGAACTCACTGATCATGCACAAGTGATTCTATTCATAAAAAATGTCCGTGTAACAACTAAGAAGAGTCTGTGTATCATCGAAAAAGAGCCAGTGTAACACCCGTTAAGGTACTGTTTTTCTATAGCTCTGCAAAAAAAGGGGGGGCAAAGTCGTTCAAAGGTCACTGTACGGCCTTTAACAATGAGCAAAATCCATACAGCATAGTTAGATATTTAAAAAGACTCTGAAATGACAAATGTAAAATACACTCAACACTGTTCAACCATAACCGCACGTCAAACTTTGAACAACAGAAAAATCTGATTGGACATTCGTTACAATTTGACACGACCTCATGAATTGGGTCATGAATTATTATTAGTTATTAGTTTCCTGTCTATTCTGTCATTTATTGAATTTGATTTTTAATTTGTCCTCATTTAACATATTTGTGTTTGAGTGTAAATAAAAAAATGAAAAATGTATTTTGCGTTAAATGTGCAATGAAGCCATGGATTCGTAATCTTCAAAAAATCGTTCTGAAACGGTTGATAAAATGTTGAATGTCTGAATATAAATATAACGATTATGTCCACTGCGCGGTTATAAAATGGGCTATATTTGGACATTTTGAGAAATAATAGTATTTTTTTTTTTCTATGATAGAAATTTGGGGGGCAAAACGACTTTTTTAATCAGTTGGACTTTCAATTTAGATTAAAAAAAATTTGATTTTCTTCTTTTTTTTTAAATCATATCAAGATTCATTAGTTTGAACATATGTTATTGTGAAAAAATGACAAATGGATTAGACATGTTAGACAGAAGTTTTTAACTTAGTAACGTTTTCTCCAATACACATATCAATATAAATATGAATGAATATCTGTTATATTCAATACACATATCAATATAAATATGAATGAATATCTGTTATATTCATTTGATAAAATTTACTGTTTGCAATAGCATTAATTGTTCTAAATAATTAGGATGTTCTTATCCCAAGCATACAAACTTAGCCGACTTTGACACAACCTTTTCCAACTTTTGATCTTCAGTGCTGTACAACTTTGTACTTTTTTTCGCTTTCGATCTTTTATATCTGGGCGTCACTGGTGAGTCTTGTGTGGACGAGGCGCGTTTTTGGCGTATTAAATTTTAAACCTGATGCTTTTTGTTATTCATTAATCATGTGTTTCTTTGTCTAATACGTTTTCCTATTTATTTGTATTGAAGTCCTGTAATATTATGTTGTCATTTCTATGTTATATTTAACATTGCCATTAAAGTGCGAGGTTTGGCATGCCACAAAACCAGGTTCAACCCACCATTTTTTCCTTTAAAAATGTCCTGTACCAAGTCAGGAATATGGCCATTGTTATATTATAGTTCGTTTCTGTGTGTGTTACAATTTAACGTTGCGTCGTTTGTTTTCTCTTATTTTTGAGTGTAAATTGACATTGCGATAAGACGTGTCACGGTACTTGTCTATCCCAAATTCATGTATTTGGTTTTGATGTTATATTTGTTATTCTCGTGGGATTTTGTCTGATGCTAGGTCCGTTTCTGTGTGTGTCAGTTACATTGTAGTGTTGTGTCGTTGTTCTCCTCTTATATTTATGCGTTTCCGTCAGTTTTAGTTTGTAACCCCGATTTTGTTTTTTGTCCATGGATTTATGAGTTTGAACAGCGGTATACTACTGTTGCCTTTATTTACATATGTCTGACTTTTATTAACCAATTATTTTTTTTTAAGCATAAAGATCTAAAATTAAATTCCCCCCCCCCCCCCCCCAAAAAAATTTCCTGAAAAAAAACAATCCATACATGTATTGACGTTTTGTCCTTTTCGGCGTTTTTGTGACTTTCCAACCTATATCTTCTAATTCTCATGTTATGTTTTTGGCGTGCGTCTTCTTTGGAGAAAAAAGGTGGTCAATAGCTTACCTCAAGATGTTGGTCATATTCAACTTTATTCTAGTACGGCATACGTTTTACCTCAGCGAACTCTCTGTCTTGGTGATGTATCAATCATTTGCTTCAGGTCGATCCATTTCGCATCTCGTCATGAATATGCGTGATATATTTGCCACTGGACATTAAGGGAGCAATCATTTTATCAGTTTCATTTAGTGATGCATCCTAATTATATATAGTTCTCAAATGATAATTGTCTAAAACTGTTTCCATTTTTGTGTATTTTATTTTTTAGCGTAAATTTTAGAATTTCTTTCTGAATCTTTCTGTTTGTAAACATTTAATAAAGTAGTCCATGTCAGGGGTTATATTGTATACAGCCAATCTAGGACAAGGGCAGTAGAACAGTCTCCAATGTTTACATACATATGCATTTATTTTGAAGCGTAAAACAACGACATGTAGTTGAGCTCGTTTTGGTGAAACTATTACTGTCAAATCTATATATATATATATCTGAAACAATTACTGTCAAATCTTTATATATATATATATATGGTAAAGTTGTCATAAAAGCAAAAACGGACGAAAAAGTTGGCAACAATTTATAATAAGACTAAACTTATTTTGGCCGTTTCGTTTCTTATAAAGTGTTAAATTCAACCATGCGACTGGCTTACTTGGAGATTCAGGTGACCTTTTTCGTTTTAGAAATTTCAATCGAAGTTCGTATATCCCTTCAACGATTTTATTCAATTTCTTTTAACGTATAGATAGCGCGAAACTCTCACTACACCATGCATATACTTTTTTTTTCTCGACCAAATGCGGCTGCTTATTTATACAACCGAACAACCAAACGTCCGCACCCAATTTTAGCAAAGATATACTGTCGAACGGGGTAAGTCAAGAGATGTGAATATTTCTATACCCAATCAATCCTTTGGTTTTGAAAACAATTTAAAAGGTATACATTAATACGACATCAACCCAACGACACATATAAATCAAAACATTAAGAGTCAACACACAGATTTTTGTAATAGAAAGAAACCTATACAGAATAAAAAGCCTAAACTGCAACAAGACTAAATAATACGGGAGCAGTGAAGTTCCTGAATCATGACATTGATATAATAAACAAGAGTGCACACGCTGAAATGTCTCGCCTTCTATACTAATCATTGATATTATGTTGATAGTCCTAAGTATAAAGCTAAGCTTTATTACAATTGTCACATAAACTTAACATTAACCAAGATAACTAAACAAAGACCAATGAACCTTGAAAAAGGTCCAGGTCAGATGAACCATGCCAGGCAGACAGGTACAACTAACAATGCTTCTATACAACATATTTAGTTGACACATTACTTATAGTTTAAGAAAAATAGACCAAAACACAAAAACTTAACACTGTGTAATGAACCGTGAAAATGAGGTCACGGTTAAATAAAACCTGCTCGACTGACATAAAGATCATAAAATATTTCCATACACCAAATATAGTTGACCTATGGCATATAGCATTAGATAAAAAGACCAAAACTCAAAAACTTAACTTTGACCACTGAACCATGAAAATGAGGTCACGGTCACATGACATCTACCCGCTGGACATGTACACTTAACAATCATTCCATACAACAAATTTAGTAGACCTATTGCATATGGTATGAGAAAAACAGACCAAAACACAAAAATTTAACTATAACCACTGAACCATGAAAATGAGGTCAAGGTCAGATGACACCTGCCAGTTGGACATGTACACCTTACAGTCCTTCCATACACCGAATATACTATATTGCTTATAGTATCTGAGATATGGACTTGACCACCAAAACTTAACCTTGTTCAATGATCCATGAAATGAGGTCGAGGTTAAGTGAAAACTGTCTGACAGACACGAGGACCTTGCAAGGTACGCACATATCAAATATAGTTATCCTATTACTTATAATACGAGAGAATTCAACATTACAAAAAATTTGAACTTTTTTTTCAAGTGATCACTGAACCATGAAAATGAGGTCAAGGACATTGGACATGTGACTGACGGAAACTTCGTAACATGAAGCATCTATATACAAAGTATGAAGCATCCAGGTCTTCCACCTTCTAAAATATAAAGCTTTTACGAAGTGAGCTAACGCCGCCGCCGGATCACTATCCTTATGTCGAGCTTTCTGCAACAAAAGTTGCAGGGTCGACAAAAATCATGTTGAAGGATTTTTTTTTTTCTCTGTCTTTCAGATATTAAGTTCTCTCCCATCCTTGATATAATTTAATTTTACCGGAGCTTTTTCTACCAGTAGCTATAACTTGTAATAAACAGACATCTCATTTGAAATTATATACCACATCTTCTTATTTTAATAGCATGTTTATTGACCTATACCGTGTCTTTTCTTGGACCCGTTGTAAACAACCACCATTCCATATTCGAATTCCTTTATCAAGTTATAATATCCTGATCCTATAATTTATCTCCCCTTTTTTGGCAAAATTTGAAAAAATCTAACCAAACACAAACAAGGTGCTTTTGCTAAATTACAACTCTACTATGTTAAAATACACGATTTTCTATATTCATATCTAGTCTTTTACATAATTTATATACAACTCTCAAAATTTGCACATTTCATCAAATATACAGTCCAAAGATATCTAATACTCCCAAATCCAAGATGTAAGGAAACACCCGAGCCACGTTAATTCTATTTATAATTTTCTAAAATAAGCAAACAAACGTATTTTATGAAAGCAACCAGTAAACTCAAATTATAAAGATTGCATAAAACTATATATTATGCAAATGATTTTGGTTATATTATTTAATTGTAAAAAATAATTTACATAGTAAGTGCATACAATGTATATTCTTTATGTCTAAACTTTTGTTTTAAACAATTTGTAAAATACTAAAAGTTACAAATAAAATATCAATACTTCTTTTCAGTAGCTTAAGACGGAAATCTGTTTGAGCTGGCTCCTCTTTCATCTTTGGATACAGGTGGAAATAATGCATTTCTACATGTAATAGATGAGGAAATTTCTGTTTCCTATGAATCAAACTATATAATTCTTTAAATCTTTTTTTAATTTTCCACTATAACAGATTGGTCTTTGTCTGAAATTGAATTCGTTTATTAAATTAAGCCCCACAAGTCTACTCAAATTAATATTAGTTATTTTTCATGGAATAAATATCAGTAAATTATTAATCATTAAATAGGTTATAATGAATACATAATTAAGTTGTGCTATCAAAATTACGTGTATGTAAATTTTCCATTTCTTTTTTATTTAAATTATTGAAATGAATATAGTTTTAATATTACATCGCATGCAGTTGCAACAGTTATTTTTAGTTCAAAAATGTCTTATTACACCATTTTTGAATTTGTAATACCCAACCATACATGTAAAAGTACCATTATTTTTCGTTTACAAAACAGGGACGAATATACCAAAGGGACAGTCAAACTCCTTAATATAAAACAAACGGACAACGCCAAGGCTAAAAATGAAAAAGAAAAACAGAAAAACAATAGTACACACGACACAACATAGAAAACTAAAGAATAAACAACACGAACCCCACCAAAAACTAGGGGTGATCTCAGGTGCTTCGGAAGGGTAAGCAGATCCGGCTCCACATGTGGCACCCGTCGTGTTGCTTATGTGATTACAAATCTAGTAAATAGTCTTATTCGGTAGGTCACATTCATGAAAGGGAAGGGGATTGTAGTAGTAGTAACGACGTAAGGAACATATCCGATATCATTTGTGAAACGGTTATTCCATAACGGTCAACCAACTCGTGATGGCGTCCGTAAAATTTACGAAGGGATGATTTCAACTTCACCATTTGGAACTCTTGGTTTAATACCTTCCCTGTGAGCAGTAACCCTCTATCAAGAAAATCATGATAGGAAATGCAAGCACGGGAATGTCGTATCAATTTGGAGATATATACCCCGTATGCAGGTGCTGCTGGAATGTTGCTACTTAGAAATGGAAAGTTCACAATTGGAAAGCTGAAATCATCTCTTTTATCGTAAAGTTTTGTTTTCAACCGACCCTCATAGTCAATTTTTATATGTAAATCAAGATATGAAGCCGACTTAACTGCATCTGTAGTATCCTTTATCTCCAATTCGATGGGATAGATGCGTTCCACATAAAAAGTCACAAATTTTGAATTGTTTAGTGAAAGAACGTCATCTATATAGCGGAAAGTAGAGTTAAATGATTTTGCTAACTTCTTATCTTTCTTCCTAAGAAGTTCATGCATGAAGTCAGCCTCATAATAATAAAGAAACAAGTCGGCAAGTAAAGGGGCACAGTTTGTTCCCATTGGGATGCCGACAGTCTGTTGAAAAACATGTCCCCCGAACGTAACAAATATGTTGTCAATCAAGAAATCAAGCATCTTGATAATATCGGTTTCAGAGAATTTTTTGTTTGAATCAGAGTGATTCTTTACAAAGTAGGAGTTATCCCTCCCTAAGACAAGATACTTGTATCTACGTTGGCCATTCTTTTTTATGAAGCAAAGTAATACCAACTCTTTCAATTTGTCTTTGAGTTTGGAATGTGGAATACTTGTGTAAAGAGTAGACAAGTCAAATGTTTTAATACTGTTACAAGATGAAAGAGAGTTGGATTGTATGTACTCTAAAAGATCTTTGGAATTTTTAAGTATCCACATCTGATTCACGCCGCCTCTACAATAGGCAGTTTCACAATAACTTTGAAGCCCGTCTTTGATTGCTGATAAAATAGATGTCTATAATTTTGAAAGAGGTTTTGTGGAGCACTTGGAAGACCCAGCAATACACCGTTGTTTGTAAGGACACTTATGTAGTTTATGTATTCAATACAGTGATGGAAGATCCAGTTCTTCATCTTTGGTTGAAATACCAAAGGACAAAGAACAGACCTATGATTATCCAGGATTTCCTCTTTGGTAAGTGTCGTGAGGGTCTATGTTGAGTGTCCAAGTAAATTGTCTATACCTAATTCGTTTATTTAGCAATTAATGTAATGACTTTTACAGACAAAAACGATGTTATTTGGGGCTTTGTCTGCGGGGACAACAACATATTTATCATGGAGCTCGGATAGGTGTTTAGCAACATTAGGGTCTTTAAAGATTGACGTAGCATGGGCATTGATGGACCCATTCAGTTTCTTAATTCTGATTTGTATTAACGACCTCACTGCCTTAATCCATTCGGATAGAATGTCTACGTCTTCCTTCTAGCGCTTAGCCCATTGCCTGGCATAATCCTCGACTGAATCCATCAAAATTTTAAAGTTGTATTTCCAAATGATGGATTTAGGCTCACGATATTTCGGACCTTTCGATAACACATTTCGTAGAGAGGTGTTATTAACAATGTTAAGGTCACCGGTAATAACGTGGCCCGCAGGATTATATGTGAATAGGGAACTAGCACAAGTGCAATCAGGAGGTTTAGACTTGAAGTCGTCAATATCGAGATCCTGCAAAACGCGTTTGTAATTGAATATATTAGTTGCAACAGGTTTGGTATAGGTATAAGTAATTATTGGTACAGACTGGTCTTTGAAATAAGGAGGTATTTTCGATTGAACTAATTTATGATGGATATTGCCTAGGTTGACGCCATCAAGACCTTTGTTGGCAAAGGAAAGATTTAGAAAAGATATTTTCTCTTTTTCATCTTTTCCAAAGCGAACTGGCTTGAAAAGTCTGACTTGCAATATCCGAAATTATAGCTTGAAGTTTGTATTGGTTTGAATGAGGGTTTGCAACGGTGGATTCCAAACATAAATTGAACAGAGAATGAAGTTTTGAAATGGGTAATAAATAAAGTTTCGTGCGAATGTGATGAATACCTAACGGCTTATGTATGAATGGCAGCAAGCCATTAATAGAGACATCATGCATGGGGTATGACAGGTACTTGTTGGATATCCTATTGGTATAGTAGGTTCTTGTGGAATGTCCTACAATATGATAGGTACTTGTTGAATGTCCTACAGTAATGACAGGTACTTGTTGGATATCCTTTTGGTATATTAGGTTCTTGTTGAATGTCCTACAGTATGATAGGTACTTGTTGAATGTCCTACCGTATGACAAATTCTTGTTGAATGTCCTATTGATATAGTAGGTTCTTGTTGAATGTCCTACAGCATGACATGTATTTGTTGGATATCCTATTGGTATAGTAGGTTCTTGTTGAATGCCCCACAGTATGGTAGGTACTTGTTGAATGTCCTACAGTGTGACAGATTCTTGTTGAATGTCCTTTTGGTATAGTAGGTTCTTGTTAAATGTCCTACAGTATGACATATACTTGTTGAATGTCCTAGAGTATGACATATACTTGTTGAATGTCCTAGAGTATGACAGGTACTTGTTGGATGTCCTACCGTACGCCAGGTACTTGTTTGATATCCTATTGGTATAGTAGGTTCTTGTTGAAAGTCCTACAGTATGAAATGTACTTGTTGAATGTCCTACAGTATAGTAGGTTCTTGTTGAATGTCCTACAGTATAGAAGGTTCTTGTTGAATGTCCTACAGTATGACATATACTTGTTGAATGTCCTACAGTATGACATATACTTGTTGAATGTCCTAGAGTATGACAGGTACTTGTTTGATGTCCTACCGTATGTTAGGTACTTGTTAAATGTTCTAATGGTATAGTAGGTTCTTGTTGAATGTCCTGCAGTATGCCAGGTACTTCTTTGATATCCTATTGGTATAGAAGGTTCTTGTTGAAAGTCCTTCAGTATGAAATGTACTTGTTAAATGTCCTACAGTATAGTAGGTTCTTGTTGAATGTCCTACAGTATAGAAGGTTCTTGTTGAATGTCCTACAGTATGACAGGTTCTTGTTGAGTGTCCTATTGGTATAGAAGGTTCTTGTTGAATGTCCTACAGTACGACAGGTACTTGTTGAATGTCCTAATGGTATAGTAGGTTCTTGTTGATTGCCATTCAGTATGACAGTTACTTGTTGAATGTCGTATTGGTATAGTAGGTTCTTGTTGAATGTCCTACAGTATGGCAGGTACTTGTTGGATATCCTATTGATATAGTAGGTTCGTATTTAATGTCCTACATTACGATTGGTACTTGTTGAATGTCCAACAGTATGACAGGTTCTTGTTAAATGTCCTATTGGTATAGTAGGTTCTTTTTGAGTGTCCTTCAGTATGACATGTACTTGTTCAATGTCCTACCGTATGAAAGGAACTTGTTGGATGTCCAACATTATGTTGGGTACTTGTTGAATGTCCTTCAGTATGACAGTTACTTGTTGAATGTCGTATTGGTTTAGTAGATTCTTGTTGAATGTTCTACAGTATGACATGTACCTGTTGGATATCCTATTGGTATAGTAGGTTCTTGTTGAATGTCTTACAGTATGATAGGTACTTGTTGAATGTCCTATTGATATAGTAGGTTCTTGTTGAATGTTCAACAGTATGACAGGTACTTGTTGGATATCCTATTGATATAGTAGGTTCGTATTTAATGTCCCACAGTACGATTGGTACTTGTTGAATGTCCAACAGTATGACAGGTTCTTCTTGAATGTCCTATTGGTATAGTAGGTTCTTGTTGAATGTCCTATTGGTAAAGTAGGTTCTTGTTGAATGTCCTATAGTATGACATGTACTTGTTGAATGTCCTACAGTATGACAGATACTTGTTGGATGTCCAACAGTATGTTAGGTACTTGTTGAATGTCCTTCAGTATGACAGTTACTTGTTGAATGTCGTATTGGTATAGTAGGTTCTTGTTGAATGTCCTACAGTATGACAGGTACTTGTTGGATATCTATTGGTATAGTAGGTTCTTGTTGATTGCCCTTCAGTATGACAGTTTCTTGTTGAATGTCGTATTGGTATAGTAGGTTCTTGTTGAATGTCCTACAGTATGATAGGTACTTGTTGAATGTCCTATTGGTATAGTAGGTTCTTGTTTAAAAAATAAGACCATTTGTTAATATTAGAAAATGATTTTTTAATATTAAAAAATGATTTATAAATATTAAAAAATGAATATTTAATAATATTAAAAAATGAATATTTAATAATATTAAGTAAGATCTATTTTTTAATATTAAATATTATTTGTTAATATTAATTATGGAAACATTTATTATTCAGTATTCCAAAGTAACCCTGTCTTACATAGTCGGACGTGGCCTTCTGCTGGATCCTATCCTTGGAAAGTTGACAAATTCTCTTTTCTTAAGGTGTTCTAGTATATATCTACCAGCTTCTATTAGTTTTTTGCTATTAAAAATTATAATTTTTACCATTTAAGACATAACACTTTTGTTAATGTCCAGCATGAGGTATAATAATTCTCTAATTCAAAATTATTTGTAACTTTGGGATGCATAGTTTAATACCATGATTATCTTTATTAGAGTCACACAAAAGAGCTTGTTTCCAGGATTTTATAAACTTATTAATATAGAGAGCTTGGTTGAAAAAAGTTTTTCTGTTAATGACATTTTTGAAATCAGTGCAATATCATTATTTTGATGAAATAACATACATTATTGTCCTCAACATAATCTTTTAAATCAATCCTGAAATGGAGTTCTATCTGCTTTAGCACTTTTCTCTGTGTACTTGTGGACCTGTAAGGAAAAAGCATAACCAAATGATAGCATGGTTTTAAATAGATGTAAATATGCTCAACAGAATGACTGTACTTAAATTGTTGTATTATGAATACTTGAGTTACTAATTTTAGGAAAGGTATTGGGCAAGTATGAAGGATACATAAAAATACATTTATATTTTTAATTGACAAAATTTTTCTGTCGAAAAAATAATATAGTATATTTTCGTTCTTATACATTGTTTTAAATCTATTTTTATTACAGATCAACCCCCAAGGGTGACTGGGGGTATAGAAATATAGACACTTGGTCTTCTCCCGACCGGCAGTAAAACGCTTGCCAAAGTGGGGCGACCGTTTGGCTGTGCGGGATGTATCAAGTTCGCAGTCACGTCCGGTCAGAAGGGGACGTTAAATCCGATGCCTCGTGTAAAGAGAGTGCCACGCTCTTTGCACGTTTAGAACCCTTGCAACAACTCTTTGAGGGGTCCGTAGGTGGCCTGTTGCAAGGCAAAATTTCTGTCCCTATCCAATATACCCCCACGTTCCAGTGGGAGTCATCGCAGATGGCCTCTAGTGTATCAACCTACCTTTTGTATTTATTGTGAACTTGTTCTCGTCCTGAATATGCATGACATATTTGCCACTGGACGTTAAGCAATCGACAATCAATCAATCAACTTACTTCACACGGAAAATTGGTCAGAGGGTTCGAATTCGCTGAGTGGTTGAGTTTTTGGACGTTTCTTTTCAACGTTACATATGAATCTACGTAAAGCTAAGTCATCAGCCTCTGCCTATGTCTTGGGACTTAAACGACGTACTTGTTTCTGTACCTCACTGTCTGACAAAGCATCACTGAGATACTAAATTCTGAGCCCGAGTCTATACTGAGATATGCTTACCAACCTAAATACACCAGATGAAAGCTGCAATAAGCTCTTATATGAACTCCGAGTCATACTATATAATTGACTTAATAAAATCCGGAATCCTGAATAAGATCTAATATAAGAAATAAGAAATTTTAATAGTTTCCCTTTTCAATCATATAAACATTACAACAACCTACCTAGTGTATTTATTGTTAACTTGTTCTCGTCCTCAGTATGCATGAAATATTTGCCACTGGACGGTAAACAACCAACAATCAATCAATCATATTTATATCATTATATAACTGCAAAGCTTGAGCTCTCTAAAATGTCTGCAATATTTTTACACACTGATCATCACTCCACAAATATAATAAATTGACTTTACCAATCTTTCATCTCCATTTGTTTACCATCAAAGCAAACAGGAGTTACAATCGGCTTATTTTGGCAACTTGCCGGAGTGTGTGACCTTGACAGCTGTTTTTAACGCGCGGAAGTTGTCTCTGTGTTGACGATAAGCGTGTTTGTGAACTCCCTTTATTTGCATCCCGGACTGTCACAAAAGCATCTCAAGCTCCTCGTACCTCTGTTGTGTCATACTGATCTTCCAGATAGGTACTCTCGTACCTAGGACTAGGGGCCTTCTTAATTCGACTATGTGGTGATGGAAAACGCTTCGAAGTAGAGTTATATTTCTCAACCCGATAATGTAACTCTCTTGTACTCATCCAGATCAGAAATAAGCCTTCTCCGGGGTATTGCACCTGCATTGTCCCATCTTGTGAACAGGAAAACTAGGTGTGCCTGTACCCAAGTCATGAAATTTAGCCTTAAGCTCAACCTCAGCGAGATACATTCTCTTCAATCTTTTGTTTCATTTCCCGCAACTCCTTTTTAATCTCTAAGCAGGGCATACATGAGATTTTTTTAATATTTACCTGTAGATGCATCTTCTTAAGTGTACATATAATAATCATACCATCTTGCTATATGTGGCCTTTATACGGGGATCTTTTGATTATGTATTCCTTCCTGCTTCTTATCAAGTCCTCGTTATGTGCAATCGGAACGTTATGTACTTTTTTCATATGTCTCCATATGTTGACGACTGATTTTCTACGTAGCTGACATCTTTGCGGTTCCCGCACTCGTTTTGGTAGTTTGTCTGTCGTCGAATTCTTCGCAAGTGGTGTGCTGGTGTTGGTATTTTTTTTCTTAATTGAAATTACATCCTCCCCATCTGTATCTGTTTCTCTAACCATTCTTCTCTTGTTCTGTCCTCATATGTTATGGCGTTGCCGTAAACCTTAGCCAGAAAATATGGTTGGTTTACACTCTCCGCCCAAATCTGTTCCACTTTATTCTTAGCTGAAAATATAAATGCATTCCAGATTATCTAAAATATAATAATAATTTTTTTTCAAAGCCATAGGTATTGTTATTCTATTAGCAAATTTATCTACCATTATCAATAGTATACACAGCAATAACACTTAATATGATTGATCTTTACATGATTAAGGCACTTTGTTTTTATATCTTAATTGTGTTACATTATGACAATTCAGAACTTTTTAGCTTACTTTGTTCATTGCTGAAAAGTCTTATTTCAACACATAATTGCTTATATCTACATCATTTGGTCTTTGGTTGTTAAGTGTTTTCATTGGCAATCATTTATTTTATATATAGATTAAACTTGGTTTTCCCCCTTGAATGGTTTTTAACTAGTATTTTTAGGCCCTTTATAGCTTGCTGTTTGGTGAACCAAGGCTCCATGTTGAAGCCATACATTGATCAATAATAGTTTTTTCTTTTACAAAGCATGACTTGGATAGAGAGTTATCTCATTGGCATTAATACCACATCTTCTTATATCTATCAACATATTTTTATATTCTATTTTCTTTCTTACATAGCCAAATTATTGATAACTCCTTTGAATCTCAAAATTCAATTAGTTTTAGTATATGTATGAACTTAAATGTTAACAATGTTATGATAATGAAGTAATATTCAAAGGATAATAAAATATAAAAGATCAACCCCTGCATTTAAGAAGGAGGAATTTTCAAGGTGAAAGAAGCAAACCTTTTTGCACATCAATCTCTGTTTCTGTTAGCATGGTTAGGTCAGTTGAGTCTGAAAGAACAAGAAAATAATAAGATAAATATAAATTATTTGGCAATCTAAAAGTGAAATATTCGTCTTTAATTATGTACATATTTTTTTTAAATAAGGGGAGATAATTTGGCTGTCTTCTTATCATATTTACTGTAAAAACACTGCAATTACATGTACACTAAGCAATGAACAAATAACATTGAAAATTCATGGAATTGCAGAATATGATTTGAATATATGAAAACAGATAAAGATTTCTACTCTTACTTCATTGAGGAGAATAATTTTTGTGTTATTTGGTAAGAATTAGAATATAAGGTTATTAGCTTTCAATGTTGTCCTTAAAGTATTTATCACTCTACAACTTTGTTAAATAATAAATCCATTCTATATCCAGATATCTATCATTCCAATTTGTTTACAAAATCAAAATTTCAGATGCTTTGTTGTATTTACAGATTGATTGATTGATTGTTGGTTGCTTAACGTCCAGTGGCAAATATTTCATGCATATTCAGGACGAGAACAAGTTAACAATAAATACAATAGGTAGGTTGATACAATAGAGGCCATCTGGGATGATGGTCGGGGAAATTTGGACTGCCACTGGAAAATGAGGGAATATTGGATAAGGACAGAAATTTTGCCTTGCAACAGGCCATCTACGGACCCCTCAAAGAGTTGTTGCAAGGGTTCTTAACGTTCAAAGAGCGTGGCACTCTCTTTACACGAGGCATCGGATTTAACGTCCCCCTTCTGACCGGACGTGACTGCGAACTCGATACATCCCGCACAGCCAAACGGACGCCCCACTTCGGCAAGCGTTTTACTGCCGGTCGGGAGAAGACCAAGTGACCATATTTCTATACCCCAGTCACCCTTGGGTATTGTATTTACAGATAAATTCTCTAAGAAAATCAAGACACACAGGCAGAGAAGCACCCTCATTCAATTTCTATTGTGTAAAAGGTAATGTGGTCTTTGAAACATTAAGCATTTGATATATGACATTTATCTAAGAAATTGTGATTTCATTTCATCAATTGTGGGAAGCTCATTGTTTGTTCTTTGTTTAAAATTTTTAAACACTCACCTTCTAATGTTACATTTGATGATCCAACTTGATCTGTAAAATTTATTTTTGCTATTATTTCTGTTACATTACCAACAATTTTGATTATCCTTGTTCATATCAATAGTAAATCACAACTACAACAACACATATTATTATACTTCACGTTAAAATGCCATATTTTGATTGACTAAGACAAGGGTGTCAATTTACTCTATCACATGGCTGAGCGGGTGACAATTTTTTTTAATGTTACCCTCTCGTCTAGACCAATCAGAAATCGACAACACTGTCTGTATGTAGTGTCTGTAGTTAAATACTGTCTGTTTGTACTGCTGTGGTTATTAGTCTTTCAGATCATAGGTATAAAAAAAAATTGACTGATCCAGAAACCATTCTCTTGACATATATATGATGAGGCAGTTTCATATACATCCATGTGGTGTTCATTATATATACATGACTAAAACTTTTTTCATGGACATTTAGTACAACAATAATTAGCCATTTACTAGACCAAAGCATTTTTACTGGCCTTTTTGATAACTATTTACACCACTGGGTCGATGCCACTGCTGGTGGACGTTTAGTCCCCGAGGGTATCACCAGCCCAGTAGTCAGCACTTCGGTGTTGACATGAATATCAATTATATGGTCATTTCTATAAATTGTCTGTTTACAAAACTTTTAATTTTTCGAAAAACTAAGGATTTTCTTACGTCCAGGAGTAGATTACCTTAGCCGTATTTGGCACAACTTTTAGGAATTTTTGGGTCCTCAATGCTCTTCAACTTTGTATTTGTTTGGCATATTAACTGTTTTGATCTGAGCGTCACTGATGAGTCTTATGTAGACGAAACGCGCGTCTGGCGTATTAAATTATAATCCTGGTACCTTTGATTACTACTTGTTGAACTTGGAATCACTGGAAATTATAAACAAAAACAAAATTTTAATGCATACTTTGATCACTTGCAACAATGTGCTTATAAGTGCTCCCTTTTCCCTTTGATTTCTTGCCAGCATTACACATTTCTTCTAAAATGTCTCTTTTTATCTTCATTTATATTTGTTCTCTAAAATAATAATAAAAAAAAAAAAAGATTTGATAGACTGGTGTACAGAAATTGGAATAAAACAAATTACAGAAATTATTGCGAGGTTTTTATTATTGCGAATAATGCGACTGAGTTGTAAACGCAATAATTAAAACTCGCATTTTGTAATATTTTAACTGAATTAAGCATGACTTTTCTCAAAATCGTAAAAATTAAAATCGCATTCAAGTGTAAAATGACAAAATCGCAATAATAAGTGCACGCAATAATTTCTGAATTTACAGTATTCAAATCATTATTTTTCGAAATTGATTGCAGTATTTGAATATGTAATTAAAAGGCTCTTTGAATAGACCTAGCATAGCCAATAATATTTGTTTTGATAACGTCCTCATCATTCCATGTAAAGACATTACAAATAATTGTAATAGACCACTAACACAAGTCATTTTAAACAAAGAAAAATTACAAATTTTCAGCAGGCAAAATTTGTGTTTCCATGTTGTCACTGGAGGGGCAATTAAGAATTTCAGATCCAATCGTTTATGGAAATATTCTTTACAAAGCATAAAAATGTCAGTATTCGCCTCAAAAGCAAACTAAACCTTTAACCAGACTTATTATTCGTGTTGTTTATTCTTTAGTTTTCTATGTTGTGTTATGTGTACTATTGTATTTCTGTTTGTCTTTTTCATTTTTAGCCTTGGCGTTGTCAGTTTTTTTTTTATTTATGAGTTTGACCCTTTGGTATCTTTCGTCCCTCTTTTTAGGGACTCTGCGTTTTTTTTTTTAAATGAAATAAATATACAAAAAGCATGTATTATTTGAAATATATAGATGGTAGAAATATAATAGGACCAACATTTGTCTTTATATGTTTGACCTGTGACCCCAATCATCTGCATGGTATTCATGAAAATATTCATTTTGTCTGCCAACATTTTAATTTACCATTAAAAATACTTTACGACATAGTAATATAAATACTACAGCACACGTCATACACAGAATGAGCAGAAAGATTTCATAAAATTAACTAATTTTAATAATGTATGATAATTGTCCATACAAATCTTAGTTTGCACAGGGAAATATGCATGGGAAATTAAAATAGTTTATTATTACAATTAATATAATTCAATGCATGAACATTTTGTATTTGAATAAATTTATCTAGTGGTGGATGAAAACGCCAACTATCACACAAGTGCATGAATCTTATCAACTAAGAAATGCTTCATCATCTGTAGATTGATTTGTTTTATATGAATCCATTTGTGGTTTTGATTTTTCTTGCTTCAACATTCAGTGACAAGTATTTCATATATGCGCGGGTACCGAGATAGAAATTTTGTAATTTGCTTATGGTCTTAAAAGATTAAGGATTGCGGGATGAATGACAGAAAGACTTCAAACGTATCAGTGTGAACTTGCAGTCAGTAACTGCAGGTACTCTCAGATCTTTACCTACTATTGTTTTTTGGTTGTTGGGATGTACCCGATCACGTCCACTCTGTTTGTTTTATGTTATAGTAGTTGGTTTCCAGTTTTGGACATGTTCAATTTTTCTTTGTTAAGTTTGTTTGACATTATACACATTTTCTTGATGACTGACGTTCACTTTACCCAAGTTTAATGTCCACTTAAGAATTAAATCCCTTTGGTATGATTTTAAGTCTATCACAGGTTTCCAAAAATGAAAGATGGCTTCCGTAGCGGCATTTCTTTTCACATAGTTTAAAAAGTCTTCTACTCCAACTTTCAATGTTCCCAACAGATTGCAATTGTGTGTTTTCCATGCTGTTTACTGTCTATATATATAGTCTGAATGATTGTATAATAAAAACTATAACACAAATTTCCATACGTTTCGGCCATTACTGCCTTGTTCATTGGAATAAATTACAACATTGAACAACAATTACATCGCTTGGATACATTACGTTAAAATAACTTCAATGACGTTCATTTGCCGCGTTTTTCACTTTTTTAATATAAATATTTTTATTATCGTTCATACATTGTGTTCAGTCCTTCAGGGTCTAAAGTTTTCATTTTTTCACATTCTATGCATTTATTTGCTGTAGGCAACAACACACATTGAAGAGAAAACGATTTAAAGAATTATTATAGACACGATGTGCCCATCTCAAGTCTGTTGTAAATCAGTTGTTGTGGTTTGTTGATATGTTACATGTACATATTTATTTTTGTATATTTTCATGCCCCATTGATGGGCATTATGTTTTCTGGTCTGTGCGTTTGCCCCTTTTTGATCTGTCCCGCTTATTGCTTGGTCTACATTAATGCGCCTGTTTGCAATATCTTTTGTAAATTGTACCTCAGTCTTGGACATTTGAGACACACCATCTCTCACAGGGGGCACTAACAGTTTAGACGAAAGAAGTGCAAACTTTTTCTCAAATCTGAAAAATCCTATCGGCCATAACCTTATCATAAGGCTCCATGACTTGAAGAAACCCACCGTTGTTGATTGAATTTGTCAATTGCCCTTTCTCCATAGGCTTGTGAAACATAATTTATCATTGGAGTGATATTAACAAGAAACTTTGCTGCTTGGTGGTGATTGTAATCACTCCAAGTAAGTGCCTGATATTTCTAAATAATTTGACCTTTCAATAAAAACCTCTGTACTATCTATAATATGGCGGACAGCCTGGTACCTTTTGTTTTTAAATGATGGTGGTAAACCTGCCCTTACAACCTCCTTTTAAGGGTTAGAAACAAATTGTCCCAGTATACAAGTAATCACTCTTATCTTTGTCGTAAAGACATTAGAAACTTGCTGTGGAGACACCAAATCGATCAGCTGGATCCTCCGACAACAAAACTAATCTTAATTTCATTAGGGCTAGCAAAACATATTGACGCAAAGATAATGTTCGCTGAAAAGTTCTCAAATTTGCTTTATATTTCAAAGTATTAACGCAAAGACACGAGATAAGTTTTTTTTTTTTGCAATATATATTTAATAAGTATATTTTATATATGATATGATTTTTAAAATAAAATATGAAAATAGGATTAATTATAGAAAAAAAACCATTCAAGTAATACTTAACTTTGTCCGACTCCTTTTTTTGCACTACAAATGACCCTGAATGACCCAGGTTACGTACAAATTAAAATGCCCTAATTAAACATGTTTTAAGGCATCTGCTAAAGATAGATTGCCACGACCATTTTATAGGCGGAAAGATAGATTGAAAAAAAATGCATGACCAATAAATTAAATTTAATTTAGGTTGATGTTCTTTATCTGTCATAGATGTTTAATGACAAAGGACACGAATGACAGCCGGGTGATATAATGAGTGTTTTTTTTTAATTGAAATGACTTTATTGTGTCACTGGTAACCATGCCACATTTTTTTCATTTTATAATGCGTTTTAAAAATAATCATCATTTCATTATTTAATTAACTAAGGCCAAACGATTGGTAAATAAAACCTTGTGATAATGATCATACCATATCAAAATGCAATTCATAATTCTTTAACAAAATAGTGATCAGCTTAAGAAAAGAGTCGATTAAATTTAAAAACATAATTTAAGGGTGTTCATCTTATCATATTTGAAAAACTTCAATGATTTGGACGATTTATGCTACTTACAATATTCAATTTTAAAATTCACAATGTTAACAAAAAAGTTTTTATTTATGTACATATAATTTATACACATTATGTTTACAAGTATTGCAGGTAAATGAATACATTTACTTTGTCAGTTAACCAACTGTGTTCGTTGAGGGACCAATGTCCTCATATGTGATGGCATTGCCGTATACATGTACCTTAGCCAGAAAATACAGCTGGTTAACACTCTCCACCCAAATCGTTTTCACCTTATTCTTAGCTGAAAATTTAAATGCATTCCAGACTATCTTAAATTTAATAATATTTATCTTTCAAAGTCAAGCTTTTCTTCATATTAATTGCAGGATATTTGGACTCGGCCTGAAACAGGTGGTAGCTCAAAGCTCACATACACCTTATTTTCTAGCCTCGTACAAATACAGCTGATATTAAAAGACACTAAACAATAATTGTAAATACAGCTGATATTAAAAGACACTAAACAATAATTGTTTATGTATCCGTTTGGTTATTTTTATTTTATTTTGTAGATAAGGTTTATAGTATGTATCAAAGGTTTTTTTTTAAACTTTTAGCTGATATTATAAGAAATTTGTTAGCATTATTAGTCCCATATTAAAAGTAAAAAAATAATACAGCGAGACCATGCGGTCTAACAAATGTGTTCCGTACTTCCCCCTGCATAACTGCAAGACATTGCCGCATCCGTTTTAGCTTTTATATTTTTTTATACCATGAGCACGCTGCCTCCATTATCACGAAGACCAGTAATAGCTGTACTGATATTGAAAGGGAAAACCATAAAAATAGTGAATGTTTTATATATAGATACTCTGTATTTTGCCTTTTTCATAAAACAAACTTGTAAATATCGTACGGTCACCAGAGTGTTAATGTTTGTGTCATTTTGGTCTTTTGTGGATGGTTGTCTAGTTGGCAATCATACCACATCTTCTTCTTTATATTGTACAATATTTTAATACAAACTTTACAACCGGTACATCTTAAATATTATAAATTGTATCTAGTTACGTTCATTATAAAGAAGATGGGGTTCTTTATGTTGTTAAATTGTTTTAAAGGCTGTTTTAGAAAGAAGAAAACGTCCACGTGTTCATATCAGTTACACGTTAACTTTGTTTCTTACCTAACCACAGAAGATGACGTTGAGGAACAACACACATCTAAATTTACAATTTTCAACACACAAATCAACAATTTCTGTACACTTCATGACCAGGAAGAACTCATTGGTGATCCTTTACAGATGAAAGAATTCTTCTTTGAAGAAAATTAGTTTGTTGATTCCTTTATAGTTATGTAGCTATATATTTTTTATGTTAATTCATGTAGC
Organism: Mytilus edulis; assembly: GCA_019925275.1. Taxonomy (NCBI): domain Eukaryota; kingdom Metazoa; phylum Mollusca; class Bivalvia; order Mytilida; family Mytilidae; genus Mytilus; species Mytilus edulis. The sequence continues at coordinate 36,267,463 of CM034354.1, forward strand.
TACATAACTAAAAAGGAATCAACAACATTATTTAAATGGTTGAAAACAAAATTTCGTAAGTGTTGTGTCAAATATATAATCCCTAATCACAATCAGAGATGTATAAAGCTTGAATGCAGTGTACATGCTTGTCCCATTTATCATGTGTATTATAGTTTAACCTCTGTGAGTATTAAGCTACGCACTTTAAGAGGTGGACCATTCATATTAACTTTGCCCTAAAATAATATAAAAAAATCTTTCTGAGAAACAGCAAATATAGTTATAATTCATTTTTATTAGAATTATCATTTCATATCAAATCCATCAGTCCCAACTATGATGTTTAGTAGATGGTTTTCCAATGTTGAGTAATTTTGATTCTGTGAGATCTGTCTTATTGAATTTGTGATTGATGGATCTCAAATGTTAACCGATGACAGGTTTTCTCTTTGATGATCAAACTCAAGTATTCCAAAGTATATATCTGTAGACCCTCACTTCCAACAAATGCTTGAAGAACATTCTTCATACTGATATTGATGTCCTTCTTTTCTTCAATTGAATCTAAATCTACCCAGTTAGTTGTGATCCTCTGACCTGTTAAATGAAACATGAACCTAGTTTGTTTTCTTGATAGAGGGTTGCTGCTCACAAGGAAGCTATTAAACAAAGAGTTCCAAATGGTGAAGTTAAAATCATCCCTTCGTAAATTTCCCCAACCATCATCCCAGATGGCCTCTATTATGACAAGACCTACATATTGTATTCATTGTGAACTTGTTCTCGTCCTGAATATGCATGAAATATTTGCCACTGGACGTTAAGCAACCAACAATCAATCAAAAAATATCGAGATTAATATTAATTATATATGTTTTTCTATATACCTTCTACTGGCACACTTTCTTCTGGTAAAGTTAATGTCCTTTTAAATGTTTTTTTTTATTTGTTCTTAAGCTGGTTTTTTTTTTTATTCTTTAGACATGTTCGAGTTTGTAGACTTTGTGGTACTGAAGAAAAAAATCACTGAATTAATCTATTTTATTTACTTGTACATGTTGTACTTTTAATTTACAATTATCATGAATATGTGCATTTTATGTTAAACAAAGAAGGCAAGTCGGGCACTAAATGTGCAAAACGACAACATTAAAACCAAAATATTCAAAGGATGATTATTTGGTCACAAAAATGAGTTAATTGTAAATGTTTTCTTCTAGTTAGGCCTTTGGTGTCATCTTATTTACACCCGTGTATTATGCTTATGCATAAATGAAAGACAAAGTATAAAAGCAGTAATTTTCTATTATTTTATGCTCAAGAATAATAAATTCAGGGTAGCAAATTAAATTTAACTTCAGTATCACGTGATTAATCAAAGCTATATGGCCAAAGGCATTTATCATTAACTCTAGCCATGACAGGGGTTTTCCCCCTTTTGACTGGAATCCTAGCAAGTTGATTTTTTTTGGAAAGCCTGCATCAATAGAAGTCATTTGGTACCAAATTTGTTGATTTAGACCAAAAAATAAAAAAAGTTATGGACATTTGAAGCTATCAATTTTGGAAAATCTGTCAGCCGATTTTAAGTTTTTTTTACATATAGGCTTGGAAGAATCCATTTTTTTTTTGGTCATGCTGCACTTAAAACTCAATCTGATTGTATACCTATTGTACCAGACACTTGTTGAAATAAAAAGGAACCAAGTTTTTGGAAAATGACGCAGTCATTGTTCCATTACTACCGACCTGAACTTCATTACATTTCTCTGTCTACCGCGCTTGGTTTCGTATTTTACCACTTTTTAGATAAGTCATTCAGATTGTTACCTTCAATTGACCATATTTATAGGATAATTGTAAATAATACAACAGCAAATCTGTTGATGGTATATTGATAACTTTTCGACATTTTACTGTAAATTTGATTTTTTTTTTGATAATTGTAATTGATGTTACCTTAAATCGGTCATTTGACCAAGACATCTTTCTATTATGTATTGATAATTGTATTTGATGTTACCTTAAATCGATCATTTGACCGAAATACTTTCTAACATGTATCGACAAATGCAGGTGAATTCGATTTGAACAAACCAAACCTTCATTATAGAATTATAATACTTTTTTAGTAAATTTTACCACTTTTTGGATAATTTATTCAGATGTTACCTTCAATTGACCATATTTATAGAATAATTGTAAATAATATAACAGCAAACCTGTTGTTGGTTTATTGATAACTTTTCGACATTTTACTGTAAATTTGATTTATTTTTTTTGATAATTGTAATTGATGTTACCTTAAATCGGGCACTTGACCAAGACAACTTTCTAATATTTATTGATATTTCTATTTGATGTTACCTTAAATCGGTCTTTGACCAAGACAACTTTCTAAAATGTATTGATAATTGTATTAGATGTTACCTTAAATCGATCATGTGACCGAAATACTTTCTAACATGTGTTGACAAATGCATTTGAAGTCAATTTGAACAAACCAAACCTTCATTATAGAATTATAATACATTTTTAGTTAATTTTACCACTTTTTAGATAATTCATTCAGATGTTACCTTCATTTGACCATATTTATAGGATAATTGTAAATAATACAACAGCAACCTTGTTGTTGGTATATTGCTAACTTTTCTACATTTTACTGGAAATTTCAATTTTTTATTTGGGATAAATGTAATTGATGTTACCTTAAATCGGTCATTTGACCAAGACAACTTTCTAAAATGTATTGATATTTGTATTAGATGTTACCTTAAATCGATCATTTGACCATAATACTTTCTAACATGTATTGACAAATGCATTTGAATTCAATTTGAACAAACCAAACCTTCATTATAGAATTATAATACTTTTTATAGTAATTTTTACCACTTTTTAGATAATTTATTCAGATATTACCTTCAATTGACCATATTTATAGAATAATTGTAAATAATACAACAGCAAACCTGTTGTTGGTATATTGATAACTTTTCGACATTTTACTGTACATTTGATTTTATTTGATAATTGTAATTGATGTTACCTTAAATCGGTCATTTGACCAAGACAACTTTCTAATATTTATTGATAAATCTCTTTGATGTTACCTAAAATCGGTCATTTGACCAAGACAACTTTCTAACATGTATTGACAAATGTATTTGAATTCAATTTGAACAAACCAAACCTTCATTATAGAATTATAATACTTTTTATAGTAAATTTTACCACTTTTTGGATAATTCATACAGATGTTACCTTCAATTGACCATATCTATAGACTAATTCTAAATAATACAACTGCAAACCTGTTTTTGGTATATTGATAACTTTTCGACATTTTACTGTAAATTTGATTTTTTTTTATAATTGTAATTGATGTTACCTTAAATCCATCCATTGACCAAGACAACTTTCTAAAATGTGATGATAATTGTATTTGATGTTACCTTAACTCGGTTCATTTGACCGAGATACTTTCTAATATGTATTGACAAATGCATTTGAAGTCAATTCGGACCAACCAAACCTTCATTATAGAATTATACAGCACTTTTTTTAGTTAATTTCTACCAATTTTTTAATAATTCATTCAGATCTTTTTTTTTGGGGGGGGGATAATTGTAGTTGATGTTCCATAAATCGGTCATTTGACCAAGACAACTTTCTAACTATGTATTGATAATTTATTTGATTGTTACCTTAAATCGGTCATTTGACTAAGACAACTTTCTACTAATGTATTATAATTGTATTGATGTTACCTTAAATCGATCATTGACCGAAATACTTTCTAACATGTATTGACAAATGCATGTGAATGTCAATTTGGAACCAAACCAAACCTTCATTATAGAATTATAATACTTTTTTTAATAAATTTTACCACTTTTTTGATAATTTCATTCAGATGTTTACTTCAATTGACCATATTTATAGAATAATTGTAAAAATTACAAAGCAAATCTGTTGTTGGTATATTGATTAACTTTTCGACATTTACTGTAAATTGATTTCTTTTATAATTGTAATGGATGTTACCTTAAATCGGTCATTGACCAAGACAACTTTCTATAAATATTATAATTGTATTTGATGTTACCTTATCGTTCATTTCACCAGATACTTTTTTATAATTATTGAACAATGCATTGAAGTCAATTTGGACAAAAACTTCATTATAGAATTATAACAACTTTTTTTTTGTAAATTTTACCAATTTTTTGAATAATTCATTCAGATTTTTTTTTTTTGGGGTGTTGTAATTGATGTAAACCTATAAATCGGTCCATTGACGAAGACAACTTTCTAATATTATTGATAATTCTATTTGATGTTACCTTAAATCGGTCATTTGACCAAGACAACTTTCTAAAATGTATTGATAATTGTAATTGATGTTACCTTAAATCGATCATGTGACCGAAATACTTTCTAACATGTATTGCAAATGCATTTGAAGTCAATTTGGACCAACCAAACCTTCATTATAGAATTATAATCACTTTTTTAGTAAATTTTAACCAATTTTTTAATATTTCATTCAGATCTTTTTTTGGGGGGGATAATTGTAATTGATGTTCCATAAATCGGTCATTTGACTAAGACAACATTATTTTATTTATATGTATTGATAAAATATTGTATTTTGATTGTTTACCTTAAATCGATCATTTGACCGAAATACTTTCTAACATGTATTGACAAATGCATGTGAATTCAATTTGAACAAACCAAACCTTCATTATAGAATTATAATACTTTTTTTAGTAAATTTTAACCACTTTTTCGGATAATTTATTCAGATGTTACCTTCAATTGACCATATTTATAGAATAATTGTAAATAATACAACAGCAAACCTGTTGTTAGTATATGATAACTTTTCGACATTTTATGTAAATTTGATTTTTTTTTTGATAATTGTAATGATGTAAACTTAAATCGGTCCATTCACCAAGACAACTTTCTTATATTTATTGATAATTTATTTGATGTTACCTTAAATCGGTCATTTGACCAAGACAACTTTCTAAAAATGTATTGATAATTGTATTAGATGTTACCTTAAATCGATCATGTGACCGAAATACTTTCTAACATGTATTGACAAATGCATGTGAATTCAATTTGAACAAACCAAACCTTCATTATAGAATTATAATACTTTTTTAGTAAATTTTACCAATTTTTTAATAATTCATTGAGATCTTTTTTTTTTTGGGGGGGGGGCGGGATAATTGTAATTGATGTTCCATAAATCGGTCATTTGACCAAGACAACTTTCTAACATGTATTGATAATTGTTTTTGATGTTACCTTAAATCGGTCATTTGACTAAGACAACTTTCTATAATGTATTGATAATTGTATTTGATGTTACCTTAAATCGATTATTTGACCAAAATACTTTCTAATATGTATTGACAAATGCATGTGAATTCAATTTGAACAAACCAAACCTTCATTATAGAATTATAATACTTTTTTATAGTAAATTTTAACACTTTTTGGTATAATTCATTCAGATGTTACCTTCAATTGACCATATTCATAGAATAATTGTAAATAATACAACAGCAAACCTGTTGTTGGTATACTGATAACATTTCGACATTTTACTGTAAATTTGATTTTTTTTTATAATTGTAACTGTTGTTACCTTAAATCCGTCCATTGACCAAGACAACTTTCTAAAATGTATTGATAATTGTAATTGATGTTACCTTAACTCGGTCATTTGACCGAGATACTTTCTAATATGTATTGACAAATGCATTTGAAGTCAATTTGGACCAACCAAACCTTCATTATAGAATTATAACACTTATTTTAGTGAATTTTACCAATTTTTTAATATTTCATTCAGATCTTTTTTTGGGGGATAATTGTAATTGATGTTCCATAAATCGGTCATTTGACTAAGACAACTTTCTATTATGTATTGATAATTGTATTTGATGTTACCTTAAATCGATCATTTGACCGAAATACTTTCTAACATGTATTGACAAATGCATGTGAATTCAATTTGAATAAACCAAACCTTCATTATAGAATTATAATACTTTTTTAGTAAATTTTACCACTTTTTGGATAATTCATTCAGATGTTACCTTCAAGCCAACGAAACCTTCATTATAGAATTATAACACTTTTTAGTAAATTTTACCACTATTTAGATAATTCATTCAGATGTTACCTTCATTTGACCATATTTATACGATAATTGTAAATAGTACAACAGCAAACTTGTTGTTGGTATATTGATAACTTTTCGACATTTTACTGGAAATTTGAATTTTTTGGGGGGATAAATGTAATTGATGTTACCTTAAATCGGTCATTTGACCAAGACAACTTTCTAAAATGTATTGATAATTGTATTAGATGGTACCTTAAATCGGTCATTTGACCGAGATACTTTCAAATATGGATTGACAAATGCATTTGAGCCATTTCGGACCAACCAAACCTGCATTATAGAATTATAACATTTTTTAGTAAATTTTACCAATTTTTTGATAATTCATTCAGATTGTTACCTTCAATTGACCATATTTATAGAATAATTGTAAATAATACAACAGCAAACCTGTTGATGGTATATTGATAACTTTTCGACATTTTACTGGAAATTTGATTTTTTTTTTATAATTGTAATTGATGTTACCTTAAATCGGTCATTTGACCAAGACAACTTTCCAGAATGTATTGATAATTGTACTAGATGTTACCTTAAATCGGTCATTTGACCGACAGAATTTCTTATATGTGTTGACAAATGCATGTAAATTTAATTTGAACAAACCAAACCTTCATTATAGAATTATAATACTTTTTTAGTAAATTTTACCACTTTTTGGATAATTCATTCAGATGTTACCTTCAATTGACCATATTTATAGAATAATTGTAAATAATACAACAGCAAACCTGTTGTTGGTATATTGATAACTTTTCGACATTTTACTGTAAATTTGATTTTTTTTGATAATTGTAATTGATGCTACCTTAAATCGGTCATTTGACCAAGACACCTTTCTAATATTTATTGATAATTCTATTTGATGTTACCTTAAATCGGTCATTTGACCATGACAACTTTCTAAAATGTATTGATAATTGTATTAGATGTTACCTTAAATCGATCATGTGACCGATACACTTTTAACATGTGTTGCCAAATGCATTTGAAGTCAATTTGAACAAAGCAAACCTTCATTATAGAATTATAATACTTTTTTAGTAAATTTTACCACTTTTTGGATAATTCATTCAGATGTTACCTTCGATTGACCATATTTATAGAATAATTGTAGATAATACAACAGCAAACCTGTTGTTGGTATATTGATAACTTTTCGACATTTTACTGTAATTTTTTTTTTTTATAATTGTAATTGATGTTACCTTTAATCCGTCCATTGACCAAGACAACTTTCTAAAATGTATTGATAATTGTATTTCATATTACCTTAACTCGGTCATTTGACCGAGATACTTTCTAATATGTATTGACAAATGCATTTGAAGTCAATTTTGACCAACCAAACCTTCATTATAGAATTATAATACTTTTTTAGTAAATTTTACCACTTTTGGGATAATTTATTCAGATGTTACCGTCAATTGACCATATTTATAGAATAATTGTAAATAATACAACAGCAAACCTGTTGTTGGTATATTGGTAACTTTTCGACATTTTACTGTAAATTTGATTTTTTTTGGATAATTGTAATTGATGTTACCTTAAATCAGTCATTTGACCAAGACAACTTTCTAATATGTGATTATAATTGTATTTGATTTTACCTTAAATCGGTCATTTGACCAAAACAACTTTCTAATATGTATTGATAATTGTATTTGATGTTTGTTACCTTAAATCGGTCATTTGACTAAAAAAACTTTCTAACATGTATTGACAAATGCATTTGAAGTCAATTTAAACAAACCAAACCTTCATTATAGAATTATAAAACATTTTTTAGTAAATTTTACCACTTTTGGGATAATTCATTCAGATGTTACCTTCAATTGACCATACTTATAGGATAATTGTAAATAATACAACAGCAAACCTGTTGTTGGTATATTGATAACTTTTCGACATTTTACTGTAAATTTGAACTTTTGTTTGATAATTGTAATTAATGTTATCTTAAATCGGTCGTTTGACCAAGACAACTTTCTAATATGTATTTATAATTGTATTTGATGTTACCTTAAATCGATCATTTGACCAAAATACTTTCTAACATGTATCCTAAATTTATGCGAACAAAAAATTGTTATTAAATTGCAATATTGCTGTCCATTGTCATGATTATATTATACATTGATTCTTGACATAAAAAAAATATGACTGATTAATACTATGCGGGTACGTCATGGTGTATATAGATTTACAAATTAAAGTGCACATATGGTCAGTTTTGGAAGATGCGGTCAGATAATTTTGTTGTACAATTCAACTGGAGGTATCAAAACTACTGAAATTTTGTTACGTATCAATATTTTTAATAAAACGAGGACATGCTGGTATCCTAAATTTATGCGAACAAACATTCGTTGTTATTATATTGCAATATTGCTGTCCATTGTCATGATTGTATTATACATTGAATCCTGACATTAAAAATAAGGCTGATTTACTTTGCTGGTATATAGATTTAAGAACAATTTAAAGTTCACATATGGTCAGTTTTGGTAATGTGGTCAAAAAATTTTGTTGTACAAGTCAGCTGGGGGTATCAAAACTACTGAAATTTTGTTACGTATCAATATTTTGAATAAAATGAGGACATGCTGGTATCCTAAATTTATGCAAACCAAAATTTTTTGTTATTATATTGCAATTTTGCTGTCCATTGTCATGATTGTATTATACATAGAATCCTGACATAAAAAATATGGCTGATTTACTATGCGGATATATAGATTTACAAATTAAAGTGCACATATGGTCAGTTTTGGTGGATGCGGTCAACTAATTTTGTTGTACAAGTCAACTGGAGGTATCAAAACTATTGAAATATTGTTACGTATCAATATTTTGAATAAAATGAGGACATGCTGGTATCCTAAATTTATGCGAACAAAAATTTGTTGTTATTATATTGTAATATTGCTGTCCATTGTCATGATTGTATTATAGATTGAATCCTGACATTAAAAATAAGGCTGATTTACTTTGCTGGTATATAGATTTAAAAACAATTTAAAGTTCACATATGGTCAGTTTTGGTAATGTGGTCAAAATTTTTTGTTGTACAAGTCAGTTGGGGGTATCAAAACTACTGAAATTTTGCTACGTATCAATATTTTGAATAAAATGAGGACATGCTGGTATCCTAAATTTATGCGAACAAAAATTTGTTGTTTTTATATTGCAATATTGCTGTCCATTGTCATGATTGTATTATACATTGAATCCTGACATAAAAAAAATATGGCTGATTTACTATGCGGGTATAAAGATTTACAAATTAAAGTGCATATATGGTCAGTTTTGGTGGATGCGGTCAAATAATTTTGTTGTACAAGTCAACTGGAGGCATCAAAACTACTGACATTTTGTTACGTATCAGTATTTTAAGTAAAAAGAGGACATGCTGGCACCCTTTATTTAGGCAAACAAAATTTTGTTGTTATTATATTGCAATATTGCTGTCCATTCCCAAGTCAAACTGAACTGCTATTATTAGCTGTTTTTTAGCTGTTATTTACCATTTCATATTTTTAGCAGTCCTTTAGCTGTTCTAAGCATTTAATCTAATAGCAGTTTGAAAAACTGCCACATTTCACCATTTCTTAGCATTCATCTTAGCATTCATCTCAGCATTCGTCTTAGCATTCATCTTAGCATTCGTCTTAGCAGTCGGGACAACAGTTATGACAGCAGTTCGATAGCAGTAGACCTATTATAGGGACTCTGTGGGATATTTTCATAAGCAATAAATGCACATAAAGTATATATTTTTTTATTGTATCCCATAGTACAAATTTAATGAGCCATACATTTTTATATTCTTGTTTGACCTTTGACCTTAAGCATATGTATCATTTTCATGCAAGTGCATTTTTTTTCTGCCATATTTCTATTTCCTGAAAAATATGCTTTACTTTATTTTTATATGACTACATCATTACCGATCATGCATTAGATACGATGGAATATGGAATACCAACCGTAGTCTTATTGAGGATACTTCTTGTACACATGGTCTTGTTGAAACGATGAAAATAAAATGATATACTTCAAAGAAATACTGACTTTCCAAAAACGCCAAAAGGATTTGAAAACCTGGCATTTGCAAATAATTGTACATGTTTATAATAATACACAGCATTGCTTGAATATTTATTAGATCATGTTTTGAGACATGTATAATATGAATTATTATATATAGACAACCTCAACTGTGCATAACTTTCACAAAAATCAGAGAAGGCCTATGATACTGCATGGAAATATGGTATTTTAAAAGATCTATTTGATATGGGGTTGAAAGGCAATATGCCTAATTTTATTTCTAATTTTCTCTCTAACAGACAATTTAATGTTAGAGTTAATTCGACCATGTCTGATCTGTATGATCAAGAGATGGGTGTCCCTCAGGGCAGTATTTTATCTGTTACATTATTTAGTCTTAAAATCAACAGCCTTGTTGAAGTTTTAAAAAGTAATATTGAAGGTTCATTGTACGTTGATGATTTTTTAATATGTTACAGAGGCAAAAATATGAATAACATTGAAAGACAATTACATCTATGTCTTGGAAGAATTGAAAAATGGGCCTCAGAAAATGGTTTTAAATTTTCCCCGTCAAAAACGGTCGGGATGCATTTTTGTAACAAAAGAAAATTGCATCTTGATCCAGAACTAACTTTGTACGGCAACCCAATTAAAATGGTTGATGAAACCAAATTTCTTAGTTTAATTTTCGATAAAAAGTTAACCTTTCTACCCCATATCAAAATGTTAAAAGCGAGATGTTTAAAAGCTTTAGATATTTTAAAAGTTGTCGGCAGCACTGACTGGGGTGCTGATCGCAACATTTTACTCAATTTATATAGATCTCTAGTTAGATCTAAACTAGAGTATGGCTCTGCAAGGAAGTCCTACATACAGATTCTCGATGCTGTGCATCACCAAGGTTTGCGTCTCTGTCTTGGCGCTTTTTTTTTTATTTGGCCTTACTTTCCCATATGATACACTGACACATCAAGATCCAATAAATTTTGTACACTAAAATCCTAAGCATATTGTATGTGACTTAGCTAAATTTGTGTTCTATATATGTATATATAATTATATCTATTTATAAATTTTGTTTCTTGCAGGGAAAGATTTCAATGGCAATTTCTTCAGAGTTGCAGGCATCTTGGGAGAGAAGAAAGTAGGAAGAAAGGGACTATATTTGGTTCATTGGGATAGCTGTCCTGTATCACAAGCAACAAGGGAACCAAAAGGGAACATTCCTTCATCTATCATAAGTTGCTATAATAAATAAAGGTAAATTTGCATAATGAAGTTTCATTTTTAACTAGTTGTACAATGAAAGAGCTTAACTCCTATTCAAATTGAAAAAGAACTTAAAACAATTGAGGAGAAAATAGAACATCAGATTGCAGCTGATTATGCTGATGAAATCAAGGAACGATGGAACACCAGTAGTCAGCAGTGTCACACCATCAGTTGGTGACACATGCTTAGTCAGTGACACACTATTAGTCAGCAGTTTCACACCATCAGTTGATGAGGCATTAGTAGTCAACAGTGACACACTATTATACACCTTTAGTAAGCTATGGTTCATTATCAGACAGTGACACATGAATATCCACGTCAGCAGTTATCACCAAGAATATATCACCAAAATCAAATATTGAAAACACATTCGTTAATAATACACCAAAGGAATTAGCTGAGGAAATTTTATCTTTTCAAGCTTTACCGTATGATGTAAGCGAACAGTTGTATTAAAAGTTAGGAAGGTTAGCAGCGCTGATTGAAAGTAGAAATAGGAATAAGAGTTGTAATCCTGTTGCTCAAGATTCAACAAACCAAAATATAAGTGTAAATAAATCAAATTTATTTTGAAAAATTATAAGTCATCATTTGCATATGAAGTTATGTGACAATTTCTTTTCTTTCAGGTGATATATTATACAGTTTTAGAAAATTAGTTATTTGGTGTATATATGTCTGTGTTGTTCAGTATAATAAAACACCTAATGACTGGTTGTGCGGATAATAGCAAGTTTGTTGTCCCTTCGCATACCAACTATTGCTCTCGGCTTTGCCTCGAGCAATAGTTGGTATGCGAAGGGACAACAAACTTGCTATTAGCCGCACAACCAGTCAATAGGTGTATAATATTACGAAGAGACTATTTCCACTTTAAGATGACTGTCTTGAAGCAAGTAAAATTACTCATATTTAAAAGTAAACAGAGAAAAAATACTGTATAGCATACCAAATGCCCATGACAGTAAGATAACATGCACATTTTTTTTTAAAGATATTTCATGATATACAAAGATATGAAAGAAGTATCTGCGATAAAGGAAAACGTCCCCATGGCTCAGATCCTGCTTTGCTGGTTTCATGTATTACATGTTATTCTATTAGAACATAGCCACCTACGGACCCCTCAAGGAGTTGTCACAATGGTTCTTAACTTGCAAAGAGCGTGGCACTCTCTTTACACGAGGCATCGGATTTAACGTCCCCCTTCTGACCGGACGTGACTGCGAACTTGATACATCCCGCACAGCCAAACGGACGTCCCACTTCGGCAAGCGTTTTACTGCCGGTCGGGAGAAGACCAAGTGACCATATTTCTATTCCCCAGTCCCCCTTGGGGTCATCATCATGAATGATGATGTAATAGAAGAGAAGAAGCCAGAAGTAAAGTGGTACCTTTATGAGGTGCAAGAACCAGTAGACAACCATAAACACCACACTGACCACCTACCCACCACTGCAAACTATAAGGAGTCAAGTCTTGGTATGTTATTAATATAAAAAGAATTATAAAAAAAACATCAACAGACAATAAGAAAAAAGACATGGTATGATTGTTTGGTGCAGAAGCACTTTGATTTTGAGTGATTCATTTTTTAAATACTTTCCTGATTTAAAGAATACAGAGATACAAGCGTTTGGTGGCATAACTGGTGAACGTTTGTTATGGAAAATATTGATTGATTGATTGTTGGTTGCTTAACGTCCAGTGGCAAATATTTCATGCATATTCAGGACGAGAACAAGTTCACAATAAATACAATAGGTAGGTTGATACGATAGAGACCATCTGGGATGATGGTCGGGGAAATTTGGACTGCCACTGGAAAATGAGGGTATATTGGATAGGGACAGAAATTTTGCCTTGCAACAGGCCACCTACGGACCCCTCAAAGAGTTGTTGCAAGGGTTCTTAACGTGCAAAGAGCGTGGCACTCTCTTTACACGAGGCATCGGATTTAACGTCCCCTTCTGACGGACGTGACTGCGAACTTAATACATCCCGCACAGCCAAACGGACGCCCCACTTCGGCAAGCGTTTTACTGCCGGTCGGGAGAAGACCAAGTAACCATATTTCTATACCCCAGTCACCCTTGGGGTTTTATGGAAAATAAGAAATGGCTATTTTATGGAAAATAAGAAATGGCTATTTTAAAATTAACGAATTTTGGGATGTTTAAAATTCATGTTGGCACTTATGATATTTTTGCAATAACCAGTAATCAATATAGGATTAATATTGATTTAATAATTCAAAAAATTAGGTGTGTAAACGCCTCCTGTCGAATTATTTTATCTTCAATTTTATCTAGACCAGTAGATTTTAGGATGTCTGTCCGCTTACTTCAGGATTTTAATTCTCCAACTTTTTGTTTTCTCAAACAGGATGTGCGAAGGTTAATTATATACTAATTTGTAATTATAATAAAATAAGGAATGTATCTCTCTCGTGCAAAGCTCTGAGTCCTTTCACGGATTTGGCTATACTTTTAGGACCCTTTGGATTATAGCTCTTCATCTTTGATATCTGGAGAAACTGGTTGCAGATGACTATATCTCAAATATTGTATTAATTGCAAGATCAGACATTAAACTTGGGCCAAGTCAGAAGACCTTAATATTTAGCTAAATATTGATTTAATAATTCAAAAAATTAGGTGTGTAAACGCCTCCTGTAGAATTATTTTATCTTCAATTTTATCTAGACCAGTAGATTTTAGGATGTCTGTCCGCTTACTTCAGGATTTTAATTCACAACTTTTATATATATATATATATATATATATGTCGTGTACAAATTGCGGTTTTGTTCAGGTTTTAACATGTACCAAAATTTTGTACATGTTATAACATGTATAATGCAAAAATACAAGTTATTACATGTACAAAAGTACCTCATACATGTTATAACCTGTACAAAATATTGGTTAAAAATTGGAAACTTGTACAAAATTTAGGATAAATCTTCATCATGTAAAATATACATTTAAATTCACAAATGCATTAAGAGCAACAATAAATAGGCCAGAACGTGTCTTTTTCTGTAAAGGATAATGTTCACAAAGGTTCACAAATATATGTTTCATGACTTATGTTGGCAAAATGTGTTTTCATGTAATTGTATGTTGTATGTAGTCCATCATGGCTTAGATAAGTGTGACACTATTTACTAAAAGCTTGCATTTCCACAATGACAATTATATTAGATACTAGTAACAAAAATTCTTCCAAAAATTTTAAGAACAGTTTTCTAATTTTCCTCTAATTTTGAGTTATACTCCTCCTTCTCATTTTAAAGCATGCAAAGACTATAACAATGTTTTCTATGCTTACTCTGTAAAGGCAAGAGATAGCTGAAATAGTATTCATTGGACCACGCTTCATTATCAATATCTTTGGATCTTCTCTTCAACATTTTTGGCCTTCAGCATGACTTATGTAAATTCATAACTCAATTGTTTTTTTATAAACTATAAGATTGTTGCATGAGGCGAATATCATGTTGATGTTTTAAATATATATCCTCTACTTTGAAAGCATGTATTTGTGTCCTTTGATTGTTGTCTGTTCCATGGGTGGGTTGTTGTCTTTAAGACACATGCCCCATTTCCATTCCCTATTTTTACTATTATAGTACTTTTGATAACTATTTACACCACTGGGTCGATGCCACTGCTGGTGGACGTTTCGTCCCCGAGGGTATCACCAGCCCAGTAGTCAGCACTTCGGTGTTGACATGAATATCAATTATATGGTCATTTTTATAAATTTTCTGTTTACAAAACTTTGAATTATTCGAAAAACTACGGATTTTCTTACCCCAGGAGTAGATTACCTTAGCCGTATTTGGCACAACTTTTTGGAATTTTGGTTCCTTAATGCTCTTCAACTTTGTATTTGTTTGGCTTTTTAACTATTTTGATCTGAGCGTCACTGATGAGTCTTATGTAGACGAAACGCGCGTCTGGCGTATAAAATTATAATCCTGGTACTTTTGATAACTATTTACACCACTGGGTCGATGCCACTGCTGGTGGACGTTTCGTCCCCGAGGGTATCACCAGCCCAGTAGTCAGCACTTCGGTGTTGACATGTATATCAATTATATGGTCATTTTTATAAATTTTCTGTTTACAAAACTTTGAATTATTCGAAAAACTAAGGATTTTCTTACCCCAGGAGTAGATTACCTTAGCCGTATTTGGCACAACTTTTTGGAATTTTGGTTCCTCAATGCTCTTCAACTTTGTATTTGTTTGGCTTTTTAACTATTTTGATCTGAGCGTCACTGATGAGTCTTATGTAGACGAAACGCGCGTCTGGCGTATAAAATTATAATCCTGGTACTTTTGATAACTATTATTTGTAGACGCATCTGTCCTGGCTATCCTCTTATGTTTTCTAGTGTCAACTTGAATGAAATTTTTTTACTCTTGCCTTCAAATTGGACACTCACAATTATAATTCATTAAATATAGATATGTACATAGATAGTCATAAGAGGATCATAAGTCATTTCCTAAGATTTATTTTATGACAAGTCTTAGAAAAGCTTCGTAATATCGCTTCCTTGACATTAACTGTATCATAAAAGGACAAAACACACTAACATGAAGGAATAATAAAAAAAGTTTTGAAAATATTATAGATGTCAATAACATCTGTTGCGATAATAGAAACATATCCTTATTTTTCGATTTTTTTAAAACCATTTTAAACCAATATTTTGTACAGGTTATAATATGTACGAGGTACTTTTGTACATGTTATAACTTGTATTTTAGCATTATACAAGTTATAACATGTACAATATTTTTGTACATGTTATAACCTGTACAAAATAGAAACTTGTACACGACATATATATAAGTACGGAAATGAATTTGCCATTTACATATGTCAAAACTGAAACGATTTCTTGACGATTGTTTTATAATTTTGAATTCAGATATATCTGTCTCAGATTTTCATTCTGATTTTAATTCTTTAAATCCATATATTCGTTTCACTATTACCAGAAATGTCAGGGAAATGCCGTTTTTGGATATTTTGGTTATTATAACGGAAGACAATGAAATTGTCACAGATATCTTCTCAAAAGACATTGAAACACATATGTATTTAAATTTTTACTCAAATCATTCAAAACATGTAAAATTAAATATACCTTTTTATCTAGCGTCAAGAATAATCACTATTACAAGTACAGACATATTGCGCAATATTGATTGATTGATTGTTGGTTGCTTAACGTTCAGTGGCAAATATTTCATGCATATTCAGGACGAGAACAAGTTCACAATAAATACAATAGGTAGGTTGAAACAATAGAGGCCATCTGGGATGATGGTCGGAGATATTTGAACTGCCACCGGAAAAGGAGAATATATTTGATAGGGACAGAAATTTTGCCTTAAACAGGCCACTTACGGACCCCTCAAAGAGTTGTTGCAAGGGTTCTTAACGTGCAAAGAGCGTGGCACTCTCTTTACACGAGGCATCAGATTTAACGTCCCTCTTCTGACCGGACGTGACTGCGAACTTGATACATCCCGCACAGCCAAACGGACGCCCCACTTCGGCACGCGTTTTACTACCGGTCGGGAGAAGACCAAATGACCATATTTCTATTCCCCAGTCACCCTTAGGGAACTGTACTATTATAAACGGTGGTCATGATCATAGTGAAAACACAAGTGAATGGATTAAATAAAGGAGCTAGTGTCGTCATCAGTGGCGGATCCAAAACTTTTCATAAGGTTGGACCTGCTTCGGTCATGTTTTGATTCCCTAAATAAACAACCATTTTTTTTCATAGAAAAGAGGGGACCCACCCCCTCTTATTTTTTCCATTCTTTATTTCTTTTCCATGTATGGACCCATTAGAATTTAATGAGGATTATATTTTATCAATAAATTTCTTTTTGTATTGTTAACATACTTCCTTTTGGTTAATGTTTTCTTCTTGTTGGTAATATTTTTCTCCCTGTAGCTAATAAGTCATTGAGACCACTTTGACACCAGGCCTTTTTTTTTACCCCGAGTCCCTGACAAATACTTAATCAGGTTCTTGTACCCTTATTTTGCCTTTGTTTACCTTTTTCCAGAACAGCAATTAACATAATTGTTGTATTTGGTTCTTATAGGTGTTCCTGTAGCAGATGTTCAGCAATGCCAACAAGGAGAGAGTGCAAATGTTGCAGGAATACTAATGTTGTGGACAGTAAAGTAGAGGAAGCTGACTTGAAATGTATTACAGAGCATGAAGGATTTCAAGTAAACTGTCTGAACCAGTACGTTTTAGAGACAACAGATTATAGATATGTTCAGGATAATGGACCATTAAAGGACAATGCCATGATTCATGAGTAAGATATTTTCAAATACAACTAAAAGTCACAAAATGATGAATAAGGTTTGGCATTTACAAAATCAAATTCATGATTCTTTGAATATATCTTAAGATGATTTATTAACAAAAATCAACAAGACCAAATACATGGATTATATTTTCAAAGGCAAGGCTGCAAGGGGCTGTTGGTTCTCTAGATCTGCTCAATTTAAAGAATGAGACAATATATTTATATTGACGTTTAATTAATATTTAGACCATGTAAATAATATCAATTCTGGCCCTTATAGTAATTTTCCTGTAGGTACAAATGTACCTGTCCCAAGTCGAATTTATTGAAATTTATGGGTTTTTTGCTCGTTGTTGTTTTTCATTTTATTTCTGATTTTGGTACATCATATAAAAAGATAAATCGAACTGTTGATATTTCCTGTTTGAAGTATTTTAAATGTGGGATATTACTGGTCCCTTTGTTATCACAATGCATGCGAGTCTGCTGGTCTGGATTATGGATTTCTTTGAAGAATAATTTTTTTACGTCTCCAGATGAAAATTGTGTCAATGAAAATCATACTATTTACTTTATACTATCCTTTTCAATTTATCCAAGAAGAGAGGGGGAAATGCACAAATTACCCTTTCAGTTTATGAAGTAGAAAATTGAGAATAAAATATGAAATAAATTTGTATATTTCCCAACTGACATGTTGAATCCAAAGTAGTACTTGGATTGATTGTAACTTCTAGTGCATTAAAAAAATTATTGGCTTTTATTTGATGATAGATTTTTAAAAAGTATATATTGCAAACGTTAATCAAAGGTTTCACTTTTTAAGATAATCATCGGAGTTATTGATGAAAATCCGTCTTCCACACACGGAATCATCATCATATCAGACAAACTTCACGCCTTTGTTCCATCAAATGAAGGAAAAGTGTTCCACCATATATCGTGGGGAGATGTCCTGTATTGTTGGCGCCACGACGACGCAATATTAGATACAACTCAAATAATGAAAGAGATAGATAAAAAGGCTTGAAGCTCGGAATTCCATAAGAGAATGTTATTGCTTCAGGTTCAATCAAGTTGGTAATCACTGATTCTTTTAATATACTTCCACTTATCAAATCATTTATTTAACCAAGATATAAACAATTCTGTAATATTGTACGAATTGGTCTATGCATTCTTAATTATGTTTTAATTACACTGGTTTATATATCAATAAGAAATATTACAGCTGTTTTACCCGTTTCAAATTGGTAACTGAAAAACAATCGAACAGTCGAACTTTTGAACGTGATAATTATATTATGTTGAACTTGTTTTCAAGTTGAGGATAGGTTTTTCAGTTATGTTACTTTTTGATGTTATATAATATGCACTACCAGCAAAGGTATTGACCAAGTGATGTATAAAATTGAAAACAACACAAAACTAATCAGTTATATTTTTTTCAGGGCACAATAGGAAGAAAAATAACGGTACTGTACCAATGTAGTGGCAAAACACCTGGTGAAGTTATTGAACCAAAGAGAAAACCATGTTTCACTAAAGACTTGACAGTCGACCAAACAGATATAGTTCCAAACCAAGTGAAAAATACCAATCTGCTTTTATTCAAACAGACGATGTTCTATTCTTCAACAACACTCAGGAATTCCTATTCCTATAGAACAGCCAACACAACATCAGCAGAAAAACCATCTGACGCCATTAAACTTAATAAAACGTGTGCAACAACCCAGACACAACCGTCTATTATTTGTAGTCAGCTAAGTAAAGGAACAAAAGAAATGTCTACCCAGACACCAGACATACCAGAGCCAACATCTACAATTGAAAAAAGTTTGAAGAACTGTTAAATACAGAAAAATCATTCACCAAATGTTAAGAAGACGGAATGATGGGAATATCAGTGACAATCTTAATCTGACTAACAGTATACCTGGTCTATTAGACAACAATGAGCCAGATCAACAAAGTAAAGTTAAATACACCATTAAGAGAACTTTATTTTGGACATCTATAGCATACTGATCTTGCTCAGATCACTGACATTTCAGAAAATCAGGGATATATCTGTGAATTGGTCTGTTATACAATGATGTTGAAAGATATTATGTGCAGCTAAGTATTGATACATTTCATTTATCCCATAAGAAACTATTTAAAACAAAAAATTGCAACTCTTTGAATATGGTTGGGCATATAGATCTTGACCTGATAAACAATTTAACCCCCATGTCAGATTTGCCCTAAATGCTTTGGTTTTTGAGTTATGAACCAAAAACTACATTTTACCCCTATGTTCTATTTTTAGCCGTGGCGGCTATCTTGGTTGGTTGGCCGGGTCTCCAGACACATTTTGTAAACTAGATACCCCAATGATGATTGTGGCTAAGTTTGGTTAAATTTGGCCCAGTAGTTTCAGAGGAGAAGATGTTTGTAAAAGTTAACGCAGGACGACGACGGACGCCAAGTGATGGGAAAAGCTCACTTGGCCCTCTGGGCCAGTCGAGCTAAAAATCAATATTTTGTAAACAGTAAATTTATAAATATAACCATAGCAATGACAATTCATGTAAGCACTTTTGTGCTGACTACTGGGCTTGTGATACCCCCGGGAAAATAAATCTCCACCAGCAGTGGCATTGCCCAAGTGGTTGTAAATAAACTCGTAATAGATATCAGGACTAAATTTAGTATAACGGTTACAATTTGTCTGCACCAGATGCGCATTTCTACAATCAACGTCTCTTCAGTGACGCTCGAGGCCAAAATATATAAAAATCCAAGTATAGGGGGAGGTTTGAGAACTCACAAACATGTTATAACCCCGCCGCTTTTTTGCGCCGGTCCCAAGTTAGTAGCCTCTGGCCTTTGTTAGTCGTGTATTATTTTAATTTTAGTTTCTTGTGAAGAGATGAGACTCTGGAAGTCGTTTTGGGCAAATCAACCGGACAAACCAGAGTCAATAACATCAACCTTAGCTGATGTAAGGGCATGTTCGACTTTATTTCCGAACATCATGAAAGTTCTCTACTTACTTGCTTTGACGAGCGTCACGTCAAGCTCCACCGAAGGTGCTAACTCATCCCTTAAGTTGATCAAGAATAATTTGAGAAGCACCATGAAGGAGGATCGCCTCAATCCTCTGCTTCTTTTATATGTTCACAGAGACATTAAATTTGATTTTGATAAAATTATTGACGATTACGCCATGAGAAATCCACATAAAATGGATCTAATGTATCCACTCTAGTAATTGAAAATGAGAGTCCGTCAGTATTTTTCTGTGTTCATTATAGGTTTTGCGTCAAGGTACATGTATACTAGAAATATGAATATTTCAACATTAAAGCAATACTCAGAACGAAAGAACTTTATTCTTCGGTGTTTATTTATCTTGTATCATGTGTGTCGTTCAACGGAACCCGAACTTAATCAAAAATAGAGGGATTACTTCATAATTTGATGCTAAATTGTTGAAATTCAGGAGCTTCTGAGCTTCCCCATGGACCCTCAACCGTAATCAGGCCTCTCGTTCATAAAATCTTGGCCTAAGAATTGAAATGTTTAGTAACTCCTTATACCCTTGAGTTTAGAATTTCTCGTTATTGGTGTACTGCTGTTAAGATCCATCCAATCATTTTAATATACCATAACCAATTAATGGAGAGAACTCGGCATAAAATATGTCACACCCTGACACTTTTAACTATAAAATATATATGTTCCAAGTCAGGAACCGTTACATTAGTGCAATTCTCTAAATTCTCTATTATTTTATGTTATTAAGCCAAAAAAAATTTCGCCTCGCTTCGCCCGGCGAAAAATATCCTTCACACGCCCCTGATTACAGATGTGCCTATAAATGAATAGATTGAACAGAATCTTCTAACTATATTTCTATCAGTATTGATATAATCCACACTACTTATGACAAAGATATGTTACAAAATCCTGTGTGAATATATGAGAGAAAGATTTTGACACATTTGGTCCGAGTACACAGTTATCGTCCTTTGATTTTCGTTGTCCGAATATAGTCCTTAATGTGGACAGTGTGTTACTTGCCAATTTTTGTTATACCCCTTCCAAATTAAATTCTCCATGTTTTATGCCTCAAATAGCAAGTTGGAGGGTGAAATGACACTGTAAAAAAATTTGGGTCATAAATATTTAGGTAAAGTAGTGATTAGGTCCAGCTGAAAAAGGTAAAAAAATAGCACTTCGGAAGCTGTCAAAAGATTTCAAGACCCCCTTAACACAAAATTGTCCATATTTTGAGTTAGAGCTGATGAAGTTTTCTATAATTTTGATATAATTTGTCCCAAAAGTAGTACAACACACTGTAAAAATATTATTGAGAAAGCGCAGGTGGATTTTTTTTTATTTACATTTATTGTCTAAAAGAAATGCACTACGAAATAACTGTGTACTCGGACCATTTTCACAATGTATCATGTATAAGCCATTCGAGTACCAAGATTGAAATATTTCACACTACGTACGACAAATATATTTTTCAGCTACCTGTGTGACGTCAATAAAAATATTTTGTAGGTTTTCGGTACGATTTAAAGGAAAATGTTTAACATATTTTCGAACATGCTGGCACTTTAAATTTTTAGTAGGTGAGATTTTCGGGGTTTTACCTCAAAATCTATAGGAACCTACAATTTAAATTCCAATTTAGTAACCTAACGGTAAAAGATATCACGGAGATTTTTAAAACGCATGTTTAATATGATTAGATTTATAAAACGATCTCAAATTAAATTGTAATGCTTCAACAAAACATTTAACTTGTGTTTCAACTAAACACTTACATTGTGTTTCAAGTTTGTGTACCTATATATGATAAAATCCGAGGATTTACCACCGTTTCGACTCCAATTATATTCAAACAGATAATCACAATATAATTATTTAATTTGTCTGCAGCTGTGATGCAAGCATGAATTATGAATTCACTAATAACTGAAAATACATAATAATGTCTATCTCATTGAAAAATAATATCCCTAAGTTCAGGTGTACTTTATAATTTGTGTGGCAAGTTTGTTTCTGCATCACTGAGCAAATAGAATTTTTGTGTCGGTAAACGGAGAGGAAGTCACATGATATAAAGTCGCTATTTTGATAGGACAAAAGGTCACAGGACAATTAGTCACAAATTATTTGTTTACAATTTATTAAATATGTGAGAGAAAGATCTTGAAACATTTTCATTAAGTTACATGTATTATTTTTAAGTTCAGGCAACTGTTCATAAGCCTTGATAAAGGAAAATTTGTTAAAAATATATACGGACTGGTCCATGATGACAGGTAATAACATCAGAGCAATAAAAATTAAATTAGAAATATATTATAATTGCTTCCTTTGTTGAAACACAATTTAAAACAAATAATATAAAAGGTCAAACAATCATTCAAGCATTTAGAAGACAAAAGTCAAAACATAAAAGCGCTTTAAATGCTGAAATCACCTGAACGTTTGAAAAGTCCTTGATTTATCCTTTGTCTAAAGCTTTTGAAAGATAAAATTTTTTTGAAGACTTCAAAATGGCGCAAATTTATATTTTATTCATAGTTAAATGGCAAAAACATCATTTTTTTCTGTTTTATAAATTGCAATAAGAATTTTATTTAGAGAAAGAATCATACCAAAACAGGAGGAAACATCAGGAATCTTTTACGTGAGTATTTCTTTATATTTGACTTGTTTTTCTAGTTGTTATATGTATGATAAAATGTAAACAAAAAATCTACTGAACCCATATAGTCATGTACAAGTTCTATAGCTGATATATATGTGTTCAAACAGCACAGTCAATTGTTGTTTGTTATACATTGTTTTCAAGTATTTTTTTATTCATATTTTGGACATCTTCACTCGCCTGTCCAAAGCAAAACTGACCCCTCTTTACGTTTGTCTTGTCTTGTCTTGACTTAATCTTAATGGTTTATATATTGTTATTAAAACAAACGACGTATCATATATGTAGACACAAAATGAAATAAACAGTACTGGTATACAATATGAATTTGAAGTATACAAAAGGAGGATGATAACAAAGATTTAGCGATAATACCGTGTCATAAATATGCAAATGCAGCTATTGTGTTTCTTTGAAACTTTCATGTAAACAAGTACCTGTGTTACTTAGTATTCTTAAATCAAGATTCAGGGGCAGATCCAACCATTATCAGAAGGGGGGAAAGGGGGGGGGGGTCCAATAAAATTGAGAATGGAAATGGGGAATGTGTCAAAGAGACAACAACCCGACCAAATAAAAAACAACAGCAGAAGGTCACCAACAGCATATATTCTAGGAGTTTTAACCCCACTTAATCCGCCCGAGAGACATAATATACATAACACCTCATATGTGAAATATTTTACATTAACTTTATCATCATACATTTTCTTAAAAAAAACTAAAATTTTAGCATTTTATATCATGTAACTTTAATATAATAAAAACTTGTTCAAATTGCGTAGAATGCTAAAATTTTAGTTTCATAAATTTAATCGTTTTTTTTTCGGCAGCTAAAATTTTAGTTTCATAAAATGAATCGTTTTTTTTTTTGGCAGCTAAAATTTTAGCCGTAAGAGCTAACTAATTAAGATTTTCGGTAGGCTAAAAATATCAGTTTTAGTATATGAATTTATTTTGTATTATATATAAAAAGGGAATGTTAAAGTTATAGCAAACATGTTATTCCTTTTCTTTGTATTGCAGGATGATACTAAACCAGTTGGGAACTTTCTTTTCTTATTTCTTAAATAGATAAATTGTATTCAGGTGAATGATAGAAAAGCTGAATGCAGTTTCTCTGGCACAAAAGAAATTAAGGTTTTTCAACATAGATGCAAATTGTTTCTCTTTATGAAATGGTTATTTAAAAGGATATGTGTAAGTAATCAGACATTTAATTTAAAACACAGGTTTTAGCGAAAAAAACGTAGATTTTTAGCCATTTGGCAATGATTCAAAACAACCCATTTTGAGAATGAAAATTGCAGAGTATCAAAATTTATTGCAGTCCGTTTACAGTAAAGACATTATATTTATACATAATGACATTACATGTATGTTTCATTGGATTTCGTAATTTTTGATTGGCTGAAAACAATCGTGAGGCACTCCCATATTACATTTTATTTCCATATAAAATACAGCAGCTATGACTGCACGTGCTATCCCTGACAATGTCAAAACAATGCATTTACATGTATTAAAAAAAAACAAAAAAAACCCAGAAAGCTTGATATAACTCTTAATTTCATGGTTGTAGCATAAAAATGTAATTATAAGAATTGAATGCTTCTTTTTATAATTTTATAAGGGTGTAAAAGTGTTGATCATGCGCACATTTTTAATATGAAGCGCTTCCACACTTTATACAAAATGTGCTTCGGTCAACGCTTGTACTGACTCCCAATAAAATAAAAAAAAGAAGCATTCAATTCTTAAATAAACATCTTTACCTTGAGGCTAAAATGACTGTGTCTAAACTTCATATCTGCAGGGACCAAAAAAAGTGCACAGCAAAATCCAGTTAAGTTTTGAATTTTCTGAAACATTAAATACATTTGAATTTTATATATCTACATGTAGGTCATGCCATGCCTTAAAACTTTTCCAGCTGCACAGGTTTGTCTGTGCTCACGGTAAATTTTGAGGTGTAAACAGCCATTTTAGCTTAAAGTAAAGAAGCTACATGTACATGCAATATCTAATCCCATTTTTCCAATGGTGTCCTTTATTTACATGTTTAAATAATTTTTAATTGTAGGCCTAAACTCCCAACAGTCTACATGTACAGAGACTGGTGATTCCCGTGATGATTCAGCCTCATCATCATGCTCAACATCCAACTCACCGTCTTTTTGGAGCGATTCAGCAACGAAGATTCTTATCAATGAGGTGAAACAAAGAGAAGTTCTTACAAACAAAGGGAAGCAAACTAAAAAGAGAATGTGGGAGGATATTTCAAAAGTATTGGCTGGAAATGGTTTCCGGTTTACATGGGAGCAGGTGCAAGGGAGGATGAAGACTCTTACTACCAACCTGAAGAAAATCAATGACCACAATTCAAAATCAGGTAATGACAGAAAAACATGTCCATATATGGAAAAAATGAGTGAATTATTTCAAGGAAATCCCGTTATAAAACCCAAATCAACCTTGGGCACATCTATTTCAAACAAGAGAAAGCAATGCAGTGAGGATTCTTTGGAAAGTAGTACCGGTATATCAGATGATGAAGATGATAAGAATAAAAAGAGTACTGAAAAAGCTGGCACATGTACGTCAATCAAAAAAAAAAAATCTGCAGCTACTGAGATTGTTGAATTTCTCAAAGATTACACAGGAAATCAGAAAGAGGAGAGGGCTTCAAATATGAAAGAAAGAAAAGAAATGCATAATGAAAAAATGGACTTGTTAAGAGAATTCATTAATGCTGTTAAAAAATAAGTCGACATGTAGGTGATCAGGTTTGTTGCATGTGTAAATAAGTGGGTTAACATTGTTTTTTTTATGTACATCATTTAGAAGATAAAGCAACAAAACAACATCATGCTTAACAGTTAGTTTTTTTTACAATACAGAAATAATGTTTGAGTGAAGTGTATACATTGTGTATCCATACATTTTTATACATGTAGTATTTAATTACAAACTGTTCAGAGATTTTTATTCTCTTTTGTAGGATTTATGGATTTAACAGAAGAATTAATTAAAGGGGTCTTAAAATTTATTAGTGTCACTGAATTGTTAATAACTGTTTCTAAAGTCAATAAAAAATTGCATGACATCATTGAGAGAAATTGTGGAGTGTTTGTTGAAGTATCATTTAATGAAGATTGTTTTGTCATTGATAAGCAAACTCTAAAATTATCAACAATGTCAGTGGAAAAACTACATACATTTGAAGTAGGGAGTCAAATTTTTGATATGACAAAACTAGAATTTAATCAAATCATATCAAGACTTGCAGGAGGTTACCATTTGAAAAGGCTCAATTTATGTGAAAGCCCATTGTTCGATTTTTCATTTTTGCAAAACTTGGTAACCTTGACATCTTTGGATATTTCAAACACCCAAATTATTGATGATGAGTTGAAATATTTAAAAAATCTCTCAAATTTGACAGAACTTTATTTATCATTTACAGCTTTGTCTGTAAACTCAATTGTAAGCATTTTGGGTTATATGCCTTTAAAAAATTTGGATGCTTGTCAAGTGAAATTCAGTTTTGTGAAGTTTCGCGAGTGTTTTGTGAAATGCCCTACATTGCAATACATTCATACTTCTTTTATTTCAAAAGAAGATGAGTCAAATGCTAAATCTTTTATTTACATGATACAAAATTTCAAGGATGTCAAATTAGCTATCTTCTGAGATTAGATTTGTGTTGGTTTATAGTTGTTTTTAAAGTATATAGACAAGACTTTTAAATGTGCTCTGTTTCATTTAAGAGATCAATGTTATAGTAATAACAAGATTAGTTCTTTTTGTTTATTAAAGTTTGAAAGCGGAGTATGAACTTTAACCTAATAGAGACAATATTATACTTTACAAGGAATTGTACTAGATGTTTTATGTTGTGCACAAGACAATTTTTAAAAAAAGTGTATATTCTAATTTTGCAAGACAGCAATGTATTTGTATTTATTTTAACATGTTTAGAGTACTTGGTTTACAGTATTTTTGTTTTAAATTTGTGATACTTTTTTACAACAGTCAGTTGTTATCGATTGTTACCTTTTTAATTTGTTATTGATTAAAGATTTATATATCAAAGTCTTGTTTTTGTTATACTACATGAGGCCTTGTTGCGAATGAGACATATCACTGATTTTGTAACTGAGGCTATACATGAGCAACATGATGGGTGCCACATGTGGAGCAGGATACTACTGAAAAAGTCCTGTTTTTGAAAATTTGATAACTATTTACACCACTGGGTGGATGCCACTGCTGGTGGACGTTTCGTCCCCGAGGGTATCACCAGCCCAGTAGTCAACACTTCGGTGTTGACATGAATATCAATTTATATGGTCATTTTTATAAATTTTCTGTTTACAAAACTTTGAATTCTTCGAAAAACTAAGGATTTTCTTACCCCAGGAGTAGATTACCTTAGCCGTATTTGGCACAACGCTTTGGAATTTTGGGTCCTCAATGCTCTTCAACTTTGTATTTGTTTGGCTTTTTAACTATTTTGATCTGAGCGTCACTGATGAGTCTTATGTAGACGAAACGCGCGTCTGGCGTATAAAATTATAATCCTGGTACATTTGATAACTATTTACACCACTGGGTGGATGCCACTGCTGGTGGACGTTTCGTCCCCGAGGGTATCACCAGCCCAGTAGTCAACACTTCGGTGTTGACATGAATATCAATTATATGGTCATTTTTATAAATTTTCTGTTTACAAAACTTTGAATTCTTCGAAAAACTAAGGATTTTCTTACCCCAGGAGTAGATTACCTTAGCCGTATTTGGCACAACGCTTTGGAATTTTGGGTCCTCAATGCTCTTCAACTTTGTATTTGTTTGGCTTTTTAACTATTTTGATCTGAGCGTCACTGATGAGTCTTATGTAGACGAAACGCGCGTCTGGCGTATAAAATTATAATCCTGGTACATTTGATAACTATTTACACCACTGGGTGGATGCCACTGCTGGTGGACGTTTCGTCCCCGAGGGTATCACCAGCCCAGTAGTCAACACTTCGGTGTTGACATGAATATCAATTATATGGTCATTTTTATAAATTTTCTGTTTACAAAACTTTGAATTCTTCGAAAAACTAAGGATTTTCTTACCCCAGGAGTAGATTACCTTAGCCGTATTTGGCACAACGCTTTGGAATTTTGGGTCCTCAATGCTCTTCAACTTTGTATTTGTTTGGCTTTTTAACTATTTTGATCTGAGCGTCACTGATGAGTCTTATGTAGACGAAACGCGCGTCTGGCGTATAAAATTATAATCCTGGTACATTTGATAACTATTTACACCACTGGGTGGATGCCACTGCTGGTGGACGTTTCGTCCCCGAGGGTATCACCAGCCCAGTAGTCAACACTTCGGTGTTGACATGAATATCAATTATATGGTCATTTTTATAAATTTTCTGTTTACAAAACTTTGAATTCTTCGAAAACTAAGGATTTTCTTACCCCAGGAGTAGATTACCTTAGCCGTATTTGGCACAACGCTTTGGAATTTTGGGTCCTCAATGCTCTTCAACTTTGTATTTGTTTGGCTTTTTAACTATTTTGATCTGAGCGTCACTGATGAGTCTTATGTAGACGAAACGCGCGTCTGGCGTATAAAATTATAATCCTGGTACATTTGATAACTATTTACACCACTGGGTGGATGCCACTGCTGGTGGACGTTTCGTCCCCGAGGGTATCACCAGCCCAGTAGTCAACACTTCGGTGTTGACATGAATATCAATTATATGGTCATTTTTATAAATTTTCTGTTTACAAAACTTTGAATTCTTCGAAAAACTAAGGATTTTCTTACCCCAGGAGTAGATTACCTTAGCCGTATTTGGCACAACGCTTTGGAATTTTGGGTCCTCAATGCTCTTCAACTTTGTATTTGTTTGGCTTTTTAACTATTTTGATCTGAGCGTCACTGATGAGTCTTATGTAGACGAAACGCGCGTCTGGCGTATAAAATTATAATCCTGGTACATTTGATAACTATTTACACCACTGGGTGGATGCCACTGCTGGTGGACGTTTCGTCCCCGAGGGTATCACCAGCCCAGTAGTCAACACTTCGGTGTTGACATGAATATCAATTATATGGTCATTTTTATAAATTTTCTGTTTACAAAACTTTGAATTCTTCGAAAAACTAAGGATTTTCTTACCCCAGGAGTAGATTACCTTAGCCGTATTTGGCACAACGCTTTGGAATTTTGGGTCCTCAATGCTCTTCAACTTTGTATTTGTTTGGCTTTTTAACTATTTTGATCTGAGCGTCACTGATGAGTCTTATGTAGACGAAACGCGCGTCTGGCGTATAAAATTATAATCCTGGTACATTTGATAACTATTTGAAGGAGGTCTTGTTGCTCTGACAGTCTTGAGCTTTCTTTGTTGTGTTTTGTGGACTGTTGTTTGTCTTTCGTCATTTTTCATTTTATTTTGCCATGGCTTTGTCAGTTTTTCATCGACTTTGAATGTCCCTTAGGTATCCCCCTCTCTTTTTCAGTGTTTTGAAGTAAAATTGGTCAATGAACCTTATGTTACATAAAATGCAACTTTCAAGAAGATTTCAGAAAATAGTAATAACTTCATGTTAATTAAAAGATAGATTTAGATTGTGCAATCAATAACTTTTCTCAAGTTGTCAGTAAAACCATAGTTGGTGCAATCTTATTTGCACACCAGATATATTTATTGGGAAACTTATGAATATCAGGCATACCAGAAAGTTGTTTATATTTATCTAAATTCCAGCCTGACCTTGATGCAGGTATGACGTATTTGTACATTGTTCACGTTTTCCAGTACAGTACTTGTTAAGATGAATATCAATAACAAAAGCACTTATTTCTCTTATGATGAGTAAAGTTGTCACTTGAAAACTTGCCCCATATCATTTTATTTCTTTATAATCAAATATGAGAAGTGTAAAATTCAAAAGAAGTGGCACTCCTACATATGTTTTGGAAACTATCTTACTTTATATAGAACACAAAGCAGTCTGAATGAAATTGGCAGATGTATTTGTATGATTTTTTTTCTTCAAATTGAAATGCCTTTTGTAGGGTACTGATAGAGGCCACTTAAAATGGATCCATATAAAAATGAGATGTGATATGATTGCCCATGAGACAACTAACCACAAGAGTTAAAATGAAGTGGTAGTAAGCAATTATAGGCCACCATGTACATTAAATCAGAATTTATACTGTAGGTGTGGGTATGCTTATAGTATGCTTATTCCTCCAGAACACCTTACATTTTTGTGTGAGTCTGTTACTTATATTTTTCAGTTTTTGCTTATTTTTCTGTCAATCTGGATTTTATTGATTTTTGAATAGAAGTTAAAAGAAATATGAAGTATAAATCAATGAGACATTAATGGTTAACTTATAAAAAAATGATGTTTTTTCAAGCATTTTCATGTAGGTTTATTCTTATTACAATATTTGAATCCATATATTTAAAAAAAAATTTTGTAAAACATGATATTTGAGAATGTTGGGTTCTACGCCTGTACCAACTGTGAAATCAACAACATTAACCATAATGACCCCTATTCGTTGACTTAATCTTAAATATTTTTTTATTCAAAATGTAAATGATACTTTGAGATACTTTTAGGTAGAATAGAAATGTCATAAAAATACTGAATATTTCTCTATCTGTCGTTATAAATAGGGTTACTGTAATATTAACTTGTTTCTAATGTTCTGCTATATTAAATGCTGCAGATCCCAGATGTGAAAAAGAAAGAACTTACTGTAATGGATCCCTTGAGGGAACAAAGCAGAAATCTACACAGCTATGGAAGGAAATTGAAGTATGGTCATTAAATGTTTAAGATATGCTTTACACAGCTACAGATGTGCTTCAAAGTAGATTTTTGACTTTTCAAACAAATGACAAATGAAAATGAATAGAGGACAAGGGGTCAATAACCGAATGTTATGTCTTTATGTAAGTATTGATAGGGAACCCAGCGGTAACCCATACAATGTCTATATGCAAGTTATTGGGTAACCCAATGTTGTGTCTATATGTAAGTTAGTATAGGGACCAAGGGTAACCCAATGTCAAATTTGTATGTAAGTTTCTATGGGGGACCAGGGGTAAACCATCATGTGAATATAACGGAATTTGATGAGACTGTTATTAAAGAGAGAGGGTTAGCGCTATAGAACCAGGTTTAATCCACCATTTTCTACATTTGAAAATGCCTGTACCAAGTCAGGAATATGACAGTTCTTGTCTATTCGTTTTTGATGCGTTTTGTTGTTTGGTTTTGCCATGTGATTATGGACTTTCCGTATTGATTTTCCTCTGAGTTCAGTATTTTTGTGATTTTACTTTTTTCATGTAGTGCATTCCATGATATTCAAGGGATTGTCACATTTCCTGACCCCTACTTTCACTTCTTGAACTATTTTTTTTTTTGCGTAGGTAAACGGTATTAATATGCTATATATCAGTGGGATATCTGGGGTGTATTTCTTTGCTCTCTTCTGACGACATCCAGAAGACCTCCAGGTTTGGGAAGCAAACAAATAGAAATGGAGTGCTTCTGTAGAATCACGTGTTACCTCCAGAAGTTTGAAGCAAACAAACACAAACAGATCGCTTCTGGACTATTGTGTATGCATTTGATAAACAAATAATTTTCGTATTAAAAAAATGGAAACAGTTTTTTTTTACAGAGTTTCTTTTATCAGACGATGATAGTGACAATGACTGTGACTCAGAAAGTACAGTTATATTTGGTGCAGTACTACAGACCTTTCTGTAAGTTTCTGTAAGTTTTCCAGCAAACACAAATGTATGATTGTTGTGACGTTGAAAAATTATTTAGTAGAGACATACGGTCCTTCGATACTTCCGACAAATGAACACATTTACTAACTATTGTTTATTATACAAGTAGTTTTAAAAAGGACTGACTTTTTATACGCCTGTTTACGGGACGTATTATGGTATACCGTTGTCTGTCCGTCTGTCCGTCCGTCGTCCACATGTCGGACAATAACTCAAAATCGCTTTATCCAGTTTGTATGAAACTTTGGTGAATTGTTTATATCTATTGACTTAAGCTTCCTTTCGATTTTTATAAATTTCAGACTTAACGTTTCCGAGTTATAAGATTTTATTCATAAAAAGGGGGGGACACTTCCTATTTTTCTTAAGTGCATGGATAAAGTACATTAAATGTTAAAAAATATATGAAATCAGATATCTTATGACATTATAAAAATGTTTATCATTCATTTATTTTGTAGCTTATTCTCTTCTTTTTTTAAGCAAAGAGAAAGTCGTGTTCGAATAGACAATTATATATCTGATGTTGTTGGCCAATTTCAGCTGTTGAATTCAGGAGAATATATAGAATATCAGTTGACTGTTTTCAGCACCTTTGCCAGTTATTGTCTACATGCCAAGAAATCAGGTCAGTCAGGTCATCTCAGTTTGGCGGTAGGGAGAGAATTTCTTTGGAGAAAACCGTTCTAATAGCCTTGAGATATCTTGGACATGAGGAAAATGTGCGCATTATATCAAATATCTTTGATGTGGCCGACTCGTCTGTAATTGTTAGTAGAGATAGGTTTATTTCGATAAATTGGCAGGAAATTAGGATGTTGCACAAGATTGAGTGATTGCTGCCAACATAACATATGCTATGGTAACATATGCTATGGTAAATACAAATAATCGAGACCACACAAGAGAGAGTATCTAACTATTTATTCTTATAACGTCTTTTTGTGTGTTTTGTATATAATAAGGTATCTTTGTTTTGAAATTTTAACTCAAATACGTGCAATAATAACAACACTAGTTTCAAAATTGATTAAAAATTCGTTTTTGGGATTAATAAAGGGGTTCACTTTGATGACGCCATACACAGTGATGTCAAGTAATATATACAAAATATATATATTTTTGGAAAGCAGACACCTATAGGATATTTTGAGAAAAAAATTGTCTACTTTTGAAGTGGGGCCGATTTTGACCCTCAAAGCCCCTACTCCTTTAAACCAAACATTACTGGTATGATTCACGTCACCAAATTTGGCAAGTTGACATGGTATGAGTCATTTCACACATCTTAAATCATGTAAATGCAGATGTAATTGTCTTTTTGTATTTAAGGTTTAATTAATATGCAACTTATCATCTGATAATCTAAATTTTAATAGAACGAAACAAATGGTCAAATAAAAAAGTACATTAAAATTTTCCTTTTCTTTTAACTTTTTTCTTCTAATTTCGTCTGTCATAATTGTATTAGAATAACATTAACGTTTTAAATAGTTTATGTATTCATGCAGCATGTTATGTTTTAAAAAATAAATATTTCAGGCTCATGTTAATATGGGTAGGCATTATACTTGTCAAATTTTAATTTAAGTTTGAATTTCCATCCACGATTCACAGGATCTTGATCAGACTTTTAATAAATTTTAATCGGGAATGGTCCTGTCAAGAACGGTAGTAAAAATCGTGAATGTGTGACCCCAGCTTAAAGTATGTTCCCTATTGGAATTTTGAAAACAAGGAATATTGTGCTTATTACTTTTTTATTTTACTTTAATTTTAGAGTTCTTGTTGGTTTTTATTGCACCTGCTTATCTTTTTCTACATTTTTGTTATTATTCCAAACTTGTGAGCAAATGTCTAAGTCTTATTTCCTACCATTGAATTTTCAGACTAATCTGACAACCCATTGATGTATTGCTGTCCCAAAATTAGTAATTTGACGG
The DNA here is from genome assembly GCA_019925275.1 of Mytilus edulis. Taxonomy (NCBI): domain Eukaryota; kingdom Metazoa; phylum Mollusca; class Bivalvia; order Mytilida; family Mytilidae; genus Mytilus; species Mytilus edulis. Next base: position 36,301,859 of record CM034354.1, read on the forward strand.
AAATTTTGCAGAGTTTGGTTATTATGTTAAATATAATAATAGATAGAGATAAACTGTAAACAGCAATAATGGCAAATATTTCATGCATATTCAGGACGAGAACAAGTTAACAATAATTACAATAGGTAGGTTGTTGTAATAGAGACCATCTAGGACGATGGTTGGGGAAATTTGGACTGCCACTGGAAAATGAGGGTATATTGGATAGGGACAGAAATTTTGCCTTGCAACAGGTCACCTACGGACCCCTCAAAGAGTTGTTGCAAGGGTTCTTAACGTGCAAAGAGCGTGGCACTCTCTTTACACGAGGCATCGGATTTAACGTCCCCCTTCTGACCAGACGTGACTGCGAACTTGATACATCCCGCACAGCCAAACGGACGCCCCACTTCGGCAAGCGTTTTACTGCCGGTCGGGAGAAGACCAAGTGACCATATTTCTAATCCCCAGTCACCCTTGGGGGATTCTGCAAAGTAAGATCTACAATCAAGTCAATATGACCAAAATTTTAAGTTGACCCCTTAAAGAGTTATTGCCCTTTATAGTCAATTTTTAACAATTTTCATAATTTTTTGTATTTTTTGTTAATTTTAAAAAAAATATTTTCAACTGTAAATACTGGGTCATGTTTATTATAGATAATTGTAGCACCAAGAATGTTAAAAAAAAAGAAAGATCTACAAACACATCCCCATCACCAAAAACACAATTTTGTCATTTTATATGTGTCCGTTGTGTTTAATATGCACATAGACCGTCCAATTTAAATTTAAATTGGTTGTTTTTCTTTTTAAATGCAACCAGGAACACATTTATTAAGAGATGCACTGTCCCAAAATTTAATGATTTATTAAATCTGCAACATAATTTCGTAAAATATATATGATGTACCCGGTACAGTAACAAAACCATCAGTTGAGTATTATTGTCATTTAATGTATTGTAGCGATATCTACGGCTGCCATGAATTATTCGATTCAAATAGGATTAATTCGGTAATCGTGTCAACCGTGAAAGCCTTATAATCCAACTAATCATAGATTCCATGATTAATGTTTTAAATTTACGCCAACCGTGCGTTTCATACTATTCTCGAAGGATTTGTTATTCCTCTAATTGATGAGAAGTTGGTGTCAATTCTTCTTACCTCCTTCTTTCATTTCATTTTCTATTTCATACATTGGCTCTTGTGTCTTAACCAGGTCATCTTATGCATCTGTACGAAAATTGACTGTTGCATCTTTTTCTATGGTATTCGAACCTCTTTTGGTTGCGTTTGTCGTTGCATTTTTTGTATATTGAACCTGACCATATTCATTCACACTTAGTGTGGTATCATTTTTTGTTGCTGTGACCATAAGAACAAGCATGTGACATTTTTAAGAAGTGTATGATAAACACTTAATCCAAAAAAAGTTTTTCCACTTGTTGATTATGACCCTATTAACTATTGACTTTATTATATAAGTTTGGACGTTTTCTGGAGTTTTTGTTTCTGTTATTTTTTTGCTTCTTGCGCTAAATTGTGTTCATGCAAGAAAGGGCATATACAAGTATTTAACTTGTACCTTAATCTTAGCCTCAAAGATGATAAATCCCCACTGAAAGGAATTTAATTGTTTATGTAACTAGATTAAGACAGATTAATGTGTTCTATGATAGAACCTGTTCAGCCTATGTAAATACGCGTTTATTGCTTTCAATTTAATTAGAATCAATGTACTGAACTATTTTGATATTTTAAAATAGCAATTGAGCAGTATGATAAGCATCAAACGATACATGTATGTGTACTAAAATTATGATTAGTGACTTTAATTATAATGAAATGACAAAATCAAATACTGGCAACTGACCAAAACTTCTATCCTACTTTTATGCTTTATAACTACAGGATGATCCCCAAGGGTGACTGGGGTATAGAAATATGGTCACTTGGTCTTCTCCCGACCGGCAGTAAAACGCTTGCCGAAGTTGGGCGTCTGGTTGGCTGTGCGGGATGTATCAAGTTCGCAGTCACGTCCGGTCAGAATGGGGACGTTAAATCCGATGCCTCGTGTAAAGAGTGTGCCACGCTCTTTGCACGTTAAGCACCCTTGTATCAACTCTTTGAGGGGTCCGTAGGTGGCCTGTTGCAAGGCAAAATTTCTGTCTCTTTCCAATATACCCTCATTTTCCAGTGGCAGTCCAAATTATCCCGATCATCATCCCAGATGGCCTCTATTGTATCAACCTACCTATTGTATTTATTGTGAACTTGTTCTCGTCCTGAATATGCATGAAATATTTGCCACTGGACGTTAAGCAACCAACAATCAATCAATTTTTCAGAGTGTCTGCTCTGTTTTAATGAAATAAAAAGTGTTGATTATTATTTAAAATAAAAATTGATATATAGAGTGAAGCAATTAGTTGAATAATGAAGAACCAGCTAACAAATTTCAAATTTGTCAATTATTAAGCCAAAAACAACTTTATATAGTGTATGGTAAACAAAAGTCTATATAATTCTATAATTTTAATCATCAGGATAACTTGAGCTTAAGAAACTTAAACAAATGTTTTAAGTAAATGATGAATAACCCTAATGATCCATTTCATATTACAGTTATGCAAAGCCAACACTATTCGTCATTACCTATGTATTACCCCGATTTTGTTTTTTGGCCATGGATTTATGAGTTTTGAACAGCGGTATACTACTGTTGCCTTTATTTATATGCATGTACTAGTATGTAGAAATTGACATTATGCACTCAATAAGCTTAGCAAACGCTGTGTCCTTAACTTATTCTTGTAATATATAGCTAGACATGACTTGAACAACATTTTCACACATCAAATGGCCATTTACTAATGTCAAAGATTCTAAATAAGCATAGTGGTTCTTTCTTCAAATTTTCAAATCTCCTATTAATATAAGATATAGTGTCTGTAAGGAAATTCATAATACTATTATCATTATCAAAATTGCGCAATTTAACATTTATACTCATGACTTTCAACATCATACTCTGTTCCAAAGTCATTCATATTTTTACCTGGTACAGTTTTTAAAACAATGAGTTCCATTACTGTAGATTCAATAAAATCATTGGCTTAAAAAAATCAGGATTTCGTTAGAATAGGCAAGACATCTGACAGGAAGTGAAGAACTTTGACTAACAACTAATGGAAAATTATTTTGCACAGCTTTAATTGCGCTGTCCTTGCTTTCAAGCCAGCCTCACTTGCTTTACCCCTGAAAAATGTGTCAAATCCGTTTCAAACATATTTGCGATTTGCTTTATTTGGCGCCTTCTCCGTGGTGAATAATGATAAAAGTTAAAAATTCCCTTCAGTGTATTTTCAAACTTGTCATGTAGGTAAATTTTTTGTTTGCATCTAAAACTGCCAGTTCTAATTTATGAGCAATACATGTACAGTGAATTGCAAACATCTTTTCAGACACTGCTCTTTGAATTCGTTTTACAACACCACTTTTACAACCAAAATTAACCGAGGCCCAATCGAAATTAACCATTAAGATTTGGATAACTTCCATCATTGGCTTATAACTGTTCAAAATCGAGACCAACATCTTTTAACCCTTCTTTTATCGCTTCGAGTATTCCGAGAGCATCTGCAGAATTAAGTGACACAATGTCGATCATTCTAACAACTGGTAACTTTTCAGTTGGATCCATATACCTGAAATAAAGTTCAATGTGAGTAGAACTTGTACTATATTGTACACGGTCGGTTACCAGTTAATAAGTTGGCTCATATGAGACTGGACTGGAAAATTAAAATTAGGAGATGTGGTGTGATTGCCAAATAAGACAACACCAAAGTTTAATTATCAATGTTTTTAGCTTTACCAATTTTACACGTAAGACGATGTATTAAATAATATTTTCGAAATGTGCAATGGGGTACTCATTTCCCTTTTTATAAATAGGTATTTTACGTTTTTTATGCTAAGTTATAGAATAAACAGCAGCGCCATGAGCGCATGATACACTCGACGTCTTGTGTGGAAGTTTTATGCAATAATCATAAATAGTTTCTGAGAAAGTTTTAAGCAATAACCATCTATTGTTTTTGAGACACGGCGGGACATGTAAAACCCCCCAACCCTTTTTTTTAAAACTAAATATCACTAAAATAAATGTTTTAATCAAAACCAAAAAGTATACAGATCTTTAGAATAATATAACAAAGAAGTGTGTAAAGTTTTAAGCAATAATCATAAATCATTTTTTAGATACGGCGCGATATGTAAAAAAAACCCTCCCCTGTTTAACAAAATACTCAATAACTCCAAAATAAAGATTTAAATCATCACCGAAAAGTATACAGATATTAAGATTATTTTAACTAAAAAGTGTTTAAAGTTTTAAGCCATAATCAAGAATCGTTTTTGAGATACGGTGCGACATGTGAAAAAAAACACACCCCTGTTTTAGTTACAAAGTGCCGTAACTCAAAAAGTTTTAATCTTATTTTCACCAAAAAGTATACAGATCATTTGACCATCATAGGAAACAACTATGTAAAGTTTCATGAAATTTGGAGAAGTCGTTCTCAAGTTACGGTGCGACATGTTTACGCCGGACAGACGGACACCAGACATTTTTATACCATAATACGTCCCGTCAAAATTTTGAGGGGCGTATAAAAATTGAAGGAACCTATAAAAGGAAAAGTTCCACAACACAGTTAACTCTTTCAAAGATAACTGTTCGCTTATCCAATGGGAAGGGAATAATTTGAAATATTTGAATTTTACTTATAACAATAATGTTTATTGACGGTTAACATGGCGTACCTTATGTAAATAATTTCCTGCTCTATAACCGCTGAATCTGTTGACCTTTTTCATGTCAGCCTTGATGCCGATCCTTAGGACCTGAGCTATGGACTCAATAATCATTGTGCATGATGGAATGTTTTGGTAATTCAATAAATCCATTAATTTTTTGTACTTCCATCATAAAAATAAAGTCAGAGAAGGGCTTTCCCTTTTTAGCTACTGCATATATAGGCCGTATTAAACAGATATCTGATTTTGTTTTTTTCTTTGTCAGATAATTTCACTAAAAATATGCTTTTCGACAGGAGTCGCCTTTTTTCTATTAACTATTTCGTTTTTATCTGTTGTAGTATGGGTCGTTAAATATTTTCTTGCACAGAAAACATGTTCATTTGTTTTATCATGGGAAACAAGTGGATCAAGTCTTATGTTTGATGTCCCCACATACAAGGCGGATTATTTATTTGCACTCGGGAAAACACCGACAATATTCACAGTACTTAGTCCCGGGTTTTCATCCTCATTGGCTCAACAACCGACCTTGCCCACGGGAATCTTTCATTCAATGTCGCTATGAAAGTTCTTTTTCGCTTGTCCCGATCGTACTTATTATTTTTTTTTTTAGATGTATCAGCCTCATTAAAACCCTTCATTTGCCGATTTTCGCTTTGAACTTGGAAGTTGATGAAGTTTCTGCGCTTGCCGTAGTAAAATATGTTGATATATTTTGTTGCATTGCCATATAGTTTCGTGCTCCCTGCTTAAACAGTTGTCCGGCAAGAGCCGAGACGGATCAATACCTATCAATACATTATACCCCCGGTTCCGTTAATTGAAAAACTCGACAGAACCAATGAAAAATATCCCCCTTATAGCATATAATGAGAAATCGATTTTGAAAGTACAATAATTGCGATCAATACATGATACCGGGCCACCCGGAATTATTTGTTTTATTTTTTTTAACATTTTACTGTGCATGAGGACCTGTACAAACCAGTTCAAATTCTTGGAATCCCGGATGACGTAATTGGATCTGATTGGCTAAGACAGAAAAGTGATGAAGGGATTTTCCACTTTCTATTTTAGAAACGCCAAACATTTTTTGTTACTAGTCCGTCGGGCTTACTGGGTAATAAGTTTTTATTGCCCGATACTTAAATGTCTAATCCCGGGCGTCGGGCTAGGGGATTTTTTAACCACTGATTACATTAGAGGACTCTTATATTTGGTGTATGAAAATTTTAATGATTGTAAGGTGGACATGTTCAACTGGCAGGTGTCATCCAAACTTGACCTTATTTTCATGGTTCATCGCCCAATGTTTAATTTCTGTGATTTGGTCTGTTTTTGCAAATACTATGGGATAGAAGAACTATGTTTTGTTAATCGAATAATTATCAGCTGTGTTTGTCAGTTTGGTAGGTGTCAGTTGAATATGACCTATTTTTAATGGTTTATTGGTCAAAGTTAATACTTTATTTGGAGGCTTCTTTCTGAGAGACATTTTGCAATAGGTTAACTTATAAGCCTGGTGCTTGCTTTTTATGAGTATGAAAAATGTTGTATATATCAGTATTTCTTTTATTTCTTTAGAACATAAAAACATCTCTTGCACTAAAAATATGCTCCTGACTTTGGAGTGCATATAGTATACAATGGCTGCCAAAGAGGGGCCCGATCTGGTCATGCTTCAGTGATTCTCTATATCAGCAACTAAATTTTTTTTTCAAAAGAGCCCCCGTCCCCACAAACTCTGAATTTTTAAATGTTATCGGTGCTTGTTTTCCATCTAATGAAGCTGTCTATTGTACATCTGCTGACGCTACTATATTATTATTAGCATTACTAGATTTAGATTTGGGTGAGAATGATGACGATGCCTTGTCCGATGTAGTAGGCACAACACAATTTTTGTCATGAATCCATCTTTGTCCCTTGTTTAATATGCATATGACCAATTTTAGCGACAGAGGCTCTTAGAGCTTTAAATTCATATTTATCTTTGCCATTGTTTTTGCTTATAAAGTAACAAGAGGTTACTTTGGCAATTGTTTAATTTTTTTGACTTATTCAAATAGCATCATGTCAAATGTCCCTTCATTTACATATTTGAATAATAGTTGCTTTAACATTTACCAGACTTGGTAAGTCATCATCCTCAACAGTAGTGTTGGTTGGATCATTGTCATCCTGGAAAAGACAAAAAGAAAAAAGAAAACAAATTTCAATTTTGTCATGTATCTGAGTATGTGTCTATCAAACTTCAGAGGTAATACATGTATGAATTGTTAGGAAAAGCTTTATTCATGAATGTATTGGTAAATGATTTTGTATATTTAGTTTAAGCATAATGATGTGATAACTCTACCTGACCTCGTCTTTCTCGGTTTATCCATGACTATTCATTAATGAGACCCCTCTTAGTTGTTTGATTATTTTAATTTGTTGTACATGGCAGTTGCTTAATGGGAATAATATATATTTTCCCTGCCTTTATTTCCCGGGCTAGCTCGGCTTCTGATGTTGGACTGATAATGTCCATTTCTTGTCTGGCACCTTTTATGCACCTAGCAAACTTGAAGTCAAATAGGTCTAAAGGATGGTTTTGGAAGCTTTTTCTTACAAAAGCTTTTAATTCTTCAATTGACCAGCCTCTATCATTCAAGACTTCTCTGCCTTCTGCAGGTGGACCTATTCAAAAATTAAAAGATATTATAGATATTTAAAATGATGATTTAATGTTTTCTACATTGTTTTAACAAATCAAGTCTCACTACATCTACAGTTGTATATTAACTCTTCCATAATGACGCATTTTGACATCACCTCTTTTAATACATAATGATGCCTGTGTAGTACCTCAGTTGAAACACTTTGACTAGGAAATGTCTGCATCAGACTTTAAAAATGTGTTTCCAATATGAAATCTGTCTGGAAATTTCCTTTGATAAATATTCGTTTTCACAATGCATTTATACTTAAACCTGATGTCTTTTTTCTATTGAAAAAATTACTATGCAAATCATGTATGTAAAACAAAATCCATGAAGGAAAGGGCTAATAGTCTAGAAAATACACTACACACCTTTAACTATTTATGTTTTAAGAGAGTTCTTTAATACATACTGTAACATACCATACATATTGAAATAACAAATAGTGTTTCAATATAATAAAAAAGCTATCTTTCTGTAAACGAACTAGCAAGATATTCACTTTTCAACTTATTAAAACGTTGACATTTTCATAACATCGACCTTTGAAAATGTGCTTCTACTGGCTCGATCTCCATCTAGATATTGCTCCATATTTCTTTCATTGGAAAGACTTTCTATTGCGTGCTTTGCCCTTTAAAGCTCCTCCGGGTACCTTTTTTGCTTGCCAAAATCTCTCTGTATATGACCTCGAAGTCTACTGCAGTCAATTATTATTTATCTCACATTGTTCTAGAATATTTACTATTTCTTGAAACACAACTCACGTTTGTGTTACTCTCCTTGATTTGGACGCAATGATTCATTAACTATATGTCATAAAAATCAGATATAAACATTATTTCAACGACTTGAAGCTGTGTAGGCTTAGCTGTTATCCAAAGTTTTGTGCAATACTCGCGGAGACATTTGCGGAGTTGGGTTTTATCAGGTGTGATAATATTTTGCGAAAACTATAAAGTAATGGATAAACCTGTTTAATATGATTCCAATGCAACTTAAAGTAATATATGAGGAGGTGTTTTCTCTGATCAATGTTTTTGGATGAACATGGTGATTTACCTTCTGAAAAAAAATATATACAATAAAAATGACTAGAAAAATCAAGTTATATACATTTTTTTCGATCAATAGGCTGCACTATATACCAAACTAGACCACAGGTCATAAAAGGTTTCTACTTACAATCTATACATTATTTTTCAAAAAGTGAACTTTAGAGAAAAAAAAGGTTTTAAAGTAAGTTGTCTTTCTTTTGCAATCTAGAACTCAATTTTCGGCTCTCCCTTGACACCATTTGCGAGAATGGTCTTGAGGAAACGATGATAGTCCGTCGGAAGGGGACGATAAATGGCTGACCCGTGTTAAGAGAGAGCCATTTCTCTTGCACGTTAAAGACACCCTTGTAGATTTCGAAAAAGAGTAGGCTAATGCCTCTACAAGGCAGCACTCGCACCAGCAAAGTGGAAAGGGATAAATATAAGATGCAAAACTTGTTTTCCAATCCACTATAAATAAATATGTTTAAACTAATCTAGATTGATCAATTTATTTCAACAGATCAGGAGGTCAACTGCACCAACTTTTTTACTTAGGTGCTATTTTTTGAAAGGCTTTTACAAAGTAAAATGAAGTTAACTATTGACTAAAATTGCTGAAAAACATCAACCAAATGATTAATATCAAATACTGTAAATTCGGAAATTATTGCGATGTTTTTATAATTGCGAAAAATGCGACAGGGTTAGGTTAGCCATAATTGAAATTCACATTTCCAAATTGTGTATGTGAATTAAACAGGATTTGTCTCAATATCGCAACAATTCGCAGTCCTTATAACATCTTCAAAATTTAGTAGAAGTAATCAAAGGATGTACAGAGTAAAACAGAAATTATCAAATTAATAAGTTTATTATTTTCAACATTATTATGACCTAATATAAATAGTAAGGATAGGTTTTTTTTTATTGTTGTTGTTGGTTTTTTTTAGGGGGGGATATTCAGTTCATACTTACGAGTGTTCATCAGTTGTAAATGTCATAAACATAATTTTGAACATCAATATTTTCTCCTCCTACCTACAGATCCCGAGGATAAGAAAAGAAGAGTTGAAGAAAGTGAGAAAAAATTTAAAGATATATGTAATGCTGGAAAAAAAGCTGAAATCCATACTTGAGGGAATAAACACCATTTTTCGGCAGGCGTTTTAGATTGATTGTTGGTTGCTTAACGTGCAGTGGCAAATATGTCATGCATATTCAGGACGAGAACAAGTTAACAATAAATACAATAGGTAGGTTGATACGATAGAGGCCATCTGGGATGATGGTCGGAGAAATTTGGACTGCCACTGGGAATGAGGGTATATTGGATAGGGACAAAACTAGGTGTGATCTCATGTGCTCCGGAAGGGTAAGCAGATTTTGCTCCACATGTGGCACCCGTCGTGTTACTTATGTGATTACAAATCCGGTAAATAGTCTAATTCGGTAGGTCACATTCATGAAAGGGAAGGGGATTGTAGTTACGACGTAAGGAACATATCCGATATCATTTGTGAAACGGTTATTCCATATTATGATTTTTTTAATAGCTTTTTCCGACACCAATTATATTTATAGGTTTCTGATTAAATTATCATTAGCTTTGACTGCAACAAATGAGTGCATTTATAAATGTTGATTGTAATGAATACGCAATTTCTTTTAATTTCAGGCTGACAAGAACATATATTGTTTCGATGCAGATTTTCAGTAAGGGAGGAAGTCTTCTTCTGGTCAGCATTGGATATCACCTAAGCATAAGGACCATTTTTTTATTGAACAGCAATTGGTTGATGACTTTATTAGTAGCTATGGTAGCTTGAAAGTGGATAAGGTAGCAACCTATGTTTAAATTGACTGCAGCTCTACACTTGCTCCTTACCATTCAAAGGCACTCCAAATTATCATTCTCATTAAAACCGATCACTAGTTTTTCATAGCCATTTTCTTAAGTGTTTATGCAGTTTTCTTATTCTTTTATTTTTCCTTAAAACTGCCTAAAATATTTTGTAATAAAGATCTTGCAAGTGCCCAAAATGTACTAGAAACAACAGTTATCTCCACTTTTACAAATATTATTTATTATTTTACTTGAAATTACCTGAGTTGTGCTAATGTTATATTTGCATTAACAGATGAAGTACATTGTAGTATGTTATTTGACAACGAGCATGAATACCTTTATTGAAATTAAAAATTTCTCTATATACATATATCTCACATTGGGGATAGGAAAACTACAGTTATCTCCCCTTTTGAATCTTGATTACAAGTTTAAATAACTTTTACTGAATATTTAAGCCATTACCTATAATGTTGTTATACAATAATTTCATTTACAAATATGATATTTTGATCATACACGCCTACATTAAGATTTGGAAAACAAACATTTTTTTTTTAGGAATGCAGTGATTTCCAGGCAGGGAATGACTTTCGATCGAAGTCAAAGAACCAAAAATTGTCAGAAACTGCTGTTTTTGGTGCAACGTGCAGGCATGATTTCCCGCAGAAATTCTTTAGTTTAAAGCATGGGGAAAGGTATTTTACTAATTATTGCAATATATTGAAGCTTTTTTGTCCTCAACTTTTCCTCAAGGTATCGATTAGCAACAGAAAATAAATCCAAAATTATTATCTTTGAATTATAGTGCCCGCCTTACTCATGTCCTGTAGCTTTCTCCGCTCCTACTTAAAATAAGTGGATTTGAAATGTGCACTGGCATTCATACAACATCTTCTTATTTATATTGTTAGAAAGAAAAGTCATATCAAAATTATTTTCATAACGATTAGAAACATACAATCTATAATCATTATGTCTGTCCTGAAGTGTTTTATGGATATTTTTAACATTGCTCATAGTTTCTTCTTATTAACACCAAATAATGGAACAAAACACATTTACATTTAGCAATTGTTATTATTGCACTATGAAATCGATTTCTTACTTGCATCATCATGTTCAAGCGATAATTTGTGCCTTGGCATGTTTTTGCTTCATTGGACTACTACTTTCAATTTTAATCGCTTTTTTTTTTATTTCAGGAAAGAGTCAATTCAATGTCTGTTAATATGATATGGGTATTCTTCTCAAACGCATTTCAAAGGCAAAACCCAGTTACGTACTGCAAAAAAACAAAATGACTGCTCTTTCCATTATTGATGGAATAATCATGCATGTAAGCCTCTTTTGTCTCTTAGGGTCAGACACACACAGCACTTTCAGTTATCGTCTTATGGTCTTAATACATGTAATATTAACTGATATTAATAAATAATGTTTTTTTAACTCTCATTTCAGAACGACGCACTTGGTCTCCAAAATAAATATCAACTACAAGAAGTTTATTGTCATGATGAAGGTACCAGGGAAAGTAGACTCTCCATGCAATGAGAAACGAAAAAGCCCTGTCAAACATTGATTGGAAAAAAATCTAATTTTCAGTTTATAACATTATTCAGAGGAGGAAAAGACAACTTGCTTAATCTGTTGGTATTTACTAGTTGAATATTTGAATATTTGAACTGTTTTAAAACTTGAAAGTTTTCAATCAGATATACTGATATATTTAAAGTAACATTTAATACTTCCTAAATCAAAGTCTGTCGTCCGATTTAAACTGAAGTTTCCACGACAACTTATAATTTGAACAAATTTTTATAAAACTTTTCAAGAAAACTGCTTCTCCATTTCCATTCTCAATTTTATTTTCGAGAAAACTGCTTCAATGATTAGTTTACTTCATAAAGTTAAATTTCTAAATATTTCTTCACGATATATCGCTTAATCAAACTAATGTGACAAAGATTTAAGAATAAAAAAAGGAAATAAGTAAATAAGGTAGTAAATCGTGGCTTTATTATAGTGACCTGTGTAAATCGGTATGAATAAAAAAAACAACTCTTTGAGCGGTCCGTCGGTGGCCTGTTGCAAGGCAAAATTTCTGTCTCAATCCAATATACCCTCATTTTCAAGTGGCAGTCCAAATTTCCCCGACCATCATCCTCTATTATAACAACCTACCTATAGTATTAATTGTTAACTTGTTCTCGTCCTGAATATGCATGTAATATTTGCCACTGGACGTTAAGCAACCAACAATCAATCAATCAATTATTTCTTAAACTAAATGACCTCATTTTCAAATTTGCGGTATGAATATAAATATATACATTTGTACGGAATTTAATTGCATATATAAATATATCTTCATTTAAAAGTTTTAAGTTTGGAAGGGGGTTATTGGACGAACTGAGATATTGTTAACAAATTTGAAAATGAGGTCATTTAGTATATATGACAATTTTTGCTAGTAGATATAAAAAGTATATACCTTTTTTTCATCTTATACTAAAACAACCTTTTGCAATTGAATGGGGATGGACATTTGATTCCAACTAAGTTGACTTTAATATTCATGAATTGTAGATAGTTGAAAAACAGATAGCCAATGGCTCCAAGAGGAGGGAAATCAACCTGAAGTATAGTGGCCGTACAGCCTAGTTGACGGCATGGAATGGAGAAGCTGACATTATTGATGACTGCCATCTCCAGGCCGGAAAGCTGTACCACATCAAGTGTGTGGTACCGACCAATGACTACAATGAAGCAAGGTGTTACAACGCCTCACCATCAGTAACCTTTGAGGTATATTCGTTTTCATCTTTGTTCATTAAGTTTCATCCTTTGATCAAACGAAGAACAATGAACGTTATACTAAACTCTAAATAAAATTTAAAAAAAATCATTAAACACTTTCAAGACTTGTAAAGGCAAGCGGCTCCCTACTTTGGACAGGCGCAATAATACGGCGGTGTTCAACATGTTTGATGATATGATGGACGATTTTAACGACCTTGCATGGCTATACAGCCCTCGCACGATCTCCACCCTCCCCATATACCTCCGTATTATATATAGATATATATGTTGATGGATGTATTCAAAGGCTTGATTCAAGCAATTCGATCTTTTTTTTTCAAATATGATTTAGTATTTAGTAAAGCAGAAATTAATTTGTATTGCAGTTAGTGGAAGAAAGAGTAGAGGATACTGATATCATTGATGGTATCGTCGAGTCGGTTTCGTTTGAAAGGTACGTTTCCCTTGGCGGCACGTCATTTTATTATATTGCTATCGTGAAAAAAGATTTTGTTTTTGTATATTGAAAAAACACAACAGCAAAGCTTAACTTGTGTCGACCCTTTTAAGACATGCATTAAATCGATATCTGAAAAGTCCACCTTTCTTGAAAAAAAATTTGATTTAATCAAAAACACGGAGTTTACAGATGCAAATGAGTGTTTCAAAACAGCCAAAGCAGAAATAAAATCAGTTGGGAAAGGGGACATTGTTCACTACCCTGAAATAGAATCTGAGGATCTCACCAAGCTATATAATAGCATTTATATGGACCCAAGTTCACAATTTGGGCTAGCAAACCGTGTTCAAATGAACATTCGTTTATATTTTTGCCGCAGAGCAAATGAAAATATGGAATCCATGACAAAGGAAACGTTCGTTGTCAAAACTTGCGCAAATACTGGCCGAAAGTATATTCTTAAAAAGGTAGATGAAATGACAAAAAATCAGAGAGAATCGGATCATGAGAAAGTGTCTGGGCATATGCCTGAAGATCCTGAAATGCCTGATTATTGTCCTGTGAAAATATTTGAAACCTGCCTTTCAAAGTTGCATCCAGATTCTGATAGACTTTGGCAATATCCAAAAGAAAGTTTCAACTCCAGTGATGAATGCTGGTACACAAAACGTCCCATAGGAAAAGACACATTATCATCTTTCTTGTCGACACTTAGTAATAAAGTAGGCCTGTCCACAACATACACCAATCACTTTATTAGAGCAACAGGCGCAACCATTCTCGGAAGAAATTGTTCAATGGCACAGATAATGTCCGACCCCCAAGGGTGACGGGGGTATAGAAATATGGTCACTTGGTCTTCTCCCGACCGGCAGTAAAACGCTTGCCGAAATGGGGCGTCCGTTTGGCTGTGCGGGATGTATCAAGTTCGCAGTCACGTCCGGTCAGAAGGGGGACGTTAAATACGATGCCTCGTGTAAGGAGATTGCCACGCTCTTTGCACGTTAAGAACCCTTGCAACAACTCTTTGAGGGGTCCGTAGGTGGCCTGTTGCAAGGCAAAATTTCTGTCTCTATCCAATATACCCTCGTTTTCCAGTGGCAGTCCAAATTTCCCCGACCATCATCCTTTATTATGACAACCTACCTATTGTGTTTATTGTTAACTTGTTCTCGTCCTGAATATGCATGAGATAATTGCCACTGGACGTTAAGCAACCAACAATCAATCAATCAGATAATGTCCGTGACAGGCCATAAATCCGCATCCTCTGTTGCAGTATACCAACGTGTTTCAAACAGAGAGAAACAAGTAATGGGTGAATTTAACTCTGTTCGTGGCCAACAACCGTCTTCCCTTTCAGTTATGCCAGCTACAAACACTGCAGCACTCATGCCGGTTTCAACTACTTCAAGCGAACTTGTTTCAACTTCAACAACTTTCCCTATGATTTAAGATATTGAAGGTGTCAACGTCAATGACTTGTTCTGTGAATATCACGCACTTACTAGTCAGCAACCCTAGACCTTTCCTACAAGCTCCAATGATATAGGGATGTACAATAACAAACTTGAACATTACCATCAACAAGAGTTATTTTTTTTGCGCCCGGAAAACTTTTCTGACGTTGGGTTCTAAAGGGATTTTACAGATGTTATAGATAATTAAAACTGTTAATTCGTTTCATTTAAAAGCTTCTATTTACGTTTACAATTTGTTGTTGATAATATACATTATGTTATAAAATTTGTGAGCTCCTAAAATTCTGTATTTAATTATTTATTATAGTTTCCCCCTTTCTCCAAATACACTACACAATGTCACGTGACGTAATTCACATCACACAGTAAAAGAATGTCAGAGGCTCCAACAGGGTATACAACGATGGGTATTCTACAATGATGTGATTTTTATTTAAAAGAACGCTATTTGAAAAGCAAATACCAAATATATGACCGAATCTTATTATTATTATCAAGTACAATGTATACTTTAACCCAAAAAAAATACTTTACGTATCGTAAGCGGAAATTCTATATAAGGATGGGTTTATAAATATTTCATGTGGTCAAAGTACATAACTGCAAGAAAAACTACTTGTTCTCACACAGTAAATCTGCATGGTAAATACGTTTTCAACACTATATTTGGTGTTAAAAAAGCTATTTATCGAGATACATACTAAAAATGAACTGAAGAGGAGCACTGTACACAACCTTGTATTGTATGTCCGTAATTCAACAAATTGAGTATTACTTGAAAATTCATGAAAGGGTAATCCGTAATATATGTATTATTCAGGTTGCAGACAGGGTATATAATGTGACATTCCCGGCTTAGGCTTTATCCGGCTCAGGAAATATAAAGCCTAAGCCGGGAATGTCACATTATATACCCTGTCTGCGACCTGAATAATACATATATTACGGATAATAACATATAATATATGTCTCTGTTTAAGATAAATGTGATATAGCTCGATGGGAGTAAAATAAATGTAATAGTGTGAAAAAGGAGATATAAAAGGCATTGTTTAGCACATACTATTTCATATAAATGAAACTGTATTTAATTTATATTAAATTGTATTTTTGTACAATTATCTCAATCTTTTAAAACGTTTGTGTTTGTAGGAGTGTGGTTTATGATATAAAGAAATAAAAAAAGATAGTTTCAAGCTCATTAAGTTTTTCGTTTTAAATGATCAAATGTTTAAAGGGCCCCAATTGGTGTTTTTTTTCAGTGTAAGTTGTGACATACGCAATAACGATTTTATTTCTATAAATTTGAAATTGTTTTGAAGGGAAACACCACCCTTAACATGGGTAAAATATTGACATGATTATAAGAAACAAGTAGGAACATTCAAATAGATAAACTTTCCGCAATTAACATCAAAATTATTAGATGAAAGTGACTTCTCGTTTTAACGTAACTTCTGTCCAAAGGCTTCATTTCAAAATTTCGTTTTTTGAGAGTTATATGAGAATTATTCGTATTGTAAATTAAATAAATATCTTTTTTTATTTGTTATTTCGTTTACTTAGACTCAAAATGGCCATGAATTCATCATAAGTTGTAGAAAATCGATGTTGAAGTTGCGGTTGGAAGTTCCGTCCAGATCGAACCCATTACGTGATTAGGAAATATCATGTTGTAAATTTAGAAATCTAAATATAAGAAAGCCAGAGAGAGGTGGGGACATGTGCAAACAAGTTTAGGACTATAATTTCCGGTTGTAAATATTTGGCACGAAAGACGAAGTACTGCATAAACAGCCAGTCACATTTCTGTCCAAAATGTTACGTTAAAGGTATGTTACGTGAATGCAATGAATAGCATACAAATTTCATATTATGTGTTTATTTCCTTGTGTTTGAAAGCTGTGTTTTTGTGTTTTTACTACGCTAGAATACAATGTGAAAAGCAGTTTTTTTAATTTGAAAGGTTCGAGATAAGATCGAAGTGAGACTTTTATCTTTATTTGGTCATCCGAACAGATATCAATATTAATTTATCGTAACAAAGACAGAAAGCAATATTCTAGGATTTCAAGCAATGTGTTCTAGATGAACTTTTTTTAGGAGCGGGCAATTTTTTTATTCATGTTATATAAGAGAGAAGAAATTACTAGTAAAACAAACTTGGGTAGTGATTCACTCGTGGATTTTAAGATAACGTAAAGGATTTTGTCTTGCTTGACCCCTTGATATACGTAAAGTTATCCATATTATGAGTGAAAGGTGAGAGATTACATCTACCATCTTTGTTCCGTGTATTTCATTACCCTACTTTTAATATTACCTATTCTCGACATCCCCACTTCAAGATTGTAGCCCCCCCCCCTAATATACCACTTTGAGGACTACTTGCAAGATTCATTTTTGGAATGTAACTACTGTGGATTCATTTATTTTCGTGGGTACCAATTTTCGTGGTTTGAGGAAAACTTACATATTCGTGGATATTTAATTTCGTGGTTTTGGCAAAGTCTACACCTATTCCTTTGGAAAACTTATAATTCGTTGCACATTTGAATTCGTGGTTCTCCTGTACCCACGAAATCCACGAAAATTGGTATCCAACGAATATTAATGAATCCACAGTAACCAACTTTCATTCAGTTAGACATGCCATTTTAAAGGCCTTTCTCAGCTTCTCTTGCTTTGAGCATCTTCTTCCCCATTTACATAGCTGTAGCGAGTCAAACAGTTTTTTTAAAACTATAGTTCTCCTATCCATTATCTTTTATTTCCCATTTTCCTTGTGATTTCAGTTTTTAAAGGCTTTATTAGAATATAACATTTTTGGAAGTTCTTAAGAGGCAATGTCAGAGAGCACCAGGCAGGACTGTTCAACTAAAAAAAAATAATTTGGTCAAACATATATTTTACCCTTTCAGTATAACATACTGACTGGGAAAATACAATTTTTTTTTTTTAAATTTGTGAATTTGACATTTTTTTTAATGAAATTCAATATAAGGGCTCAAACTGCTAATTTTCATTGAAATGTATAGGGAAAAAGCCAGTTTCTAACCGTTTTCAATGATCCATCATGGGAGAAAAACAACACTTATGACTAAACTACCTGTATGGAAGTCTAGTATTATATTGGTGTAAAAAATAATGAAAATAAAATTTTGGGTATCTTTTGGATTTTTTTCTAAAAATAAGGTAAAAAAATGCTAAAATAAGGAAAATTGAGAATATTGAGAAAAGCCAGTTTCTAACTGTTTTCAATTATCCGTCATCGGAGAAAAACAGCAGATATGACTAAACTACCTATATGGAAGGCTAGTACTATGTTGGTGTTTAAAATAATAAAAATAAAATTTTTGGTATCTCTTTGATTTTTTTCAAAAAATAAGGTAAAAAAATGCTAAAATAAGGAAAATTGAAAAAAAACCAGTTTTCAACCGTTTTCAATTATTCATTACCAGAGGAAAACACCACTTATGACTAAATTACCTATATGGAAGTCTAGTTCTATGTTGGTGTAAAACATAATGGAAATAAAACTTTTGGTATCTTTTTTATTTAAAAAAAAATAAGATAAAAAAAATGCAAAAATAGAGAAAATTGTAAAATTGAGAAAATTATGCTTTGGCAAACTAAAATGGTATTACATCGATTAAGTTGCAAAATACCATAAACTTTTGCATCTTTATTGTATTTATCATGTTTAAGTGGTAGTTTTTGATGAAAAAAATTAAAGAAAAAAAGTTGCAGTCTCATCACCACTTTGTTCATTTGGTTGCCATAGCAACCATAAAATGTACACTATACATTTCTTGTCCTTTTTTGTACAAATTTTCACCATGAAAGTACTTAGTTTGAAAATGTTCTTAGAACATTTTCATTGAATTGGCATGTAGATCATAAGTCAATGCCACAGATACCTACAATACAATTTTTGGCTGTACTTTGACCTTTGACTTCAAAGTAAAAAGATGATTTTTGTTTACACTTTTGTGTAGGGAGCATGATTTGTTTGCCCTGTGACAAAATCTTTTGATATTTGGCACATGTGTGCAGCACCTCAGGATAATGTGTAGTGTTCCATGGACCATCATCCCCAAATTTATCCCAACCTTCCTTTTGGGGGTATTGAACCTTACTAAATTTCATAGAAATCCATTCATTAAAACTAAAGTTAATGTCCGAAAACCAATGTGTCTTCAGACGACAACGATGACGACATAATACCATTATATGATCCCAAAAATTGTTTGCAGTCATATGAAAACTGATTAGATCCTCATTTTTTAACCTAATATATTCTGAACTCCCAACTGGCATGACCATCATGACCATAGCTCTTGTCCATTTTTTTTTTTTTTTTTTTGTTAGAGTTAGTTAGAGGACGGACACAAGATGAATACATTAGTATATGCACATATATACTTGATAGTGACAAAATAAGCATGCTCTTGGTTTTTTGCAAAATCAAATATGATATGCAGAGTGGTTATTTCTTTATTAAAGGCTGTACCTATTACTATAAACTTTTACATTGTATGGTCTCTTAATGGAGAGTTGTCTCATTACAATTATACTACATCTTCTGATTCTATTGTGTTCCATAGCAGTTTCTTCACAACCTTTGGAAATAGAAGCATTGTTTATCTTCATCACTTGGTTTGTATAAAAGTCAGAATAAGACAACAGATAATTCTTCCCATACGTCACAAGGATTATGACGTAAGGATAACTAGGATAGGTACCGTACATGTAGCTGTGAAATTGGCAATCATATCAAATCCCCTTTTTTTATAAGATGGATAACTTGGCCCGATTAATTGTGACATATACTTAGCTACAGTGTTAACATAACAATTAGTTTATCATGTTTATTCAATCGATGGATTTTGAACAAGATTCAAATGCATGTACTGCACAAAACAAAAAATAAACAAGGGCATACCACAATGATACTTATATAAAAAAAAAATTTTTTTGGTGCACATATTTCTAAATAGCACAGAAATATTAACACAATTATTTTGAAAAATACAACTTTTGACTTTTTTTTTCCTTTTAACAGATTTGTTTTTTATATACATTGATCCCATTTTCTGTTACTCTGTAATAATTTGGATTTTTTTTAATCAAGTTCAACACATACACATCTTTTTTTTAATTCATATACATGGTATTAACCCTTGCTTAACATAAATGACATATATAAATATTTGCCTATAAACACATGAAACATAATAAATATCTAAATAGTTTCAGAAGAAATTGAAATATTCTTTTAGACACCCAGTAGTATTTCAAAAGATAAAGATCCATTAACAATAAAGTTGGTAGTCTTATAATTGTCCTCTATCAAAATTGTCATTTTCAACATTGATGTGTCTCATTTACTGAAGAAACTGCCGAAATATTACCAAAAGTCAAACATATACATAAAAAACTTAAGAGGTATTCAAATGTTATGTTGGTCACTTTGATGGTGCCAAACTGGTTACATTTTCATGTGTGTTTTTCTTTTAGCTTAGTCACCTGAAAAAAAATAAAGGAACAGTTAAGCTATACATTTATACATCAGTTTTTTGCTTGAAAATGTTTTAAATTAATTATATTAAATAAGATGAATTTGAATATTATATATACATGTATGCAAGTACACATATTTGAAGTTTAATATAATTTTTTAGAGGATTTCACATTCAGGGTCTCATTAATTTTTGTATGTGTGTTCTCTGTGTTTTAATTTTGTCTTAAATTAAGGTGACACGGGTCATCTAATAATTGTTTAACAGTTCAATTGTTATGCCTTCTTATTATGATTTGCATTATGTACATGTATGTACTGATGTATAATGTCTAGTATATATACTGGATTTAAGATTCCACATACTTTATCTTATATGGTACTGTATCTAAATGAAGATAAACATGTAAAAAATGTACTTTAAGAGATACTGGTACTCACTTCTGAATTTTTCATATAAATGCAGTAGGTTAACTTCAAAATCAAGTTGATCCATTTCTCTAATTAAAGGCTCCTCTACATGTAAGTCTGTTAGCTGATGTATCTTTTATCTGTTTAAAGAAATAACAGCTTATCAGGTGATCAATTATTCTTTGAATTGAATTTGGAAAATTGTATTTAATATCAAATTAGTTATTTTATTATCCTAAGAACCTGTGGAAAATATATAATGATCTCTTAACCTCTTACCATATTAAAACATAGAAAACTTATTCAACCTTTCAAAGTTACAAGACTTTTTTGTATGATTAATTCTATTTTTAAATGGACAGGTTAATGTACAAAATGATCTAAATGAACAATTTAGAACAGAAAGGTAAATTGTGATTTACTTATTACTTTACAAGTTTACTTGATATATTTGAGTCAAACTAACCTTATATGCTCACCATAATCATACATGTACATGTACAAATGTACAATGATGTATCTGTAAATACTAATGACAAGGTCTCAAAATAAGCTATTTTTTTTTGTCCAGTTTTGTACTAAATGTTAAAAGTTTGAAATCATTGTATCATGTATCAGAGGTGGATTTAGGCGGGAGGGGGCTTTTTGGGAAAAAATTTGTTTGCTTATATAGGGAATCATTGAAGCATGACTGGAGCAGGCCCCCTCAGGTCAGTCAGTGGGCCCCCACTTATGAAAATTTCTGGATCTGCCATTGTGTATATCATGTCTAGATTTTGTTTCTAAGGACATGAACATGATGAAGGACAATAAACAACAAATTTATTAAACAAAGGTATTGCCGTCTCAAAAGAACCCATCTAAATAGTGGATTAACAATACAATTATCTAAGATTTGATATACAAGTTTTATTTTTTTAAATAAATATATGAGTCTTTCATATGTCATAAGGTCATGTAAAATATAGGTACATTGTATATATGAAGCAATCAAAATTACAAAAAAATTAAATTTGACTCTCATAATTTAAAAAGCAACAATTTGCTCCTGTTTTTTAACAAATTAAGCTTACTGTTTACATGTATATCTGACATAAACATATATGACTATCCTGATAACTGTAGGATTGTCTTTTATAAATTGTGACTTGGATGGAGATTTGTATCATTGAAACTCATACCACATCTTTTTTATACATGTATCTATTCTACATGTACATGTATATACAAATGTATTCATTTACAAATGTATTCATTTGTAGTTGCTTACATGTACAGGATGTACATGTACATATTAATGATAAACATGATAAACATAATGAATAAGATGACATGGTCTGTTGTGTACATGTATATGGAGGATACATGTAGTTGTACATGTGATTTTCTCATTGGCAATCATCATGATCATACAAAATCTTCTTCTTTTGTAACCAACCCCAAGGGTGACTGGGGTATAGAAATATGGTCGCTTGGTCTTCTCCCGACCGGCAGTAAAACGCTTGCTGAAGTGGGGCGTCCGTTTGGCTGTGCGGGATGTATTAAGTTCGCAGTCACGTCCGTCAGAAGGGGACGTTAAATCCGATGCCTCGTGTAAAGAGAGTGCCACGTTCTTTGCACGTTAAGAACCCTTGCAACAACTCTTTGAGGGGTCCGTAGGTGGCCTGTTGCAAGGCAAAATTTCTGTCCCTATCCAATATACCCTCATTTTCCAGTGGCCGTCCAAATTTCCCCGACCATCATCCTAGATGGCCTCTATTACAACAACCTACCTATTGTATTTATTGTGAACTTGTTCTCGTCCTGAATATGCATGAAATATTTGCCACTGGACGTTAAGCAACCAACAATCAATCTTTTGTAACTTTTGAGCCTGATAGTGTTTTTTTTATATTTTATATTATTATCCTATTCAACATGTTCAAATAATGTTTGAACATGATGAATAAAATTGTATAAAATTGCATTCAGCACAGATCATAAATTTGCAGATAATAATTTCACATTGTCACTAAAAATATGGGGGAAAGTAGGGATTTATTGAGATTATTAAAGAGGCCTCATGATTGTCAGTTGGGAAAACATTGTAATTGGTAAATGACTTCTAGTTTTCAAAATAAAGCAGCTTCAAATAAATGAATGTGTCTAGAAAATTCAAACAATAATATTATTTTAATTCAATTTAAAAAAAACATTTTGAAAAGTATGTTTAGTAAAATTTATTTAATCTTCTGAATGCTTTGATCCGGGACTTATTTATACTAGTTTAATAGTCCCAGCTTTGATTGATGCCTTTTTGTATCAATTTTTATCCCAGAAGTAATTTCAAACTTCATAATTTAAACTATTACCTGTTCCAACTGGTATAACTGTCGCAAAGAATTCTTTTATACATTATAACTATCGTCTGCTTCAAAGAGATCCGCCTTTCCAGTTTTCAAGATGCCAAAAAATTATGGCATTTAGATCTTCTTTGTCTTTGGTGTCCTGTCCATGATATATCATGTACTGTTTTAAGGTGGGAGCAAACTGTATCATTTTCAGCTAAATCATCAAAACTACTCACGGATGGCTTTAAATTCCTCATATTCCACATTTCCAGCAAATAGTACAATAATTTCAGTCTTATAAATAATCCTCATTCCCGTACAGAATTTGTAACTGCCTTTATTAAACCAATTTGTCTAGGAATAGATCACCCGTGTATGTATGCAACAATCTCTTCATGAGGGAAATAAGTTTCCCAACACCACAAAGTTATATACTTTTGTTAAATCGTATCAAACTGGTCAATTATGTATAAAAATATGCAGCAGAAGTTCATTTAACCAAACAGCTGATTACAACCTTTATCGGTTTTTAAATTGAAGAGCATCACTTTTGGTATGTCTAAACACCAAAAAGTCGAAAACAAACTGCTGTTTCCCGACAGTTTACTGCATTAGAACATTTACATATCAACAGATACCAGAGATGTTATTATCATTTCCTGCTGTATTCATGGTCATCTTTTAGAATATATATCAATTGTTATATTGTAGGCTGTTTTTGTTGAGAAATTAATACCCATATTTCCCTATATAAGCAGTCAAATTTACTGAAAAATCAAATTCATTTTTTTATACATAATAACCCAATATGACTTTTAAAAATGTCATTTCCCAACAAAACAAGGTGGATACATTACAAAAACACATTTATCTCAAAAAGGTTGTTGAACAAAATTTCCAAGTTCTGCCTGGTTTTCTCTGGCATTGCCTCTTAATATCGTGTTCCATTGTCAAATTCCGAAAACTTTATCACAAACATAGATATCACCGTTTTCTGCCATGATCTTGTAATTGAAAATCAGTGATCAGATTACACGCGCCCCCTTGTTGCAACTGAATATAATATTACACGCACTTCCGAACACACATTATATGACATGCGCATTACAATGGCCGGACAAATAGTCCTGATACTATTCGTCCACTCCGTTTCAGTGTTTACTCTTTGTGTTATTTAATCAGTCCAGTAATACTTTTATTTTATCTATCATTTTAGTACTATATTTTACTGTTTTTTCTTTCAGATTGATTTCAATGTGGTATTAATGATGGATCTTGGGCATCTTACACCATTCGTCCCAGCCTATGGAGATCGCGTAGCATTAATGCAATTATGCAAAAGGTCACGAGGAAAGAAGAATAAATCACTAAGGTGAAAAGATAATTTAAACAAAAGAAAAACACTAGTTCGAAGTCTGATAGTGAAACAGAAAAAATGTCCATAAAGAATGCAAAACATGTCCACCTTCTCAGAAATACCAATGCAGCTGCAGTTATTTCTGTTCCATCTACTTTTATGTTCTCTTCTTTAAAATGGCCATTTTTTACAAAAAAAAATTAAAATACCAACAATACCGACAATAGCAGTGATGAACAACATTCAAACATTGATGTAGAATTTGAACAAAACCCCAGGTTAAATGAAATGCAAGCTGAAAGTACAAGTATGTCTGCTTGTGATGACAATGGAAATCGTGAAAATAACCTGCCCAATCTGAATGAAGATGATGCCGAAGATTTAGGAATCAGTTATTATTCGGATAGTAGTACTACAGATGACAGCAGTGTTGAAGATAGTGAAAATGTTAACGATGATTATCTTTCTCAAGATATAGCAGCATGGGCTACAATTTGGTGTGAGACAGGACTCGACCAACAGGGACTTAAAAAAAAACTTCCATCTCTAAATATATTGGTATGAGTGTATAAATCTGAAGATTAGTATATTTTTTGGTGATGATACAAAATTTTATTTTAGAGTTAAATTTTTTTCACATGTCGCGCTGTATCTCAGAAACTATTCATGATTATTGGCTAAAACTTCACACGCAAGACGAAGGGCGTATCATGCTAATGGCGCAGCTGTTTATTAACCTCTGTAATTTAATTGTTACTATGTTTTTATTACAAACAGAATGTGTCTCGGAGTCTTTTCCTGTGTCGGTGGAAGCAACCGAAACCCTGATGAAGGGCGAAGTGTCAAGGTTCCTTAAATATGCTCCTGAAAGGCGTGAAGGTGGAGGTAGGAAAGAAAAAAGAAAGAGGCAGGATGAGGACATTCCAGATACTCAAAATAAATAAATGCTCTTTTCATCTTGTTTTAATGACTCATATTGACTAATTGTATGGCAGGTTAGTTCAAACCAAAGTTTTTAAAATCGGTATTTGCCTCTTTTCAACCAAACATATCTTATCCATGCCTACTTAACATTTTGTGTTTGTTTAGCCAACAGAAACCGCAACAGCACCCATGGCCACAGTAACAGCACCAGAAGCCACAATATCTAGATTTGTAAGTATATATGTTTGTTCGTAAACTGATTAGATTATATTGCAAGTTATAACAATAACTATTTAAATGGATTTTCACGGTCTAAATAAGAATAAAATTAATCATTATTGGAAGTTAATACACTTTACAGTATTTGGAATTTCTTGTAACTCAGCCGTTAACGGACAGGATTTTATTTTTCAACAAAAGACGTTCACCTTTAGGCAGGGCTGAATTTTGGTGTGAGACAGGACTCGACCAACAGGGATTTAAAAAAACTTCCATCTCTATATATATATTGGTATGAGTGTATTGTGCATATTTTTATTACTCAAAGCAACTTTGTTTTAATATATTAAAAATCTTGAAAGTTCAATTAAACACCTCCTCAACTGCTTAGTTGATTTGATGAAACTTAAGACAAACAGTCTCCAGTAAATATTATATATTCCTTACGTTAGGATTTTGATGAATTATGTTTAAAGTAAATATGAAAAAAAAACCATACCTCCCGTTTTGAGCTTGTAAATCTAAATTATCATGTTATAATTACGTTGTGTTAAATGTTTTGTAGAGTTTGGAGTGATAGCCAATTCTGATTTCAAAAAGGGAGATTTTTTACTAGAGTATGTTGGGGAGCGTATCAACGGAGATGAGGCAAAAATAAGAGAAGAGGAAAGAGACTGCTATATATTCGGATACAAATATAATGACAAATTTCAAGATCTATACAACTCATCTGAAACTAGACAAAGTTGGAAATATTCGTAATATGACGTACAACTGTGCTATTTTGAACTTCGTATGTTTTTCTTTATAACTGTTGGTCTTCTTTTCCACCGCAGAAAAGAAAGCCTTATGATAAAATATCCAATTTTTATTGATCCGTATCTTATACGCTTTCGTACATGCTTATTCTATTTGACGTACTAAATTCTGTCATTGTCTCATTGTTTTCTATAGTAAAGGATCCTACAAATTCATGTAAGATACAGTCACAGAAAATAATTATATTCATAAGTACGTCTGAGTCAGTGACAACCCTACAACATATATATATACAAAACCAACAAAAACTGTCCTCTCACAAGACATCTTCGTTCAACGAAACATCCTTTTGAAAATGTCACTTTCCAAATTATAGAAGTCAACACCGAGTGGGACACCACGGCGAGAAGGAGAAGAGAAAACTTTTGGATCCACCAACTCCAGACTTTAGAACCTGATGGTCTTAACGAAAAAGACGAGAAAAGATACAGGAAAGATAAAGAATAATTTAAAAACAAAGCATCGTCCTTTTTATCCCGTAATATCGGCCAATGGACGTTGCTAATTTCAACTTCCAATTATGTATTTTAAGGCAGCTAAATTCAAGAGCAACATATACATGGAGCTGCAAATTTTTTTTTTATTTTTTAGGCAGCTCAATCCAAATTCAACATAGACATTGAGCTGCAAAATTTTCTTATTTTCAAGGCAGCTAAGTTCAACATATACATTGAGCTGCAAAAGTTTCTTATCATCTACATCCGATTTCACCTGGATAGATGCACGCTTGATGAAGCTAGTTGGTCTAGCGAAATATTGCGTTTATTTTCATCATTTTGTAAATATATTAAACATTCTTATATTTACATACTAAATAGTGTGTTAAAATTACATTGATAGCATATATATATATATAAAACAAAAATATAGGACTATGGTGTTGATTAAAAAATAAATTTATTCAAGGCCCTTTTGTTTTCCAAATAATTGATATTACCAATAACTACCCGGTCCACTGATCTACATGATCAGTTCTAAAGCAGAGAACACTATGGTCTTGTAAATGTTATCAATCCTCTGTTCAATGAAGTCTTTGATTTAAATAAGTCACTGCATTATTTTTATTTTGAGACACGGCTGAAGAAAAATTCCCATAAGGTGGGGACAGAATTTACTCGCTTCATTGATCACGGTTTCCAAGAAAAGTTCGCGAATGCACTGATGCCATATTTGGTGTATTTCGCCTCCTTAACATAGTTAAAATACTCCAATAAGTAGTTTGTATGCATTTAACATGCTGGAAAAGATATCTTGAAAAAAAAATCATGGTATTTTGACCCCCCCCCCCCCCAACCCTACCATGGTATATTGCACCCCCTACTATAGACCTTGAATTTCAAAAATCCAAGCTATTCTAACTCCTTAACATAATTATAATACTCCAATAAGTAGTTTGTATGTATTTAACAAATTGGCAAAGATATTTTGAAAATTTTACGTAGCCATGGTATTTTGACCCCCTGCGGTATATTGAACCCCCTTTTATAGACCTTGATTTTCAAAAATCCAAGTTTTTCTAACTCCTTAACATAGTTTTAATACTCCAATAAGTAGTTTGTATTTAACATGCTGGAAAAGATATTTTGAAAATTTTACTTAGCCATGTTATTGTACCATGGTATATTGAACCCCCTACTATACATCTAAACTAAAGACCTTTCATGTTAAAATATCTTGCTACTGTAACTCCATAACATATTTATTATACTCCAATCAGTAGTTTGTATTTATTTTATTAGTTTGAAAAGATGTTTTGAAAATTTTACTTTTTAAAATCAAGTGAGCCATGGTAATTTGACCCCCTCCCCCTTTTTTACCATGGAGAATTAAAGCTTAAAAGTCTACCATCCTATATAAATATTTTAAATTTCAAAGAATTATAGTGTCCAAGCTACATGATCTAGTTTTAATGCTTTAAGAAGTTTTTTTAATGAAATTTTGTTGGTTAAGATTTCAGAGCACTTATACCAAGCAAATATTTTTCTTTTAACCAATCATTGAAAATTTACCTCCCCTTCTTGTATAAATGATTTTTAATATTTGATTAGCTTTTATATAATGTTAAACGTTTTATTAATCATCTAAAATGAAAAAAACAGGGGGGGTTCAATTTACCATGGGGGTTCAATTTTTCATACAGGGGGGGTTCAATTTACCATAGCGGTATTTTGACCCCGGGGTCATTTTACCATATGACACCGGGGATGACCTAGAATATTTAAACCCCCTACAGCAATTAAACCTATTTGGATATGGGCGGTCTTTAGATAGATAAGAAATGTAATAAACAGCTGATGTTGATAATGTTCCGTTCATTAAAAAGTCATTTGCACTAAGGGGAGTGAACACAACGCCTGCATAAATATTACTGTTTTAACATTTGACTTAGACTAACTGTACATGTTAAAAGTTTTGATGTTAATTAAGGGGTTTACTATAACAGAACAACCATCATTAACACCAGCCACACCGTACAACTGGATTTTAGCCTCCACCTCAAAGGATTATTATAATATTATTGTAATAAGCACACACACTGTACACTGACGCATGACTCTTGTTTTTTTTTTTGGGTATTACTCCTCAATTCATCAATAATAACATGGACATAACTTCACTGCAGACATGAGCCTCATTAGAAGGCTACTGATAATGGTAAGTCAATGCATTGTTTTAGGATGAACCGTCCTACTCCCTGATGGACACTATTCACGCACGCGAAACTGTCAATCCATGTAGGTGCCTAAAAGGTGTTATTACTGTATTATATGTATGCGATCACATGTTCAAACATCCTTCTCTCAACATCTTTCCTTATTTTGGCATAACTATATATTTTACAGGAAGAAAAGAGAGGGACGAAAGATACCAAAGGGATAGTCACACTCATAAATCTAGAACAAACTCACAACTAAGAAGCTGTTAGGCTATAAAATATATGTGTTTTAATTAAAGGACAACACACATATTTACTACCAATCAACTCCATTATCGATTGCGAAAAGAGGGACGAAAGATACCAAAGGGACAGTCAAACTCAAACATCTAAAACAAACTGACAACGCCAATGTTTTTTTTTAATGCTATTCAAACTTCGGACTCCTGATTACATAAACGCTTGTACTTAAGAATTATAATATGATGTTTAAAGTGTTCTCTTGAACAAAAGGGTAAACCAAATGAATGTTTTTCCGATTCATATTGAAGTTAAAATCTAATGACCATGGGCGTTGCCTGTATTAGGTTATGTCAGGATATCCTAATAAATATAGCCCACGTTACACAGGTAAATTCAAAATAACTTTGTCGTTGATAGTATTGAACTGTGGACGGAAAATAATAAATAGACAATAATTGTGCATTGACTTGACATATCAACGATATAAGGATGCGGCTTAGAAACGGGGAAACTTGATGCACAGCATTATTTGTTACTGTTCCATTGCATTTAATAGAAAAAAGGGGACTTTGAGGCAAATAAATCAAGATTTTTATAGAAAATTCACAGCCTTTAACAGAGATTTTTGTTTAATGGAGCAAATGGGTATGTTACAAAGTTGGAAATAGTTGATGAAAAATTTCAGGTTTGCAGCATGCTTCAATAAATAAATCAATTGCAATAGAACCAATATGTACTGAATTTTACTACAAAGGAAGGGCAATTATTCTACATCAGTTTCCTTTAATACCAGCATGGGCATCAACAATTCACATAGTCCAAGGGGATACTTTAGGCAGCAACCATTTGATTTTCTGGGGGGGGGGGGGGGGGGCTATGGTTTTTTTTGGAAAAAAAAGTTTGTTTCCAGTTTTTGGAGAAAAAAATAATTTGTTTTTGATTCTGAGAAAAAAAAAATGTTTGTTTCACCCTCAGCTGCCACTATATGTAATGCTAAAATTGAAAGAAAAAAAGTTGTAAGAATAGGTGTTTACTCTACCAAATATATAAGTAAAAAGATGTCTGGAAACTAGTATAGCTCAGATATATATGAATGAAAAATGTGTAAAAATTAATACTATATTTTTAAACAATTTTAATTTGGAAGTAACACATATTTTGATTGGCAGATAATATTTTGCAGTTTATGAACTGATAGACACAATTTGTTGTTGGCGTTATCAACATTTTTTTCTTGATTTACGTCCATTGGAATTGAGAATTATAAAATTTTAGAAATGGCTACTAATTTAGGAAAAAAACAGTTGGCTATGGAAATAATACCATTTAATAATTACACTATATGTGTGAAAATATATATATTTTATAAACAGAGGACCATTTTATAGTATATTTAAGTATGAATGATACATGTTTCAATATAGTACAAAAACACTTGATCAATACATGAATATTTGATAAAAATATGAAATTGAAAATTATATTTTAGATGTTGTTAACAGTTCTTGATATAAAGACAATGGAAGAAATTCCTCCCTGCCTTAGTACAAAGTTGACTGTGCTGAGTGTCAGTGAACTGGAAACAGCAAATGATAGGAAAAGATTTTATGCTGTTTTGGCAGATTCACTAGGGGCCATTTCTGCAACAGTGTATAATGAGAAGGACCATGGAAAATTCATAGAGGGCTTTGCTGTTACATTGATGAATGTGCTATGTAAAAATGGGTGTTACTATAAAGACAGGAGTAGCAATGTGCCAGGCTGTTGCAGTGACGAAAGAGGTGAAGAACAATGCACCAAAACTACCAGGCAGCTTGGTAAACACTATTGAAGATACCCTAGGGTCCCCAGACAAAACAGTATTGACTGTGAAAGGAAAAGTAACAAAGGTAAAACAATTGTTGAAATTGGCTACAAATTTAATGTATATATTAGTTACAGGTTCCAATATTAGTTGTAATGCATTATTGTATTTTATGTATTTTAACATATACTGAACTGTTTGTATCTAAGTATTTTCCTATGTCATCAACAGATATATTAAATAAAGTTGGACTTAAACTGTCACCTTGTTTGACACCCTGATTAGCAAGAAAAGGCTTGGTAAACATATTTTTTTTATATTTACATGAATATAAGGTATAAGAGTACATGTCATGCAGTATATTATAAAATTTGCCTTGCATTCCTTTATTTTGTAATTTTACAGAGCTGATCTCCAGACACTGTCAAAAACCTTTTTAAAATCTACAAAACACACATATATTTTTTTTTTTTACTATTAAACAAATATTTGTTTATTATTTTTTTTTAAATAAAGACATGATCTACAGTTCTGTAATTTTTTCTAAAACCACCTTGATTTGAAGATAATAAATTATGTGTTTCAAGTTAATATTGTACAGAAATTGCGTCACCAAATGCTAAACCTAGACTCCGCTATATTCTTGCACAATAATCACTAATCTCGTGTTGCATAAGGTGCAATGACACAACAGAAGACAGGAATCGATTATCGAATCTTATGGTGGTGATACGCCGCTTGTAGTTATGCTACCAATATCAGAAACATTCCGATTTTGCCAGAATATAAGGTACTGAAGTAAATTTAGAAGAACTGTCATAACATTAATTATGGAACTAAAACCTATGGCATACCTTTATTGCAGAGTAGGGAATTGGTCATAAAGTAGCTGGAATATGGATTTTAGCACAGGGAATACCAGAAATTCTCTATTCAAATTTATTTTTTGAAGAAAACGAAGACCAATGTGAATTAAATAGAGGAGAAGAGCTCCATGACGACACCAAACATTCACATGAACAAGGTACCTATTAAATGTCCCAAAACAACATACCCTGTGCTTTATAAAATGATACGACAAAAATATTTTCCAATACCTATGTGATTGACACAATATTGACTGCTGTACCCCTATTTTTGACATTTTTGAGTATGTTTGTTTTGTTCATACATCGTTGACATTGTAATGGATTTGATGCGACTGTCATACAAGTGAGAGTTTTAGCTAGCTATAAAACCAGGTTCAATTCACCATTTTCTACATTAGAAAATGCCTGTACCAAGTCAGGAATATGACAGTTGTTATCCATTCGTTTGATGTGTTTGGACTATTGATTTTGGATTTTCCCTTTTGAATTTTCCTCGCTAAACCTTTCACTTGTATGACAGTCGCATAAAATTCCATTACATTGTCAACGATGCATCAACAAAACAAACATACTCAAAGAGTAAATATGTCAAAAATAGGGGCTCACCAGTCACTTAATATCACTATAAAAACATCAAATGTAACGAAGAAGCACAAGGCAAATACATCAATTTAACTTACTCATTTTGCTATTCTTATACGACTTAATTTCTTTATGTAAAGTCTACCCTTAAATGATAGAAGGTTTTCAGTTCCGGTGAAAAATTGCGCGTTTGATATTCGCACAGGAAGACATAAAGATAATTTTGTCGTTCAAAGTATGACGGCCTACATACATGCATAGTCACTTAAAGTAGATTTAACAAAAAACAGACTCAACATAAAATAATATTACTAAATAGAATAATTGTATTGTTCAAAGTATGACGGATACATAAGTACAGTTTCACGTCTAATGAAAGTTAATAAAACGGACTAAACAGAAAAAGTAGTATAATTGAATAAAATAGTTTGGTCATTCATAGTATGTAAAGATCCATAAGTAAAAGTCATATTGTAAAATGAAATAATTTTGTCGTTCAAAGTATGATGTTTTAGATAATCACAGAGTTACTTCAGAAGAATATCTCAAAAACTGACTTAACACACAATTAATATTAATAAAGACAAATAAAAGAATTCTATAACAAAGTCAGTATGCAAAATATATGTCTTGTATTATTTGTGACCCCAAGGGTGACGGGTTTGGGGTCAATGTCAGGTCATGGTGAAATTTCACCTTGACCGTCACAGTATACTTTGACCTTCACCTTGTGATATCAGAAAGGTCAAGTGCTCCTGATTTGAATGGTGATAGTCCCATGTCTCCACGACTACCGGTTCTCAAGTTTGGTATTGCATAATTTTGATGATTAATGGACTTAAATTGTATGCAATATTTAAAATATCCTACCTACAATGTTTATAATGCGACACAGAACATATTTATTTCTTTGAATTGAGCATTATTCTGTGCAGTAATATTAAAAGTCTTTTCCTTCCTAAAATTATTTGAATTAGATGGCGAGCCCTTAAACCCATGCACTGCCTGTACCAAATGAAACTAAGGCATAGTGACTATATAACATACACAGTACATTCAAAATATTCAAAACAGCCAATCAATGAATTTATATATCTGTGTATTCGATCATCTCCTTTAACATATTATCCTTTTTTGGAGTGTTTCCATAGTTTCGTTCCATGTTTTATCATCAACCTGACATTGGCTGACTTATCATTCCCAAAATGTCTTCAAAATCTCACCAGTTTTTGTCCAGAATTTTCCTTGGCCATGAAAAGCAATTTACATCCTTAGATCCAACTCTATGCACTACTGGACGAAAAAACAACTGTCCATACCAGTAACAGTCATTGTACGACTGTTTTAGTCTGTAAAAGACCAGTAATGACTGTCAAATCTGTCATATTTCGTTGCAACAGTTTCTTTATGTCTGTCCCAACTTTTCTACGGGTTGTGAAAGTCAAAAAATGCTACCATCAGTCATTTCAGAACTGTTGCAGTGGTTTACGGTGTTGTCACAGTCAAAATCTATTTATTACAGTCTTTCTAATAGTTGTGGCAGTTGCATAATGTCCGTCCCAACCTTTTCATAGTTGAGACAGTTAAAATTTGTTTGTGTCAACTATTCAGACGTTGATGCAGTCAAAAAATGTTTGTCACAACGTTTTTAGAGTTGGGACAGTCGTTAAATGTTTGTTACAACTTTCTAAGGGTTGGCACAGTCATTAAATGTTTATAACAACTTATAAAAGGTTGACACAGTCGTTAAATGTTTAAAACAAACACTTCATAGGTTGATACAGTCGATAAATGTTTTAATACAAATATTTTAGCGTAACGGTAGTCGGCCATCAGTGTAAAAAAATCACGTCTCACCCGGCTCTCAAGATTTGATTTTGTTGTGAAATAGTCTTTACTTATACTATTATCGTCTATTGTGCGATTGTAAACTTGTTTTGCTGTTTATTCATTTATTTTGCGATCGTTGTTTGTCTTTTGTCGTTTTCTATTTATTGCCGTAGCATTGTCCGTTCATTTTTGACAGTCATGTGCGTTTGACTTTAAATAATCCTTCTGATATCCTTACTTTTTATTTTATAATATCTGTTTTATAACATTTTCGTTCATAACTGGTTTTAAAAACCAGCAGCTTTCGTTTAAAATAGAGTTTTAATATTATTGCAGAAGAATAAGAAGATGACAATGAATGCATTCAAATTTATACTTAAAAAAGTTTTGATAAATTCTGCGCAATAGAAAAATGTACAAGGGTGTACTTGAAATAAATTTAAAGATTATGACTCAGTTACCAATATTGTACAGCATAATAAAACAGTTTTAATTCGAATTTCACCAAGAAGGACATTTCCGATGATTAAAAAAATAATTAGCAAAATCTGTCAAGTTTCATTAAAAACGGAAAACAATTCTTCACCGTAAACGATTTACCCTCTTTAATTTTTTGTCGGCAAAAAACCTTGGACCTCAGGTCGGCAAACTATATTTTTACACAGGTAACTACAGATGTTAGACCACATGTTCAATAATCTTAGCTGGAAATTACAATCGGTGAGTAGAAATTATCAATATTTTATAGCATGTCTATCGAATAATCATGGATTCATAATTTTGAAGGGAAAATGTGCACATTTGTCGGCTTACAGACCTTACAATTTGTTCCCATTGGCGGATCAAAAGGGGGGGGGGGGGGGAGAGGGTTCGAACCCATTCCTTTTTTTTGGCCGCTCAATGCATTTGAATGGGGACATATATTTGGACCCCCACTATTTTGTCCTGGGTTGGACCCCCCCCCCCCCCTTTTTAAAATGTCTGGATCCGCCACTGATCCTACGGAATCTATGTATTTAGATACTCCGATAGGCTATAGCTATGAATCAATGTTCTATATTAACACACTCGTGCAAAGTTGCATATTCCAGGGAAAATATAGGCTTTGAGCTTCAATGTTAAAGTTGAGCATCATAATAAATCATTGAAAGTCATAAAGGACACCGTTCCCCTCCCCCTATTATCATGTGTGAACAGTATGCCATTTATTACCTTAATTATTTTGCATACATCACCCTGAGTGGAATACAGAAAAGGTTACTCTATATCTTCCCCTTTTTTGTGGGAAAAGTTTGGTTGATTATATAGGGAATCACTCAAGCATGACTGGATCTGTGCCCCTAAGGGCAGTCAGCAACCCTGTCCCTTATGAAAAGTTCTGGATGTGCCACTGACCTATACATCATGTATCGTACATATTGAATGTTAAAGTATTGCTAACTCGGGTCATAAATTTGCATGAAATACTTGTCACTGGACATTTTATAACAAACAACCAACCGATCTTTACATGTACGTATCCATAAAAATGTGTTTCTTATCATGCTTATGCTGGATTACTAGTATTTCCCTGATTTTGCTTTATCAGCTGATAGTTTTCGTTCAATAAGGAATGCATTGTGATGTCACAATTTCCATAAAAAAAACATGCATAGTACAAAAACATATGATTTGATCATAAAATGTTATGAAAACTATTAACTTTAAGATTAAATAGTGACTTATTTAGCAAGTGTCCACTTTCATTTAGATTTTAAATAATTCTCAAATCATGGACAACAAAACATTAATATATATTTTTGATAATACATGATAGCAGGCATTGAAAGTGAATAGGTATTTCAGAAATGGTTTAAAATAGCATTAATCATCAAAATAAAACAATATTATTAAATTAATGTTCCTGAAACAAGGCACAGAGTCATAAACAGTTGCCATTTAAACACTGTTGATTAAACAAATTGTGCTAATTCAATTAGTAATTGTTTTATCATGTACTGCATTGTTTAAAAAGCAAATATTAAAAGAGCAAAGCTAGCATCATAATTTTCTTCTTTTTAGATTTAACATAGAATTTATATTAAATCACTATAATTTGTTAATACTTTGAACCTAAACTATATATTTTCATGTGAAATTTTTATATAAATTGTGCCCTGTTAGCATTGTTTTTAAAAATTCATTTGTGCAATACATGTAATGTAACTTACAAGTAGTAACATTCAATGGTCTTTTTATTATTCCCACAATTATTAAGGACCTTCTAATCATGAGTCATACTTTTTGACACGCATTCAATTGTGTTTTGGTTACTTTATTGTTGCCTAACTGTTGGGTTGATGCATCATTGATATATCCCACACCTCCTTTGATTATGTGCATTCACAAACGATTGCTGATTTTTTGCATTTTCTACATAATCATGATAATTATTTTATGTTAAAATTCAATATGTCAGGAAAACATAACAAAACAATCTATCTGTCATGTCTGTATGCATTTTTTTTATGTTAACATGGTATAAACCTTTTTAAAGTATTTTATGAAGCTCAACATATTTAAAAAAAAATAAACAAATAAAATATTTGTATTTACTGAATATGACCATGCAAATGTAACATTAAAATAGGTAATAATCAGGATGTTAACACTGGATATCTGATAGGTATTAATAAGAAATTATTATATACATGATGTAGCTAATATACAAATTAAGACACAATAGTTTATTGCCCTGGGGATGATATTTAATCTGTCATTGGTATAATGATATAATTTTATGATAATCTTCACAAATTATCATGATTAAAATTTTGATAACTTTTTCAAAACAAATTATAATTTTAAATAATATGAAACAGCAGGATATACTATTATTTTGGATATAAAAATTCAAATTTTAAAAGTAATTTGAATATTGATCTATTAAAATAAAATTGGGTAAATCACTAAATGACTAAATTAAATAAACAAAAAGTGTTGTCTGAGCTGCAAAGCATTATTTAATGCAAGCTGTAATAAGAAATGAATAAGTAAAAAGTATTCAGGGTAACACAAAAGATGTAAAAAATATTAAACTCAAGGATTTAAAACATTAACTGGGATGGTTAAGTCTTGGAACAATATATTTACATCACAAAGGTTTA
Organism: Mytilus edulis; assembly: GCA_019925275.1. Lineage (NCBI taxonomy): Eukaryota > Metazoa > Mollusca > Bivalvia > Mytilida > Mytilidae > Mytilus > Mytilus edulis. Next base: position 36,339,711 of record CM034354.1, read on the forward strand.
TTCATTATATGCACTGGACAAAGGTAAAGTCAATATTATCTAGTGCATGTATATAGTAACAGTGCAAAGTTGTTTATTTATTTTATTTTTTCATTCCTTAAACTTTTCTTTGTCATGTTTGTAGTATCAATATATTTCATATTAAATTATAAACATAATTAAAATGAACAAAAGAAATAACCTGTTGTGTTTTAAAGAATTGATGAATTAAAGTATGGTGTGAGCCTCAATAAGACAGTAACCCTTCAATAAAAGTACACAATCACACTTAAAAAATCATTAATGCAGGAAAAAAAGACAACACTATAAAGAATTTAGACCCCCTTAACAGATTTATTTTTCTTGTTAATAGTGACTTGAAAATAGAATTGTATTAGTGCTAGAATTTTTCAGTCAATGAGTGCCATAGTTTTAGGTAAATACAGTTATTGTAATTAACTTTCTTATTATTGCACAATGTATATACATGTACATGTAGTATTATATATATTTATTATTAGTTAAACATTTACTGTACTTGAGTCTTAATGTATATTTTATTTTGTAGAATCATACTGAATATGTATTGGTTTGACCATGATTCCCACTTAGAATATGATGCCTGCTAGTACATGTGCACTTTGATGCATAGGAAACATGTGCACTTTGATGCATAGGAAATGTAGACGTCACTGAGTCGCTCTCATAGCTGCTAATTGTGAAACAATGGATTAATTCATTATTTTATACTAGTTATCTATTGTTTTTGAAATAAAGAATAGGGCTTGCAGCATTATTCAATGATGAGGATGTGATGTTCTGATTAAATTGAACAAGAAGAAAATTGTGCCTTGTACAAATAGGAAACTTAATATATTGTATTAAAGGAGGACCACATTACTGGAGGACTAAATACCTGGGATTATCATCAATCATGATCAATTGTGAATTTGGAATAACAAAATTCCATAGTTGTAGTGCATATTAATACTGCAATCATACATGTACATTGTTTATGAGTTCCATGAATACCCAGGATAATTATTCATTTGAAATAGCAATTTGGAATAATGAAAATTCATAGTTTCAGTGAATACTACTAATAATAGTGCATCATATCTGAATTCATGAATACTTTTAATTAGTGGATTTATTATAATAACAATATCATGAATATGGATAATGTGAATTTCTAGCTTCAGTGAAATTTACAAAACAGTACATGTACATGTATATCACATCTGAAGTTTATGTTGGCATTGCAATTGTTAACTACCACCAGCGTGTCCAGGGTGTGTAAAAAGATCTTAACCAACTATGAGGGTCTCGTGCAGTCTGTGTCAATTGTTTAGTGTCAAATGACTGCTTGCTGTACTTAAATTATTAAAGTCTGAATTTGAATTAAATAAATATCTTAATTAGCATGATTAGTGGCCGAGTATTTGAAACAAATAAACCATGCATGTACTTTAAAGTATAATTTTATTATTCCACCTGCAACAAAAGTTGAAGTACATGCATGCAAGAAATTGGTATTACAATCCGACTACAACGTACCGTTTTGTATTTGAGCTTCACCAGATAAATTTTAGAAGCTGAAAGGCCTGGGTACTTCCTTATGTTATGACATTTCTGTTAGTGACTTGTCCCTTGCACGTAACCTAGTTTGCATGGTACACTACACATTGCTACATCAAGCTACATGAACATGTAACTGTTTGGAAAAAAATATTACTGTTTGAACAGTCACAGTGGAATACACTCTAAGTCTTACATGTATAACATGGATTAATTTTAGGTAAACCCATTTATATATATACATGTAGGTATCTTGAAAGGTTTACATTGTATGTCTCATTGTCTGTCAGGCAAGGTTGGCCTGATCCTGACTTCATTTCATGGATCAGTGATTAAGGTTACTTCAGTTACATGTAATTTGTCAAGTTTGTTTCTCACACATGTTAAATACTACAAGCAGTAGGAAAAGTAGGTCAATTATATATATTTGGTGTATGAAATGAGTGCGGTGAAAAAATGTCTTAATTGCAAGACTTACATCGGACTTTGACCTCAATGAAAATATCATGGTTCATTGAACAATGCTTAGTTTTTGTTGTTTTATCTATTTCCAAATGTTTCTCAGATGCTACAGTATAAACTACATGTACATGCATGACATGTATAGGATCACTATTTTTGGCATATTATTGGATATATATTCATAAGGTGTACAAGTTTGATTGGCAGGCTTTACATCTGACCATGACCTCATTTCATGTTTCATTGGGCAATGTTTAATTTTCATGGTTTGGATGTTAAGAATGTTAAGTCTATTCCACAGACAGTATAAATCACTAAATTTTGTGTATGGAATGTCAGTTTGTAGGGTGTACATCATCTGTCTGGCATGGTTAATTTTACTGTGACTTAAATTCTTTTTCAAAGGTTATTTATAATGGAAAGTTTGTGTGATACCTGTACATGTACAATGTACTAAAACCTTCATACATGTAGGAAAAGCAAGATTATACACATGTAGCTGCTTTTTGATAACAAAAGTCTGACAACTACATTATTAACAATTGTTATAATTCATTTGATAATACTAGGTATTGTATAACATGAATACTGTATGATAACCAGAATAAGGAGATGTGGTATGAATTTCAATAAGACGACCATCAATCGTAAGCCAAGTGATGTAATTGTTAGTAACTGTACATCCTTCAACAATGAGCAAAATCAGTTCTGCATAAGCTAGTGTGATAATGAAAAACCTATAACAGGCCTAGCCATATTGGATGATGTAACACAATGTAAACAAGTTTAGATGAGAAACCCAAGTTTGATTTTTATACCATGTACACAAAAGCAACATTGATACACCAATGATGACAAATATATTGTGTTTAACCAAAGACTTGTACTTTAAATAGGTGATTTTCTGCCCTTATTCATGTTTTTTTCTACAAATCCATTCTATCTGCTTTTGAATAAATGCCTTCTAAATATATGACCCAAGATGTTAAGCAACATTTTCCCATTGTTTTCCATAAACACAATAAGCATTACAAAGTCATACATGTATAATGCACTAATAGTGAGCTGTTTGTTGTAATTTAATTATAATATTTATGTTTGGAAGCATATTTTTGGGGTTTTAATTTGCTATTGTCCAGTAGCAAATATGACATGCATGTTCAGGACAAAAACAATTTACAATGAATACACTTGGTAGGTTCTTTAATAGTTGCCATCCGGGATGAAAAGAGTCACAAGGCACTGAATCTGTGTATTTGTATACCCCCAGTTTAAAAAAAAGGGGGGTATACTGTTTTACCTCTGTCTGTCTGTCCGTCAGTCCGTCAGTCAGTCAGTCCCTCCCATGAATATTTTTCGTCGCATTTTTCTCAGGAACTACAATACAAGGATTTCTGAAGTTTGGTTTCAGGGTTTATCTAAGTCAGCTATATCGTGTGATGCGTTTTCAGATTGATCACTTGACAACTTTCTGTTTACCGAACATTTGTATGATTTTACACATGATAGCCAAGTTGAAAATTTTCGTCACATTTTTCTCAGGAACTACAATACAAGGATTTCTGAAATTTGGTTTCAGGGTTTAACGAAGTCAGCTATACCGTGTGATGCATTTTCAGATTCATCACTCGACAACTTCCTGTTTACCGAACACTTGCATAATTTTACACTATTTATTTTTTCGTTGCAATTTTCTCAGGAACTACAATACAAGGATTTCTGAAATTTGGTTTCAGGGTTTATCTAAGTCACCTATACAGTGTGATGCGTTTTCAGATTCATCACTTGATAACTTCCTGTTAACTGAACACTTGTATGATTTTACACATGAAAGCCAAGTTAAAAATTTTCGTCACACTTTTCTCAGGAACTACAATATAAGGATTTCTTAAATTTGGTTTCAGGATTTATATAAGTCAGCTATACCGTGCGATGCGTTTTCAGATTCATCACTCGACAATTTCCTGTTTACCGAACACTTGCATATTTTTACACTATTTATATTATCCACTTGCGGCGGTGTATCATCAGTGAGCAGTAGCTCGCAGTTTCACTTGTTTTTTCTAAGGTGTATATATGAATTCAGAATATGGGACCCATTTTCGTAATTTATAAATGTGACCATTTTTAAAATTTCCATTACTGTACTGTCATAGATAAAGGAAGATTGGGTGTGTGTGCCAATGAGACAACTCTCCATTCAAATAACAATTTATAATAGTAAACCATTATAGGTCAATGTAAGGCCTTCAACACGGAGCCTCGGCTCACACCGAACAAAAAAAAAAATTAAGGGACCCAGAATATTGTCTACATCTAGTAACTTTGTTAGTTTTCTTTACTAATTAAATAGTATGTCATTATTGTACAAGCATTTACAAGATTAAATAATTTGAATTTGAACAATTGAAATGGGAAAATATTTTGAATAAACGTAATTAGTACGACATCTGATCAACTGAAACCACGTAAGAGAATCCGATGTCAGTCTTTAGAATTGACCAAATACATCAAGTTCTAAACCATGATGTGAAAAAACATAAAAGAAGATTTGATTTTCCTGTCTGAAACAATGCGAGTTTTCTTGTTTTGAACATTTGAACTTTCACTTGCGCTAGTTATTTTGTCGGGTCTTGTATGTACAGTACGTCCATCTACTAGTATTTACAAATGTACAAAATATGTATGGTAAATTGTTTGCGAAAAATCCGGTGAAAATATGATTTTTTCTCGCGAGTGATAATATTTGTTCACCTCAATCGTGAATGCTGACGTGCTATTTATATGTATCATGTGTATCAATTACAATTGAACTCATAGACCATTCCGTACAATATGAAGAATATACAGTACAAAGTCGAGTTAATATTGAACTATTCTAAAATTAAAAAACGATAAAATAAAATAAATTAAATTTAGATAGATTTAAAATTTGTTTTCCATAGCCGCTAAAGATGTGTTAAATGTCCGTAATAGCTTTGATTATATGTTTTACATGTATAGAAATCAATATGGTTAATACGGCAATATTTATAATTTTAAAAGAAAAAAATGTAGCCCCGAATAAAAGCTCAGAATAAGTGTCTGAAATAAGCCCTAAAAAAATATAAAGCAGTTTTATATGGGGATAAGTTTGACAAGTGTGTGTATAAGGAGTTCCCGGCTAGGTTTAGAGTATATCATGTATATTAGCGTTATTATGAAGTAATGTGATTCGTAAAACTACGGGTATTGAAAACAATTGTGTATGCATGAATGATTTCACACCTAACTAATTTAATAATAAAAAAATTGTCAACTGTTAATTCAGTTATAAAGATACGTTTGGTTTACAAATACATTGGGTAACGTTTTTCGCTTTTTCTGTTAGCAGTTATATTTTATCTAGTGAAATTGCAGGTATCTATGGCTGGTTCCGATTTTATTTGTTCGAAGAGATAATGACGAGGAAGTGTTAAAAAAATATATAAATTCAGCACATTCACTAAATAACCGAGGAATACAAAAATGTGCTCAGCGGCAAATATTTCAAAAAACTATTTTTTTAAAACAATATACATCTAAAATTAATGTATTAAATGGGAATGAAAGTTGTTTCTCTTTGTCACAACCTTATATTTCACACGGTTAAATTGTTTTACAAATAATTTAACCTTTATCCCGGGCCTGACTGTCAGACAATTTGTATCCGTGACTTTTAAGTGTACACGAATATCAATGTTTGGAAGTTGCTACGCTTATAAATTAGCTAGGCCTATACAATGGTTGAAGCTATTATATTTTAACTGTTACAACTTTTTCTGCGTTTAAACAGTTTATTTATGACTGTTTCAACGTTTTCCGTGTTGGGACAGTAATAACATAACTGTTACAACTTTCAAATAGTTGCATCAGTTTTATTACGACTGTGACAACTCTTTAGGCGTTTAATCAGTTTATTTATGACTGTTGCAACGTTTTTCGAGTTGGGACAGTTGTAAATCAACTGTTACAACTTTGAAATAGTTGTATCAGTCCTTTAATGTCTGTGGCAGTTATTTCTTGCGTTGTTGCAGTCGATTTATGTTGTAGACAAACACTTTTAAAGTTGGGACAGTTACAAAATAACTGAAGCAGTGAAATTTAACAACTGTTACAACTTTAACAGGCCTTATCAGTCTTAGAACGACTGTTACTGGTATGGACAGACGTTTTTTCGTCCAGTAGTGATGCCTACACTCAACATATAGCATCTGCGATTCTGAATCAATGTTTGAAAACATACCCTGGATACGCGTGTCCTTGGTATTGTATTAAAACATGAATTAATATAGTTCTCTACCGTATCATCATTATCAACATAGATAGAATTTGTAGCTTTAATAATTCTTGGAATGCTAAGTCCCAAAGGGTGACTAGGGTATAGAAATATGGTCACTTGGTCTTCTCCCGACCGGCAGTAAAACGCTTGCCGAAGTGGGGCGTCCGTTTGGCTGTACGGGATGTATCAAGTTCGCAGTCATGCCCGGTCAGAAAAGGGGCGTAAAATCCGATGCCTCGTGTAAAGAGAGTGCCACGCTCTTTGCACGTTAAGAATAGTTATCAAAAGTACCAGAATTATAATTTTATACGCCAGACGCGCGTTTCGTCTTCATAAGACTCGTCTGGCGTATTAAATTATAATCCTGGTACCTTTGATAACTATCATTCATGCATTCCCAGAAATTAAATGTTGAAGGGAGTGATGAATTGGAGTTCTTTGGTGACTTTTGGGCTAAAGTGGTGGAGTATTATGATGAAGTAACTAAAAAAGATAATGAAAGAAAATGGGACAGATTAAAGATGTTAAATAGCAGAAAAATGACTCAAAAGCAACCAGGTATATCTTAATTATGTGTTTAATTCCTAACTAACTTTCATTATTAAAATATAATGCTTACTTGTGTAATTGTATATGGTGTATTAAAAATAGCTATTAATCTTTGAATGTTTTGTTGATTGTTGTCTGCCAAACTAAATGGCAAGATTCTCATAACATACCTGTACAGGTAATATGATTATTTGTATTCACATAAAAATAAAGTTGGGATAGGAGTGGGAGGATTGTTGATGAGACTGCTGTCCACAAGATCATAAAATAAGATAAAACTTTCTATTACAACATACAGTTGGTGTGTCAGCATGTACAACATAAGATCCACTATTGGCAGCTGGTGGCGATGGAATGATGAACTAAAGCCAGCTAGTTTCAGAAAACCAAAATTTGGGACTATTTAAGTAAAATGTTGTGTTGACTGACAGCGATTTTGCTGATTCTCCGGTTCTAATAATGGTCTAGTGGTCAACTGCTCATTTTCTGATTCTGATTCCACTAATAATTGAGGAATCGGAAAAGAAATTGTATCATATCCCCTGTTGGCAAAGTCATCCCTTTTCTACTCTGAACCTGTGTGTATTAGAATAGCTGAAATGTCTCCATCCAGTGCTGCCCCTCAACGTATCTGCTATTTGTTGCAGGATCAGATCCTTGTAAGAACGATATCGTTAAGTAAAACAAAACTCCAAGAAACCCAAAAGATGTCTGGGTGTCTAAAACTGATCATCTATTTTGTGCATTTGGCAGACAAAATCATACCATACCAAAAAGTACAGCCCCTAGTTTGACTGTACTTTTGGAAAATGCAACTTTGACATTTACATGAACACTTATAAATATTAATTAAGAAACAACACGAACTCAACTAAAAGCCGGGAGTGATATCAGGTGCTCCGGAAGGATAAGCATTTAGTGTACCGTATAAGGCACCTGTCGTGTTAAAAAAAACCTGTCGAATTAGTACCTTAAAATTAAAGCAAATTAGATCAAAGGGGTTTAATATAAAGTCTCATTAGATCGTAAAATGGCGTTTCCAGTCGTGTCCGTGTATTTACGCATAAACTGTTCTCCCAAAGCTTCCAAAATTATTTTTTTTGTTACCGATGACTAAATGGAGGTCAAGTTCAATAATGACGATTTTGACCGTTCAGGAGTTATGGTTCTTGAAAGATTGAAAAATGGTGTTTCCAGTCGTGTCCGTAAATTTTCTCACGAACCATTCAATCTAAGCTTTTCAAATTTTAATATGTTGATACTGATGACAATGTAGTAATTGAGTTGTGTTATATCTATTATTTTCTAATGTAGCTAGAGCTTTTGAGGAAATTTCAACCATCCACGCTATTTTATACATTTTTAAAAAAAGTGTCCGCAACATTTGCCTCTTCATTGTTCACTTTAACTTGGGATTTAAAGTACATATCTTCATTAGATTTATTGAAAACAAAACTCCATCATTTTTTTAGTATACAATATCAGGTAAAGTTCTTGTTCATTGATTGATTGATTGTTGGTTGCTTTACGCCACATTAGCACAAAAAGCCTATATCGCGGCGAGAGCTAATTCGAATATTTTCCAATTCTTCCTTTTGTCTTTTTGCGAGATTTTCCCTGCCCCTTCTGTAAAGTTGAACTTATACTTGTTGGGTGTCAAAAAACTATCTTTCTGAATTTTATTTTCTGGTAAAAACTGTAGTCTTTAGATGATCTGGATCTTTTTAAGTCCGTTCCAACAGCCAATGGTTGGCCTTTCTCAAAGTGATTGACCATATGGCCTGTACCAAAATACTTATACATTTTTTTAGTTTTGCTATACACTATGAAAAGGCATTCCACAGGTTCATATATCTGTTTTTGTTGTAAATTCTTGGCAAATTTTTTTAATTTTTTTATATTCTGGATTTGGATGCCCTCAAGGCCATAATTTTGTCCTGTGTGTTCTGCTTCTTGCTGATGAATGGGGTTTGTTTTTTCCGGGATTCAGTTTTTTTTCTAAACTCTGGTCCGGAGAACATGGGGATACTCTCCCTGTTGCTCATTTCTGTTATTGTTATTGCTTGTTCTGTCATGTTTGTACAACTCTCTCTCTCTCTCTGTTGTATCTGAAAACAATTAGCAGATGATCAAGCTTCTACTGAACATTGCAGAACATGTTGAAGTAAAAGAGTAAATACTAAATGCAAATCTTGTACAAGAAAATTGGTACCATTAATTTTATTAGCTATGAGCATGATAAGTCTATGAACTTCAGTATAATTTTAAAAGTAAGAAGCCAATTTATTAAAATATGTAATTAGAATGAAACTGTCTGAAGTATTTTAAATTTACTGCGGACTTTTGTTTTGATAGGGTTGGGCCGGTAATTGTTATTCCAAATAGTTATTATATTTATCTGGATTTGGATCCTTTGAAATACATTTTTTGCGCTTATTTGATATAGTGTATCCTTCATTTGGAATTTGGAATCCTTTTTTGCAATGACGTCATATACTTGATGACGTTTTGTTATGTTTTACGTGGATGAAAGGACATAGCCCTTGAATATTATGATCGACTTAAACAGCTTCTATCTGACAGATTGCTTAGTGAAACATATAAATTAGATCATTCATTATATACTGATGGACACAGATCTTGGCACAAAATTATCTCTAACTCTATTGAAAAATATAATTTAACAGACAATAATCTCAATTTAAAGAACTTAAAGGAAAATATTAATAACCAACATTCTAATAACACTTTGCATAATCTAGAAAAATTACGTTCAATTGAACAAGACAATAAATTACATTTCTATGCCAATATTTATTCAGAAGAATTTAAATTGCAAAATTATCTATCCTATAAATGTTCTCCTTATATAACAAGAAATCTTACAAAATTAAGAATTAGTACCCACCCTCTTTTGATTGAAAAGGGTAGATATTTCAGACCAAAAAATAAGAGAGAAAACAGAATATGCTCGAACTGCAATCAAATAGAGGATGAAAAACATTTCCTCATTTATTGAAAAAACTTTGAAAATTATAGAAAACAAATATTTAATAAACTTAATTTTAATTCACAAGATCTGTGCCATGAAAAAGTTATGGAAACCATTATTAGTTTACTTAACCCATAAAATATTGATGATACAAAAAATATATGCCATTACATACAATTATGCCTTGAATCTTTGTAATTTTATTCATTTAACCTTGATTTGATATTTTGTCATGCATAATATATATTTATTCATGTGATGTAATATCTTGTTAATGTGGGGGAAGACATCATTATACTTGTATTGATTTTCCTGATTTAATAAAAACTTGAAACATAGATTGGAGCCAGAAATGGTCATAGATTTGAGTAAATAAAGGACATAGATTTGGTACGTCTACGACGCAATATTATAAGGACATAGATTTGAGGCCGGACATAGATTTGAGGCTTACATATATATAACATGTATAAATATTAAATGACTGAATAAATAGTCAACGATCAATCTTACAGGGCGATGGATCATGTATAAATACACACACATATATAATATTTTTTATTTGACATTTAAAATGAACACAGACCAGATTATAATTTTTATCAATGAACACAAGATATACATGTGTATGAACATGATGAAAGATTTAATCTGCGAGTTCTTACTTTTTCATATCTTACAATATTTGTTATAATATTCTAAAGATCTGTATACGTTTTGGTGACGATTCAAAATTTCATTTTTGAGTTATTAGTATTTTATAAAAAAAAAAAGAAAGGGGGAGGTGTTTTATTTTACATATAATGCCGTATCTCAAAGACGATTTATGATTATAGGGAAAAGGTAAAGAGTCACTGTAATCTTTTGAAATTCATATCCACTTACAATTCAATACGGTGATGTCATTGTATGCTGTATTCCAGCCTTTAACAATTGTAACAATATGTGACGTCATATCTTTGTTTACTGCATTACTCTGAAATGAAAAACATATACATTCTTGCTAATGTATATACTGAGTAAATAGCATTATGTAGATGTACCTGTGTCAAATTCTGTTTTTTTCCTTGAAATTCGTTTCCCTTTTAGATCTCCTTGCTGGGAATTCTTTTCCTCATCGGTAATTTCTGCTGAGGTTGTAATGTCGAATTCTTCACAATCATCTTTTGAATATGTGTATTAAATGATAAAAAATATTGATTTGTTTTATATGATATTATTTTTCCTTTTAAGGATTTTGTGCAGCTGTAGCAAGTTTCTATATTAACTGTAATTGGTCCAAGAACACAATTAATTTCCCCTATCTGTTTATTATAACATAATGATTAATAAAAAAAATCCCAACTGCGCTTTTGTAACAAGATTTGGTGTACATAAAGTTTGGCATTAACCACAAAACATAGAAAAAAAATGAAAACTTCATCGCCTCATGTTCTCTTGGCAACTCAAAATACAAGGACACCAGTATGTGTACAAGTGTACAATGTACTGATACTGACACAACTGTTGTTACATTACATGATGACTGTGACAAAACAGTTTTGATTTTAAGAACTCTTCCCTTTGAAAATGTTGATATGCTAAATGAAAACCTAACTTTGAAAAATGAAGTTAATTATATTATCAAATGCATGGTAGATACTTTTGTTGAAAGTGCAGATTCTAATGACTTCGACAACAGAAAACAATGAGCCCAGAGGTAGAAAAAGAGTAAGAAAAACAGAAATTTGGAAACAAAATATAAAAAAAAAAGAAGACAGTCTGGGAAAGAGTACATTGATGTTAAGGGGAAAAAGGTTAAAAGTATAAAAATCAAAGGTGACTGTACCGATTTAAATGCAAAACACATTTTTCTGAGAAAGGGAGGAAGGAAATTTTTAATCATTTTTGGTCTTTTATATAAAATTCCACATTTTGACAGAGGAAAGAGACACCAAAAACACATAATGATAATTGTTCACCAAAAGATTGAAAAAGGATATCGCTAGGTTACAAAACATGATATCCTGTTCCGATTACTTAGTCTATACAAAAAACCAGTTCGAGGTTGCTGGTTCCTTTAGTGGGGAACATTCAGATGTGTGTATTGAAAGCATTATTTCCCTTCGACATACCGTAAAATCCGATTCAATTTGTGAAGAACAATGTTTTTTTCTTCTACACTTTAACTTTTAGCAGGGCTAGAAAATATGAAATTAGTAGGTATATTTTAAGATCCAAAACTATAAAAACATGGGATTGTGGGCGATACCAAGATGCGAACTTTCTCCTTTGCAAGCTTTCAAACAGTTCTAGGTTTAGTTTGAATGTCTAATTAGTTATCAAAGTTGATATCGTTTAGCATGAAGCTTGTAGCATAAGCATCTACAGAGAGGTTCCAGCAATTGATCAATGTCTGATATAAGATTCCTAGAATTCCATTGTTCTCCGCCATAATAATATGGGCTGATGAGAATTGTAAGCAGATCAAAATTAATATTGAGCTCATATTTTGCAAAAAGCATACTGCTCACTTTAATTATTTCACGAGTTATATTGATTGATTGTTGGTTGCTTAGCGTCCAATGGCAAATATTTCATGCATATTCAGGACGAGAACAAGTTCACAATAAATATATTAGTAGGTCTGGTCATTATAGAGGCCATTCGGGATAATGGTCGGGAAAATTTGAACTGCCACAAGAAAATGAGCGTAAATTGGATAGAACAGAAATTAATAATGCCCTATACAACATATCTTCATTTTCATTTGGCAGTCCAAATTTCCCCGACCATCATACCACATGGCTTCTCTTGTGACAAGACCTACCTATTGAACTTATTGTGCCAATAGGACGCAAATGTGTCAGTTATTTTCAAAAGGGGAAAACCTCCGCCATAATTTTATCTTCTGAAATAACAACGTAATAATAACTTGTAAAATAAAATCTTACAAGAAAAAATTAGCATGACCACCTGTAAAACTTACCTATATAACTAATTGATGATGAAATGACACAAGTTAAAAAGTCTTAAATAATAAATTTCTCGAAAAATCACACGTACAAGATGTAAACAAATTACCGAGATGGCGCGATACTGTCTCCCTCTATGTAAAAATTGCGATTGTCGCCCTTGATTTTGTGGCCGTTACGTCATGTAGAATTATGATCGACTTAAACAGCTTCTATCTGACAGATTGCTTAGTGAAACATATAAATTAGATCATTCATTATATACTGATGGACACAGATCTTGGCACAAAATTATCTCTAACTCTATTGAAAAATATAATTTAACAGACAATAATCTCAATTTAAAGAACTTAAAGGAAAATATTAATAACCAACATTCTAATAACACTTTGCATAATCTAGAAAAATTACGTTCAATTGAACAAGTCAATAAATTACATTTCTATGCCAATATTTATTCAGAAGAATTTAAATTGCAAAATTATCTATCCTATAAATGTTCTCCTTATATAACAAGAAATCTTACAAAATTAAGAATTAGTACCCACCCTCTTTTGATTGAAAAGGGTAGATATTTCAGACCAAAAAATAAGAGAGAAAACAGAATATGCTCGAACTGCAATCAAATAGAGGATGAAAAACATTTCCTCATTTATTGAAAAAACTTTGAAAATTATAGAAAACAAATATTTAATAAACTTAATTTTAATTCACAAGATCTGTGCCATGAAAAAGTTATGGAAACCATTATTAGTTTACTTAACCCATAAAATATTGATGATACAAAAAATATATGCCATTACATACAATTATGCCTTGAATCTTTGTAATTTTATTCATTTAACCTTGATTTGATATTTTGTCATGCATAATATATATTTATTCATGTGATGTAATATCTTGTTAATGTGGGGGAAGACATCATTATACTTGTATTGATTTTCCTGATTTAATAAAAACTTGAAACATAGATTGGAGCCAGAAATGGTCATAGATTTGAGTAAATAAAGGACATAGATTTGGTACGTCTACGACGCAATATTATAAGGACATAGATTTGAGGCCGGACATAGATTTGAGGCTTACATATATATAACATGTATAAATATTAAATGACTGAATAAATAGTCAACGATCAATCTTACAGGGCGATGGATCATGTATAAATACACACACATATATAATATTTTTTATTTGACATTTAAAATGAACACAGACCAGATTATAATTTTTATCAATGAACACAAGATATACATGTGTATGAACATGATGAAAGATTTAATCTGCGAGTTCTTACTTTTTCATATCTTACAATATTTGTTATAATATTCTAAAGATCTGTATACGTTTTGGTGACGATTCAAAATTTCATTTTTGAGTTATTAGTATTTTATAAAAAAAAAAAGGGGGGAGGTGTTTTATTTTACATATAATGCCGTATCTCAAAGACGATTTATGATTATAGGGAAAAGGTAAAGAGTCACTGTAATCTTTTGAAATTCATATCCACTTACAATTCAATACGGTGATGTCATTGTATGCTGTATTCCAGCCTTTAACAATTGTAACAATATGTGACGTCATATCTTTGTTTACTGCATTACTCTGAAATGAAAAACATATACATTCTTGCTAATGTATATACTGAGTAAATAGCATCATTCTTGCTAATGTATATACTGAGTAAATAGCATTATGTAGATGTACCTGTGTCAAATTCTGTTTTTTTTCCTTGAAATTCGTTTCCCTTTTAGATCGCCTTGCTGGGAATTCTTTTCCTCATCGGTAATTTCTGCTGAGGTTGTAATGTCGAATTCTTCACAATCATCTTTTGAATATGTGTATTAAATGATAAAAATATTGATTTGTTTTATATGATATTATTTTTCCTTTTAAGGATTTTGTGCAGCTGTAGCAAGTTTCTATATTAACTGTAATTGGTCCAAGAACACAATTAATTTCCCCTATCTGTTTATTATAACATAATGATTAATAAAAAAAATCCCAACTGCGCTTTTGTAACAAGATTTGGTGTACATAAAGTTTGGCATTAACCACAAAACATAGAAAAAAAATGAAAACTTCATCGCCTCATGTTCTCTTGGCAACTCAAAATACAAGGACACCAGTATGTGTACAAGTGTACAATGTACTGATACTGACACAACTGTTGTTACATTACATGATGACTGTGACAAAACAGTTTTGATTTTAAGAACTCTTCCCTTTGAAAATGTTGATATGCTAAATGAAAACCTAACTTTGAAAAATGAAGTTAATTATATTATCAAATGCATGGTAGATACTTTTGTTGAAAGTGCAGATTCTAATGACTTCGACAACAGAAAACAATGAGCCCAGAGGTAGAAAAAGAGTAAGAAAAACAGAAATTTGGAAACAAAATATAAGAAAAAAAGAAGACAGTCTGGGAAAGAGTACATTGATGTTAAGGGGAAAAAGGTTAAAAGTATAAAAATCAAAGGTGACTGTACCGATTTAAATGCAAAACACATTTTTCTGAGAAAGGGAGGAAGGAAATTTTTAATCATTTTTGGTCTTTTATATAAAATTCCACATTTTGACAGAGGAAAGAGACACCAAAAACACATAATGATAATTGTTCACCAAAAGATTGAAAAAGGATATCGCTAGGTTACAAAACATGATATCCTGTTCCGATTACTTAGTCTATACAAAAAACCAGTTCGAGGTTGCTGGTTCCTTTAGTGGGGAACATTCAGATGTGTGTATTGAAAGCATTATTTCCCTTCGACATACCGTAAAATCCGATTCAATTTGTGAAGAACAATGTTTTTTTCTTCTACACTTTAACTTTTAGCAGGGCTAGAAAATATGAAATTAGTAGGTATATTTTAAGATCCAAAACTATAAAAACATGGGATTGTGGGCGATACCAAGATGCGAACATTCTCCTTTGCAAGCTTTCAAACAGTTCTAGGTTTAGTTTGAATGTCTAATTAGTTATCAAAGTTGATATCGTTTAGCATGAAGCTTGTAGCATAAGCATCTACAGAGAGGTTCCAGCAATTGATCAATGTCTGATATAAGATTCCTAGAATACCATTGTTCTCCGCCATAATAATATGGGCTGATGAGAATTGTAAGCAGATCAAAATTAATATTGAGCTCATATTTTGCAAAAAGCATACTGCTCACTTTAATTATTTCACGAGTTATATTGATTGATTGTTGGTTGCTTAGCGTCCAATGGCAAATATTTCATGCATATTCAGGACGAGAACAAGTTCACAATAAATATATTAGTAGGTCTGGTCATTATAGAGGCCATTCGGGATAATGGTCGGGGAAATTTGAACTGCCACAAGAAAATGAGCGTAAATTGGATAGAACAGAAATTAATAATGCCCTATACAACATATCTTCATTTTCATTTGGCAGTCCAAATTTCCCCGACCATCATACCACATGGCTTCTCTTGTGACAAGACCTACCTATTGAACTTATTGTGCCAATAGGACGCAAATGTGTCAGTTATTTTCAAAAGGGGAAAACCTCCGCCATAATTTTATCTTCTGAAATAACAACGTAATAATAACTTGTAAAATAAAATCTTACAAGAAAAAATTAGCATGACCACCTGTAAAACTTACCTATATAACTAATTGATGATGAAATGACACAAGTTAAAAAGTCTTAAATAATAAATTTCTCGAAAAATCACACGTACAAGATGTAAACAAATTACCGAGATGGCGCGATACTGTCTCCCTCTATGTAAAAATTGCGATTGTCGCCCTTGATTTTGTGGCCGTTACGTCATGTAGAAGGAGGTGCAGAATCGATCCGTGGCTTTCCCGCTGATTGGTTTTATTTTTCTACCATCGTCATTTGTTGGTAATTAATGTTGTTAAATCGTAGATTAATTTTTCTTGAGTACTGGTCTTGCTCTTTAATCCTTTTTCCAAGATCAGTTACTTTGGTTTGTAGCTTAATGATTGTATCCTTTGATCTGTAAAGTGATGTTAAGACCTGTTTATTTTGATAAATTATTTCAATATCAGGTTAAATTTTGTCAGATACTATTTGATCGAACGTGGATAATATATTTAGAAACACTTTACTTAAACCATTGAAAATATTGCCTGGACGAACTGAGGGTGTTTTTTTACGGACAATACCACTTCTGATAGCTGAAGCACAGTCTCGCCCTGATCGGATATAATTGTGGGCTGTGACATGTCAGAGACTTGTTCTGTTATATTTGGGGATAGTGAATCTGAAATTATTGATGTTGATTTACCTACTTGTATCCCTTAAAGTAGCAATAACATATTCTAGTTTCTGAATATACATATTCCAGTTTCAGACAGACGCAATGGGTCAAATACTGAAATCCTCACTTTTGATTTGAAGGTTTCTACATCATGTACACGTATGCGTTCTAGCTTCATGATGACATCGTTATTTAAGCTTTAGTTTAAAAAAAAAAATCAAAGTTTAGAAATTGCAAAGCTGAATCAAAATTGACGACCATGATTCCATCTCGGCTGGGAACAAGTTTCCCCTCCATTTAACTTCAGATAGTTGTCTCTGAAATTCCCTGTTTTCCGATTCCAGCTTTCTTCTCCTTCCTTTTTCCTTCTGTAGGGACGGTCCTTGCTTCCTTAGTATTTCCAGCTTACCCTTAGCTGCTTCCCTCTGTCTACCTATTTTACCCATTAGATCGCACAAGGTGCGAATGTGCTCCTGTATATCCTCAATTGTCTCTGGTATATGAGGAATATGAACTTCATTTACATCCATGCCACAGGTTTGAGAACATTCTCCACTGAAGCGATGAAAGGTTCAAAGATGGGTAAATGGCTTTCCCTGGCAGGTATCTTTCGATAGTCCCCGATACTCACTCTGGTTTTGGTGTAGCCGATGATGGTGTAGGTGCATTAGTGGGAATATCATGAGATGTGACTGGCATACGGGACGGAATATGAACGTTGAATCATCATCTAGGTTCTAGGCTGAGGTTAGTACTTTGAAAATTACCATAGGAGATGGAACAACAGATGATGCAGCGGCTGGAATCTTTGAAGTTACTGTATTAGATGTGGTGGGTTTTGAAGAGTATACACTCTTTTGCGTCCTTCCCTTAAATACGAAGAATCCAGGGTTGATGAAGTTCCTACTGTGCTCAATTGTCTTCCTGGACTTTTGCAATACAGTTCAGAAAAAAAGATTTTTCACAATTAAATGTACGAATCCAAACAGTCAAGTAAATGATCATGGAGGCCATTCATGAGATGCAAATGGATTATTCATGCAACTTTGTAAAGGACTTCATAGATGCCCATAACAAATTTTACTTCATTTGGCCTATTTCTATGATTTGACGGGGAAAATTAGAATGTTTCAAATAAGACCAATGAGAGCACATATATAAATGCTTTTTCAATGCATGCATTTTATTTGTCAACATTTGCAGAAAATTATGTAATTATAAGTTCAGGAACTGAGTTACTAAAGGATGTTCGCTTGTCATGTTTTGTCAGGGTTTTTTTTTTAAATATTCTGGTTTTATCAGTTTGAATACTTGGATTAAGATAAGTTGGTATAGCTCGGAAGTCTTTTCAATTTATTTTGTTACAATACACCTCTGTAAGTGTCTGTTTTGTTCCATTTATATATGACATTGTACATTTGAGAATTTAGAGTATGTGTGGTGTCTGCGTCTCATCCAAAATTGTTGGTCGGCTGTCAAACATATTGTCATCACACATGTCGCAGTACAATAGCAGAAAGTAAACTTGCACCAATTTTTCACAAATAACAAAAATCCTTCCCAAGGTTGAAATTTGTTCTCCTTGTTCTTTACAATGAACAAAAACAGCCAACAGTTTACACAGAAAAGAAGCAAAAAGTATTAAACTGGCTTCCATACTTTGATAAACTATATATAAAATTATGAACTTTGAATTCAACTTCTCATCTTTTATTATAGCTACATGTAGCATTGATAGTTTTATGAAATTATGAAAAGCAATAAAGGTGTCAAAAACATGAAACATTTTTTTTTCATTTGTTTATTTTCTAAGCATATTCACAATTAATGTATATGTAAAATTGAAAGAGTAAGACTACATTACTAGATGTGTATCTGATTTAGTAGATACTAGATTTTACTTATTTTCTTCGTGTCAAGAAAAACATTCCACTCTGTCAGGATCCCCCTTTTTTCTAAAAGTGTTTTCCCCCTTTTCAAAAAAGAAAGGGGGGGGGCAAAAAAAATAATTAATCAAAAAGCAATGTTATACAAATCTGACCCACTGGTCACTTCAGAGACATCGTAAAATTTACAAAATAAAGTTCTCATTCTTTACATCAGTTTAAGCTTTAAAACTACAAAATTAATCGTCCCTGCTGTCTTAAATTATTTTATTCCGCTTCTTGATTAGCAAATAAAATTGGTTATCTGCATAACGATTTATACAAAAAAATATATAATAGTTATCAAAGGTACCAGGGTTATAATTTAATACGCCAGACGCGCGTTTCGTCTACATAAGACTCATCAGTGACGCTCAGATCAAAACAGTTAAAAAGCCAAACAAATACAAAATTGAAGAGCATTGAGGACCCAAAAATTCCAAAAAATTGTGCCAAATACGGCTAAGGTAATCTACTCCTGGACGTATGAAAATCATTATTTTTTCGAAAAATTCAAAGTTTTGTAAACAGAAAATTTATAAAAATGACCATATAATTGATATTCATGTCAACACCGAAGTGCTGACTACTGGGCTGGTGATACCCTCGGGGACGAAACGTCCACCAGCAGTGGCATCGACCCAGTGCTGTAAATAGTTATCAAAGGTATCAGGGTTATAATTTAATACGCCAGATAAATGAACATCGATGCCATAATTATTTTTAACCATGATATCCATCCAATCCCTATTGATTGTGAAATCCATACATTATCTGTAAAAAAAAAACATATCACATGAACATGACCTAAACTTATACATTATTTTTTTTTCATTCTTTGTTAGTCGGTTGCTATTATATGTTGAAATTTATATTTATCAAATTTAAAAAATTGGAAAATTGACTGACTGGGTCATCATACGTTGTTTTGCCTAAAATATCGATTAATTTTAATGAATTAAATCATTCTTGTAAAATATCGATTATTTTGATAAATTAAATCATTCTTGTAAAATATCGATTAATTTTGATGAATTAAATCATTCTTGAAGTAGAGCCAAATTTACCAGATGCAGTTTGGTTATCCGAGTGGAGTTTGTTTCACAATCATACACATGTGATGGGTGTTTGATGTAATAATTGCACAATGACATGGTATGCTTACGATACAAAAATCACAACCTGAGCGTACATATGAACCTGTAATGCAATTCAATGTGAAATTATGTATATTATAGACAAGAATTTTATTAGGCGCAATTTGTACTAAATGGGGATGAATGTTCTTTTCCAGAAATCTAAAGTTACAGTTTTCATTTATTCCCTCTTGGTTATTAAGAAATATGTCTATAATGCACTCGGAATTTTCTTCATCGATGTTGTTGAAAGTTGGTTTGGCATTGCAATGTCGTATATGTGTTGTTCTTTCACTTGTTGGATAGTAAACTTAGACAATTTAGTATAGAACTTGTCATCTTTGGTAACCAACAAATACTCAGGTGTGTCTTTTAAAATTGAATTGCAAATCCACACTCATGTAGGGAGGCATATCTTTGAACGTGAAAAATATTTTATGATAATGAACTCTAGGTTAGCTGGCTGTTATAATAGATTCATATTTGAATTGTGTTGCAATGGGTCTCAACAAGCTTAATAGTTTCTGGGATGAAATGAAATCAGAAGGAATGAACGAAACATGGTATTAAAATGCTGTGTACTCCATACAATCTGTTATTAAACAGTCTTTCACACAAATAAAACCACAAAAAGCAATTAGCAGTTAGTCTAGTATAATTTTGTCAAAATAATCCCCAATATTTTATAGATATATTATTGACTTGCAAGGCTCAAAACACAGATATTTGATTTCATGGTTCAGCACATGTCTGAATACAAGCCTATTTAAAAATTAACAATCAAATAAATGACTCAATTGAACTTTGTTTATACATATATACCAACAAAATCCATTAATAAAAATGAGAATTTATTAAAATGGGAATTTCCAGGAAGAAAAAAAAAGTATTTTTGTAATACCTTCACAAAGTTTGCACCTCCTGGGTAATTAGGTGCGTTTCTTAATACTTCGGATATCTCAAACTCATACTCTTTGGCCGGAAACCTATTTTGTGTTGCCTATTTTTAATGTCCCTACAAAGAATTAAACAAAAAGATGATATTTATTATTCATTTCATCAGGTATATTATCAGTGTTGAACAGACGACAGTTGAATATTCTTTTCAATTGTTGAATTCTTTGATAGTTATTCTTTATATTACATTGGCAATTACACAAATATACAATTTATCTGTTTTTTCTATCTAGTAACATAAGTATCATATGCTAAAGAAAGGCTGAAGATTAAGGCTAAAGGTATATGTTTCAATTTTTAAATTCAAAGTACAGATGAAATTAATTTGTAATTAAACTAACTCAATATGACCTTGCAGGTTCTGGTCCCTTTGAACGCAGATTTGCCTATCTGCCCTGTTAAGCTAAATTTAGACATTAACTTATTAGCCAAAAAAGACCTCATTACAATTCTTGTAATCACTGGGAGGTCTCCTTCTTTTAGCTTGGATAATACCAGGATTGTTTTCATTATTTTCATAGTTAAAAAAGGCATTCCTGTCGTTCGTTGTTATTTGATATCAGTCTAGTTCAGAGATGAAATTTCATAAAATGCTTTATAGAAAAGGTTTACTTTTGAATACATGAAAAATGTATTAATTTCAAAATATTTGCAATAATATAGGTGTAGCAATCTGATTTGAAATGTGCACTATTAACATTGGCATCAGTTAAGATAGTATGCTGCATTTACAAAACTTTGATCTGTGGATTCTTTAATAATAAAACCATGCAAAAAGATACTTACTCTATAACATGTGAACTATTAAATACCAATTAAAATACCAATTTTTTCCCGAAACTCTTCATCCCCTTCTTATTTTTCATTAAGGTCCTCCAATGCTTCTTTTGTTATAGGATGTAAAGTCAGCTCTGTGAAACTTGTATCCTCCTGAAAGAAAGAATTGTGTAAACTGTCGTCTAATTCTTCAGCAGAATACATGTTTAAATCTTCTTCATCTACATTGCCTGAGCTTTCATGTAACCTTTTACACTCGTAACAACAACCGGCTGGTCCACATAGTTTTTTCTACAGCCATTTTTGCATTTACAGCCTTTTGTTAAATAAGAGATGTTGCTGTTAACTTTCTTGATATTAACATTTGAATCCCATGCTACATTTAAGTGGTTTGTTAATTCATCTATTTGCCACACAAAATGAAGAGATTTTGGCACTGCCATAAAATAATAAGAAACACAGGAATGTGTCTGATTTTAGACAATGTTGTTAAAGGAACAGATGGCAAAAGATTGTAATGGTTTTGAATTTGATCTATCTTTTACTACATTGCAAACAAATCTTTTGTAGCTATCCTTAGATACACAAATACCAAGTCGGGAAAGAATTGTCAAAAATTCAGTTGATGAATTTGAAAACTTGTCAACTAATTCAGTTATTAACATTTGTAATTGTGTTGCAAACCGATTTTTGTGTGTGTGTAGAATAGTACTAAAATAAATATATAATAATCTATATATGTGAAAAATGTCATTATTTGTAGGAATGTAATGAATTGTTAAGTCAAAAGTTTTTTTGAACAATTCTTTATCCTCTGGAGGTAAGTCTAAAAATGAAATTACACAAGAAGGGTTGTATCTTCTAAGAAATATTGAATTTGGCCTCTGGACACTAAAAATTAATCTCTTATCATATTTAATAAATGTGAAAGAGGGAATTTTGTCATGTGCTGATCATGTTTAACAACTAAAATTGAAAGGAGCAAAACTTCTAAGGAGCTATAGAGAAAATTACATTGTTCCAACAAATGGGCTTTACTATATCTATTATTATTATCTTGAATAGTATTACCCTCCGGTGGATCGCTATCCTTGCCGTGGTCGGAGGGCTTGCGTGTCTCAGTGACCCCAAGAGCTATACCAGCTGGAGCTTCGTCTCCTGGTAGGGTTACCCATGCTGGACAGGTCGAAGGGTAGAGACCAGACTAAAGTGATCCGAACATCGTGAGATGCCCGATGTTTTAAATAAAATAGGCTCTCCAACCCGTTTGCCGTGGGTTGCTACCCGTTTCGGTGGTTGACGAGATCCTTGTAGATGAGGGCTATAGCCAGACTCCTTACGGTCAGAAAATACCCGGACGGACGAGACTATAGTTCAATAAGCTGCTTTGGCTTCGAAATCATCTAAACGGGAGGTCAAGATCTATCTGCCCTGAAATTGTCAGATGAATCAGAGAACCCGTTGTTGGGTTGCTGTTCCTGAATTGGTAATTTTAAGGAAATTTTGCTGTTTTTGGTTATTATCTTGAATATTATTATAGATAGAGATAAACTGTAAACAGCAATAATGTTCAGCAAAGTAAGATTTACAAATAGGTTCAACATGACCAAAATGGTGGATTGACCCCCTAAGGAGTTATTGTCCTTTATAGTCAATTTTAAACAATTTTCATAAAATTTGTAAATTTTTACTACCGATAACATTTTCCACAGAAACTACTGGGCCAAGTTCATTATGGATAGTGATAATTGTAAGCAGCAAGAATGTTCAGTAAAGTAAAATGTACAAACATATCACCATCACCAAAACACAATTTTGTCATGAATCCATCTGCTTCCTTTGTTTAATATTCACATAGACCAAGGTGAGCGACACAGGCTCTTTAGAGCCTCTAGTTATAAAAAAAACACCTAAATAACGCTTAATAAACAAAATTTAAAACATCACCAAAAAGTATGCAGAAGTTAAGATTTATATTACTAAGAAATGTGTAAAGTTTGATGCAATAAAGACAAATCGTTTTTGAGATATAGCGCGACATGTTAAAAAAAACACACTCCTTTTTTACTTACTAAGTCCTGTAACTCAAAAAGATTTAATTTGATTTTCATCAAAAGGTTTACAGATCGTTTGACCATTACAAGCAATGACTTTGTTAAGTTTCATGAAAACTGGATAAGCTGTTCTTAAGTTACGGTGCGACATGTTTGCGCTGGACAGAAGGATAGACATATAGATAGACGGACGGACGGAAAGAATGACTGATAGATGGAGGAACGGATGGATGGAAGGAAGGACAGACGGACGGATGTATACAATCAAACGTCCTGTTAAAATTGTGACGGCCGTATAAAAACGCAGTGAAATGAAAAAAAACCTCTAGTTAATTAAAGGTCAATCAATTTTATAGGGATATTGGCCAAGTCGATTTATTTGTATATCTTGACTTCCTAAGTCATGTTTGCTATATGACTTTTATATGTTTGAAAATAATAGATCGAAATTGATAAAAAGAACTTCAAATTCGTAATTTAAGGGCAATGCAATAACTCCTTTAAGAACTTATGTGCGAATTTTATAGTAAATGGACGTAGAGCTCAACATTTTGAAGATAATCATCTGGCCCTTTTCGACTTTTCTATGTCACCGGCTGTTTTTAAATAATTGACATCATGCAAATGCATGCCCCCCCACCCTTTATTTATTTCTTAGCCATGACGGCCATCTTGGTTGACAAGCGGGATCACAGTAATCTTTTTAAAACTAGATACCCTAATTATAATTTAAAAAAGATATGATTTTATATAAGATTTGTTAAATACAGCCTAGTAATAGATGTGAAAATGAATATAAAAAAAAAGTTTCCTGTTGGATCAAGTGAGCTTAAAACAACCAAGAATTCCAAACAAAATTACACCGTTCTTGAATAAAAAAAAAAATGTGTAACAACTGAAGATTTTAATTTTTCCCGAACGAGATAACTTGGACATATAGCAACAACTTGACTGGCGTTTTTTTCCTTCAATAAAAGGAGGTCAATAGGAAAAAAAAAATAATCTGTGTTCCATACTTGTATAAAGTCACTTGATGTCCAAAACTTAAGAAAATGGAAGAGTTGTTGGTTGGAAAGGCTTCTGATGAATCTTCCAAAATAAGTCCTGTCATTTTTTCTACGGAACATAGGGTTGAGTCATCTGATGTGGTATAGGATATTAGGTTGATGATGACTTTCAAATGTGTCGGTTTGTATTGATTCATTAAATTAATAATCACATGTTCAGTAACACCATTCCATAACAAATGGTAGCAGTCCATACCCACCTTGATTTTAGTTATAGGAACACATGGGATAACAGTCATATTTAGTTTCGCCAAGTAAAGAATAGTCTGTTTAACATTACCTTTTGTTGGTACCTCAAAACCTCCAGAGAGATGAGATTTACAATCTCTGCGTGTAGACCGTCCCAATTTGTGTTTGATAATAGATGGTTCACAAGGTTACTATCTGTTTCAGTGATAAATGATGAAAATGTTTGCAAGAGGAGTTCATCAGTATATATGCCATTGCCAAAAAAAGATGTAAAGAAGCGGTAAAATTCCTTAAAGATAATTACATAACACATATGCATGACTGATGATTTTACCTATCAACTGAAGGGTCCCATTAAATAAAGTTCGTGCATCAACTCTGGGGAGTTGATGTAGCCCAGAGTTGATGTAGGTTCCTGATGAAAAACTTCATAATGACAGCAATAAAAAAAAAACGTAAAACATTTCCCTAGTCACACCCTCTAAGTCTAGAGCATTTTCTTCCACAACAAAAGTACAGTTGATGTGGTGGTGAATAATGTCTGGGTGAAAGTAGCGAGTACATCTTGAATGTTGTCTTCCCTTCTTATAGTGACATTGATGACAGAAAGAAGGCCTTCTCGAATCCTGTCTCTTCTTGTCTCTAAATCTGTGAGATCTGAAAAACAGTACATGTAAACTCTACGCAGTGATCGCTTTCTACCTGTTTCTATGCCTTGTTCAAATAACATTGATATTTCGAGACAATGTATGGCTATTCTATATATATATATATATATATATATATATATATACTGGGAAACTTCACATTTTATTAACGGTACATCATTTTTATAGATACAAAATGTAGTTCCATTTTAAATCGTGCAATTCCTAAACGGTAAACCATGTTGATAAAAACTTGTCCAATCAAAACACCATGATCCATCGCTGAATTCGAAGATCTCTTGAGTTTATGCTGTCTGATAGCTACTTCCCTAATTCTCCAGCTCTGCTCTTTAAAACAAAATATGCATGTGAAATTTCAAGTGACCGTCCTATTCAATCAAAAAGCAATGTAATATTGTGAAACAATTGATAAATTTATTATAATTATTAATTAAGTATTTATGCGGTGATTAAATTTTCAAACGTTTGCACATATAATGCATAGACATGGTAGAATATATTTAAATTGCAGACTACAGTATAAAAGTATTTATAAATTTATTAGTACATTGTGTATATCTTCCTCTTTCAGATGGGGCGACATAACCTTAAATACCGCTTCTGATGGTATGAGGTACCTTCAACTGAATGAACACGTACTTGGGAGAACGTAGACGACATAAGGGACGTAAGCCCAAACATTTACGAGTGTGAAGGAGAGAGGAACCCTGTTGCTTTATGTGACAAATTTGCTTCAAAGAGGCCATCTGGGATGTCAAATGAAATTGACCCCTTCTACATTGCTAAGCGCACAATACCACTAACAGGCGCTGAAAATGACCTGTGGTTCATGAGACAGAGATTATGGTCCAAATCTCTTGCAAGTGTCATGAAAGTTATGAAAGAAAAGGGCAATTTGGACAATAATAAGCGCCTGACTAACCTGTTCTTATCCTGGGCATACAAACAATGCCGTATTTGGCAAAACTTTTTCAACTTTTGATCTTCAGTGCTGTACAATTTTGTATTTTTTCACTTTCGATCTTTTATATCTGGGCGTCACTGGTGAGTCTCGTGTGGACTAGACGCGTTTTTGGCGTATTGAATTTTAAACCTGATGCTTTTTGTTATCTATTAATCATGCTTTTTTTTTGTCTAATATGTTCTGCTTTTTATTTGTATTGTAGTCCTGTAGTGTTTTGTTTTCATTTCAGTGTTATATTTAACTGTGCCATTGGGGTGCGAGGTTTGGCATGCCATAGGGCCGGGTTCGGCCCACCACTTTTGTTCCCCTTTGAAAGTGTCCTGTGCCAGGTCAGGAAGATGGCCATTGTTATAATGTTGTTCGTTTCTGTGTGTGTGTTGCCTTTTGACGTTGAGTCGTTTGTGTTTTCTCTTATTTTTGAGATAAGACGTGGCACGGTACTTGTCTATCCCTAATTCATAAATTTGGTTTTGATGTTATATTTGTTATTCTCGTGGTGTTTTGTCTGTTGCTTGGTCCGTTTCGGTGTTGTGTCGTTGTTCTCCTCTTATATTTAATGCGTTTCCTCGGTTTTAGTTTGTTACCCCGATTTTGTTTTTTGTCCATGGATTTATGAGTTTTGAACAGCGGTATACTACTGTTGCCTTTAATTAACCACAATGCGCAAAAATACTTGGTTTAAAAACTAAAGGATAATAAAGTACAGGATACTGACATTATGCAGATATCGGGCCATACAAATGTGCAATCAATCAGAAACTACAGCTCTTTGAATGAGGAAAAGCATAAGGAAATATCTAATGTACAAAGCAACAATACTGGTAGACCCCCTCAGCCCCTTGTTCCAGTTACATCAAACTTACCTCTAACTTCTAGAACAACTTCCGACAATTCAACCATTTGTTTTCAGACTAACACTTCTAACAGGATAGACTCCATGTTTTACGGTGCGAAATTACGATTTCAAACCATGAATGTGTACATGTGTGACCGCCATTAACTGTGACCGCTCAAATGAATTGTTTACATCGCGAAGCGTGGAACGATTTTTTCAAGCACTAAATGAAACAAAGAGCGCAATTAAACAAAGACTTTATAATGAAAGAAGAAAACAGCAAAACAAGATGCAGCAGGCGGGTCTATAAAGAAACAAGCTGATCTAGCAGTTATTCGTAGTACACATGTGATACAAAGTTCAAGCGACCTATTTGATTACGCACAGAGTAATTTGTCCACCACGGCAGACTCTTCTAAATGTTCTCGACGAATTTTTCGATATGTAGACTCCGTTAATCGAGATCGGAACTTTCTTCCCGTAAAAGAAAACCGAAAAATTCACCAAGTTCGATCATTCGATGACGGAGAGATTTTTGTAAGAAAATTATCTTGTTATTCTTGTCAAAACATGTTCTTGGATTAATTTGCACTTCTCATAAGTGCAAATTGGAACCACACTTTTTTTTGTCGTAGAATCATCAAATTTGGCAATAATGTACCTCTGGGGATAAATAACACAATACAAAAAAAAAAATTGGTTTGGCTCGCCCGGTTCGGCAACTGGAGTGAAAATAGTGACAAAATCCTGTAGGATATTTTTTTCTCCCATAGGATTTTTAAAAATCCTACAGGATTTTGAGAAATCCTATAGGATAAAGTCATAATCCCATAGGATATTTTTTATATCCTACAGGATATTTAAATCCTAAGGGATTTATAATCCCTTAGGAGAATAAAAATATCCTATAGGATATAGTTTCGCCCTTAGGATTAAAAAAATCCCTTAGGAAAAATAAAAGCATTTCCTATAGGATATTTTATATCCTACAGGATATTAGTCTAATAAAATAATCCCATGGGATTAAAAATATCCGATAGGATTAATAAATATCCTAAGGGATTTCATAACAGAAAAAATATCCTGTGGGATAAAAAAGAATCCTACGGGTAATAAATAAATCCTAAGGGTAATAAATAAATCCTAAGGGAGATTAAAAATCCTAAGGGAGATTAAAAATCCTATGGGAGATCAAAGCAACTCATAAGAGAGAAAAAAATCCTATGGGAGAAAGAAATATCCTATAGGAGAAATAAATATCCTATAGGAGAAACAAATATCCTATGGGAGAATGAAATATCTTAGAGAAAAATCTATTTGTGAACTCAACCAAAGAACAGAGAATAGTTTTATATGTTTTTGTAGTAGGTAAGGATATTATTTTATTGGAGCAGACCAAATATTCCCAGATATTATTGTTTAAGAATTGTTAATTTTTCTACCAATGACACAAATTACCGATAAGTGTACTTCAAACATGGAGCTTGCGTTGAGTTACTGCTACTGGTCCGTTTGTTATTTTATGTTTATTATTGCCATTTGCGTAGTTTCTTCTGTTACCTATTTCTACATTTGACTCTGGCTTCTTTTAAATCGAGTTTTCTCTTGTTTAATGCATTGTGGTTGTTTATTCCTCATTTGCTAAAGGAATAGGGGCCGGTTGAGATATCAAAAGTCATGAGTATACATCCATCGCCTGTCTCAAAGCAGAAACCTTTATCCTTTGGTAATCTCATGTGCTTTTTTTCAATTTAAGTTCAAAAGTGCATTTTAGTGTTTAGTGTAGCAACCATTTCTCTGAACTATTATTCATTATTGTTTAGTGACAAAAAGAGGCCCGCCTCTATGTGCGGAATTTTCTTTCTGCATAGAGGACTCATCATTTTGAACTCATCAGGGTTCCTGTACTCAACCGACTTGTTGGGTACTGAGACATGACTGTGACACCATCTGAACAAAAACTGTGAATAAAATCAGAAGCAATTTTAAAACAACACATGGTGTTGGGGCTAAGAATACCACCAGCTTTTCATTGAAAGTAATGACAAGACAGAAACATGCGTCCAACGGGTATATCCAATACACTACAATTACTTAAACAACTTTGAAAATCGTACATAAGTGTTTTTTATTTTTTTATTTAGTATAGCTTGCTTTCCGTGAAGATATTTTTATTGTGGAGATGCCTGGATAGATTTGCCAGTAACCATACTTCTTCTATTGTGTCCTCAATATGCATGTAGTATTTGCAACTGAACATTTACATTAACTTTCACCAATAAATTCTTCAACAAAATTTGATAATAACTGAAATTTTATGGAACTAAACACTAGATGTAACTAAAGACAGTATTGTTCACCTAGGTCTATGTGCATCTCTGACAACAGACACATCAACACGTTAGGCTAGAATATCACGGTACGTCTAAACACTGCTAAGGACTCCTTAGGCAGCAACCATTTGATTTTCTGGGGGGGGGGGGGCTATGGTTTTTTTTTCTGGACAAAAAACAATCTATTTTTTTCGCAACAAGTCAACAATTTTTTTCTTTCAATTTTAGCATTACATATAGTGGCAGCTGAGGGTGAAACAAACAATCTTTTTTTCTCAGAATCAAAAACAAATTATTTTATTCTCCAAAAACTGGAAACAAACTTTTTTTTCCAAAAAAAAAACCATAGCCCCCCCCCACCCCCCCCCCCCCCCCCCCCCAGAAAATCAAATGGTTGCTGCCTTAGTGCACTAAGGACTATACAATGCCACTAAGGACTAGAAGGAGTGCTGTTGTGTGTATTATTTTTACATATTATGTTAGAGATTAATATTTCATGCATAAATTTCAAATTTTATAGAAAAATAATCATAAATAAACAAGATATTCAACATTATTTAGACACGTGCCCGTTTTTCTTTGATATGCCGAAAATCAATGAACCGTTTGACACGTGCCAAATGACAAAACAATTCATTAAACAATCATAATCTTTTTATTTTAGGTAATAAACAATTGTATCTAAAAAAATGTATGCTTAATATTTATAATTAAATGTGTTGTTCTTATGAAAAATGATAACAGAACAAATAATTTTGTTTTTGTTTTACTTCTTTCCCGACAAAGTTATTTGCCACAGGTGCACGACTTTGATGTGCGCCTACTAAATGACTAATAAGTTAGAGTGTGGTCAGCTTGTTATGTAAGAGATATGAAGACAAAATAAATATATATATTGATAAGTGTTTTGTTTTTATTTTAATTTCGACAAAGATGCGTGTATATATACAAATGGTTTCACTAAAACAATACGATGAATTGAGAGAGAGAAAATTATGTGTCGTTCTTGGGGTTTATCCAAACCACTAGTTTTCAACCAGCTTGATATTTGTTTACAAAGGCTTCATACGGTACTTATTTGTTTGTATATTTCGACATTTTATTATTCTTCTAAAAGTAAAAGAAGTTAAAAAAATCATTTCCCGATTTTAAGTCAGATTAAGTTTCATTTTCAAATATATAAAAGAGACAAATGTTTTTAAAATGTTCCACAGTTTTTAGTACAGTATTCACGAATTTTTTTTCAGTATGTGTAAATTTAGAGCTAAAGATATAATTCTGACAGAGAAAGAGAATGCTTCGTATGAATGCCTTGAAAATATGCCTTTACCACATGATGTGTAAATAATTATTTTTTGTAATGCAATATAATCAGAATATTTAAACCTAAATATATCACGCGAAAAAAGAAAAAGCCGACAGAAATATTTTCAACTATAATTTCTTTAAATCTACTTTTCTTAAAGAAGAACAAATATTACAGGCAC
The DNA here is from genome assembly GCA_019925275.1 of Mytilus edulis. NCBI lineage: Eukaryota > Metazoa > Mollusca > Bivalvia > Mytilida > Mytilidae > Mytilus > Mytilus edulis. The sequence goes on from CM034354.1 coordinate 36,371,172, forward strand.
TTGTCTCATAAAAGGTATATAGGAATTTTTTTTCTGAGACAAATGCCTGTGGCAAGTATGTCAGAAGGAAATCCGATTTGTGTTGTTTTTAACAAATTGTCTGCTTAACATATCGTACGAAATAATTTATGAAATAATGACTATGTGCTATGCGCTTTACTCACTGTTGAAGGCCCGAAATATATTACTCAAACGGGTCATATATGAACTTAGTGTGTTGCATGTAGTAAAAATGCATTATCTTATTGGTTTCGTTTTGTCCAGTTATACATTTCTTAAAATGTCTTCATGTATGAAAATAAATTTTGAACAGTGCACCATAAGAAACAAACTAAAGAGTTCCAGCTCCAAACCAGTCTATTGTTCAAACGCATGTCCGTCGTCGCCTGTCACCACATTAAAGCACGCTTGCAAGAAAAAATAAACAGAATAGAGATACGGGTACAAAACACATTATAGATAATGTGTCCGACCACCTGAAAAATAAAATTGGTTCAAGAGACAAAGGACGCTACGAAATATTAAATAATTTTTTCGGTACTACCGGGCTTATCACAGCCCAATAACAAGATGAATTTAATGAAAACGCAACAAGCATCTGCCGGTTATCCAAACTTCAACACGTACTTTAAAAATATATATATAAATGTGAATTAAATATCTATAAAAATTTGTATTTCAGTCACTTATTAATATGAACATCAAATAAAAATCCGACATTAGATATATTTCTCTGGTGACAAATTTATTATTTACAAGAAATATACACTTGAGAAAATACTTCTTCATTCAGATTTTTTTGTTAATAAAATTTCAACAACAATTCATTTATTAGTATCCAACTTTACCAAAAGGATTCCCGTGTAATCAATTAATATGTAATTTGACACGTGTCAAACGGTTCATGGATTTTCGGCATATCAAAGAAAAACAGGCACGTGTCTAAATAATGTTGAATATCTCCTTAATTTATTAATATATTTCTATAAAATTTGAAATTTATGCATTAAATATCAATTTCTACCGTAATATGAAAAGAAATTGCATGTAACAGCTCTCCATCTAGTTCTTAGTGGCATGTTATCAGTCCTTAGTGCACTAAGGACTCCTTAGCAGTGTTTAGACACACCCAGAATATCATTCGTAACTAAAACTTTAAAAAAAAAACATTATTGCTGATAATTTCAGAGATTAAAAGGACAAATCATTTTGCTTTTGTTTTATTTCTCTTCCTATAAATATTTTCGTGTGCATGGCTTTGATGGGCGCCAACTCTTAAATTAGAATATGGTGAGCTTGTTAAAATGTTTATACATGTATTAAAAAGTTTTATCAAGAAAATGTAATAGAAATGTCGACAATAACAAACTGAGATATTCTATGCTGAAAATAGATATAAATATAATTAGTGGTATGAGTGCTAATATTACAGTTGATTTGGCAATGGAGAAAAATGTTCGTATCCATCAAAAATTTTAAAACTTTACACACTCTGTGTTCTCTTTGATTTTTTTTTTTTATAAAAACCTATCTCCATTTCCAAGTTGTGGTCCCTTACGCGGAATTTTGTTGAAATTTGAAGACTATTAAAAATTTAATAGGTCAAAGAATAGCCTTCAACATTTGAGGCTTTTTATAGCCAAGGCTGCGTTTAGTTTAAACATATTTTATTTAAAAATTGAATAGGTCAAAGAACAGCCTTCAACACGGATCCTTGGAAATTAGAAAATTTGCAATTAGAGGCCGCAAGAATAGTAACAGGTCTACTAATATTTACAAAACCTGAAACTTTATATTCTGAGGTTGCCTGGGAATCTCTTTTTGAAAGAATAAGGATGTAGTCGTAATTGCGTGTCGATATCTTGTCAATCGTACTGTTGTTTTATTCGACTAACTAACTTTATACGGAAAATTTTTGCATTTTTTTTAAATTACCATGGTCTGTTGTTTTTAAACTGTTAATATTGGAATTAAGTAAAGAGTCAAAGTTGAAATCATGAATAAGTGTTCCGTGAAAATTGTTTTCGAAAATATAATTTGTTCATAATTCTTTAAAGTAATAAACTTTTTTCAAATAAATTCTGATCTTCCCTCATCTGATCACCAGCATGGCTTAAGGTATTACTTCCAAAGGTATTGTAAGGGGTGTGAGGTGACACTTCCAGGTATTCAAACGATTTCCTGTCGGACTTGCAAGTTCATGCATCGTTTCACTTCTGCAGGTAACATTCAGTGTACACGGCCGATAACTATAACTTTCCATTTTGAACTATCAGATGTATAATATACAACTCTGTCTTACTTGTCATAACTAAACTCATACGCTTGTTTATAAATAACATTTCTGGTGTAAAATAAAAATATAAATAATACCCAAAAAAAAAGATTTGATGAAATTACAATCTATTTAAATATTTTTTCCAAGGTTGACTTTGGGAAAATGTAATATATACTCGATGTCAATAGTGAAGGACAGATTGGAACATACCAGAAATATTGATTTAAAAAAATGTACGCACTTGTCGATGATTCGTCTATACGACTGGGTAGAAAGTTACGGAACTATAGCACAATTTAAAATATATACATGTATACATTAAACATAAGAAAAAACATATATTTTGAATAAATTGGGGTAAATGTTTTGTAAATAGACTAGTCCACGTATGCCAACAGTATGTAATCATCGAATGTCGATAGACTATTGTATACCAAAAGAAGAAGACGAAGAAGAAGAAGAAAACCAATTTGATTTAGATACAGGTCGATGTTTAACTTGCTTTGGTTCATCGAAGTTGTGGACATAGTAAAATCACAGATTTATATTGACGTTACGCACGGTATTGGTGCCACTTAGCGTTACACGACGTTCCTAATAAAACAACGATTTTGACGTTGTTCCAAAAAATGTACGCACTTGTCGACGATTCGTTTATACGACTGGGTAGAAAGTTGCGGAACAAGACTGAAAAATACGGAACAAGACGGAACAAGACTTAAAGTTATGGAACAAGACGGAACAAGACTGGAAAAGTTTCAAACGTTGACCTTATATTTTACTCATGTGAAAATGCCGCTTAAAGTACAGAGAATTTCGATGTTGCTTCTTTATATGTTTTTATTTTTTTCAAGCGGGTGCAAATGCAAAATTCCATTTAATTAAAATAATTTTTAATATTTGAAAAGAATTGTCTGCAACAGTAACACAAAATAACAATTTGATGTCTTGTAAAATGATTTAAATATATAAAAAAGATGTGGTATGATTGCCAATGAGACCACATTTCACAAGAGACCAAATTGTCACAAAAATAAACAACTATAGGTCACTGTACGGCCTTCGACAATGAGCAAAGTCCATACCGCATAGTCTGTTTTACAAGGCCCCGAAATGACAATGTAAAACAATTCAGTCGAGAAAACTAACTGCCTCATTCATGTTACAAAATGAACGAAAAAGTCTGTTTTGTATATTTTTTTACTTTTTTTTTTTTTATCTTCGAAATGTTTTAAAACTTTCAAATGTGAGGCTCTTATTTTATCAACACTTTAATTCTTGGACTATTATACTAACGTTAATATAATAGTCCCAGAATTTAATTTTTTATTTTTCTTAAACAGTGACTTATATATTGTAGACAAATAATTAAGAAAATTCAGGTTATCAAGGAATTTTCACATTTTGTACATAAATCAGGCCGTTAGTTTTCTTGTTTGAATTGTTTTTACATTTATCATTTCGGGTCTTTTATAAATGACTACAAGGTTAGGGTTTTGCTCATTGTTGATTGCATATAGAAATAAGATTGTTATGTATGCCACTGGACGAACACTTATTGTGAATATTTTGATGGGAAACTATTGAGTATCAAAGTTCCAAATTAATTTCGGGATTTATTTTCTTTCTCGATATTCAATAACAGAAAGAAAAAAAAATTGCTTGTCCGCTAAATAGGGATTTTCTTGTTAAACATCGTTAAAAAGATGTGTGTCTAAGGTGAACGCCACAAGAACCCTGTAATACTAGTACGAGAGTATAGCATGTAAACATTCCTTCTTAATGATATGGTTGTTTTGGAAATCTTTTCTTACAACTCATGTCGGCGCTAACATGTCCTTTAGTAGTTATTTTTTTTCCGCCCAAAAGTCCAATTTCACGTTTCCGCATTTTCGTGCATTACTTTTCCGAAATAAGTAGCGGCGTTTTTACGTTTCCGCAAATTGGTATTACTTTTCCAGAAAAAGAAATTACTATTCCGGAAAAAGTTAATTAAGGTATACCTGTTGATTGAAATAATAAAAAATAAATATTTATTAAGTTAAAGGTCATCATAACAAAGTCTACAGTAGTACATATATACATTCACCGTTTACTAGTTTTGTATTTTGGTCAAGAAAGAAGTCCATGTTTTCCTTTTCATATTTCTGAACGTTTTTTTTTTTAAAGTTAGAGTTATCATCTTTATGCAAAATTGAATGATTTTATATACTAGTAGTATTACGTTTTCTGTGTCTCTTAGATTCTTTAAGAATACATTTTCGCATACTTAAACATGATAAAGAAAGCACGTCAACTGTTGGACTCGTGAAAATATTTTTCAACTTTTTAAAGCTTCATCTGTGTGATCGAAATTGTCGAAAGATTCTTATGACAATTTTAATAAAAAGTGATGCAAGTACAAGGGAACAGACGATATGATATAATTGGCACTAGGGAATGAATTATAGAAGTAAACTATTTCAAAACAAATAATTCAATATTTTATATTAATAACATCTTTAAGAATTACAAAATTTAATGTTTTATCGACACATGCCACGTTCAATATTGATTATATATCTTTATTTCTCAACAAACCAAATTACAATGGTATAGAGATAGTGTAATCGATTGAAATTCATGATCATTCAACCATGGACCGCTAATCACGCACGTGTGTACAAACAGTTTGACTATGAATATGTTTTTTCGGCGACTGTTTTTTCGTCGTGTGTTTGGTATTTCAATTGGTTTATAAAACAAATTATGGATATCAATAGGTCAATCGGGAAAAAAAATATTCCATTTATCATAAAAAGCTTCACAAGTTCCAAGAAATGGTTTGACACGAAATAAAGATATGTATCTGCTTTTAAGCTATTCTATAAAATATATATATTATAACGTTACTTAAAACTGCGAAAAAAAACCCAGAACCATTTGTCGATAAAAAAACGGACGAACGAAATTGTAAAAAATATTTATTATCTTTAAATGTTTTTAGTATATTTATTCTAGTTTATAAATCAAAGGTTGATCACCAGCAGTATGTGTGCCTTACTAGTTTATAATGTCGTGGACTGTGATGTATGCTGCCACCTTCGAGACGTATTTGCTAACGGTTCATTAAAAAAGAGGGTCAGGATGGGGTCAATGAATAGTGAATAATGGGTTAAAAGTGCCGAATAAAGGAAAATAAATAATGACTACAGAAACATAGAGAAAAAGATAAGGAATAGAGAATGACGAAGTGCTTATATATATAAAGAACACAGAAAAAGACTGAATTAAGGACCCCCGTACAGGTCCTCATACAATTGACACATCTTATTTTCACACCTAGCAGTTTTTTGGTATATACACATAGTGGTCAGCGTACATCTGCAATGTTCAATTAGGTGTGAAATTTTAAATTAAAGATTTAATCAGATTAAATATAAAAGATGAATATAATGATTATTTCATTATAGTGTCGCACATTGGTCTTACAGTTAAAACAAAGATCGATAGCCAGCCTTCATAAAATTACGAGACACTAAATTTACAATAAAATTAATTAAAATATATACAATTATGAATTAGTTACAACAAGGATTTGTATAGTTACACACACATCTTTATCAATGAAATCCAGGATTTGTTTAGTAAATCTTTGATGGAATTAAAATAATATCCACATTTGATATAAGCAGAGACATATAATACATATGTATAAATATGTCCCTGATATAAGTAACAAAATAAACGAATAAAATCTTTATTAAAATGCTAATATTCTGATGATGGATATTATAATAAAATTGTCAATTGAAATTATCTTTGCAAAAGAAAATAAAGGTATATAAACTTGGGATTTTATTTGAAACACATCACAGTAACCTTTATGTAAGAAACAAATATGCACAAAGAAAGACAAAAATAATACTGAAGATATATTGTTTGTAAATCATAATTTCATAAAAACTTTTTTCTTCTAATAAAAAAACTATTTATTGTACGAGCTAAAAACTTTTGTTTGTATTTACAGTTCATATGAGCAATACATCTTTTCTCTGTGTTCATTCTGTCAAAGTTAATATGTTCACGTGATGTTTTAAAAAGTTCATATCGGAAGTCTGTATATAAAAGACAGACCATTAAAACATGTATTTCGTTTTCCACACAGTTCGAACTACAAAATTTACAAAGTCTATCATTAAATGGTATCTGCGGTATGGAATATAGTTCCGTCTTAACGGCTAGCAAAGTTATGATTTCGCAGAAAAAAATATGAAGATGTTAAATAAAATTATTTAAACCTTTCTCACAGACTTTTTCCCAACGTGTACACTTTGATTACATTTTTGTGACTTTCGTCCTACTTATAAAAACATGTGCGACTTTTCCCTCAGCATACATGTAAATCATGGGATTCGTAGAAATACTACAAAGGACCTTTGTGGATAGTGCACTAAGAACAAAATTGTACACTAATGACCTGATGGAAAGATACTATCACAACGGATATGGCATCTAGAAAAAGACTTTGTAAAAAATCATAAAATCAAATTTTATAATTATGTCATTTTTAATTAGAAAGTTATCTAATATTTTATCGACACGTGCTTCAATCGGTTGATTGCCACCTTTAGTGTAATCAGTAGAAATTCATGTTCGCTCAACCCTGTCCCGTTTATAATCCGCTTGTATATACAGATTTTAACATGTATATGGTATTTCAAATTGTTCTCTTGGTTTTTGTTCGTTTGTTTGTTTCTGCCGTGTTTATTCTGTCTGGTAAATTTTTTACTTCTAAGGTAATAGCGTCTTCTCAAATATTTTCAGTTTTGGGAAATGTTTATCCTTTTTATTTTTATTTTAAAAATACAAACAATTGTAAACACTTCACGGAAAAGTGAGGTTTAATACTTGGTTGCTTAACGTCCAGTGGCCTATACTTCACTTTTTTTTTCTGATGTCAGAAACCATGCCTCCCCGCAAGGTTTTTAAAAGGATAGAACACAGGCAAATGCAAAAAGATTCTAATGACTATCTTTGCTGCCTAGGTCTCTATATAATGATTTATGTTTTATGGGATACTTAACTCCTGTTCTACAAAAACAAATATATTCAGTTTAAGTGAGGTTTTAGTCTGATCTAAGTTCTGATGTGATTTACTGAGAATGTTTCACTTATTTATAAGAGGCAGTACCAAACATGTTTATCTTTAACATGTGGTCAGGTTAAATACATATAGGGTTAAACACTTTCCTCGACATGTTTAGGAGAGGAACATATTTAGGGTACGAACTTGTTTACAAATGCATTACAAGTATAGATATGTGTAATTTGATGTTCAGGCCCCGGCTAAACACATTTTTAGACTGTAAATATGACTTATTTATTTCTTACAGCTACTTCAATTTTAACGTTTGTGGATAGGTGTTTCATTGACAGCCATACCACATCTCCTTTTGCTTATTTTTGTTGTATATATTTTTTTTCATTTTCCTTGTCTTTTAAAAAATATTCCATTATAAATTTTATTTGATGCCGAAAATAAGAATACGAAGAGTTATTTGTTAAATGCTATAACTAAGCGAAGTAAAACAACCATTAATAATTGTGTATAAGAGCATCATATATATTTATAAAAAAAAATCAAATACAATATTTCCAAATCTTAAAATCTTATATTTTCACAGTTGTCCAGTTCTTTAGTGTCTCTTAATAATGACAGAACGGGCTTTAGAGTCATATGATTAAGTTAACTAAATTATTTAGTTCTCCCATGCACATTGTGAATTATATTTCTTACATCACTGCTTATTACATTATACAATAAAATGGTATTCATCTTCAATTGTTGAATAAAGATGAATTGTTAAAAAAAAGCATTGACACCAGTTTAAAGTTATCGTTCATAGAAGACAGTTATGATTTATATTCTCTTTTAAAAACGTAATATAGTATTTACCCCTTGGAGTTTTTCTATATTACTTCTGTAATCGAATTTGAAGAACCCCACGGACGCCACATACTCTCATATGTCTCTCAAGGTATAATGATAGTCTGTAAACTCTAGTGTTGTAAATAAGGAAATGAAATCGCAAAAGCTTTGTTTCTCACTTTGTATCTCAAAATTGGCTTCTTTAAATAAACAAAGAAGCTTACATAGCAATTTCCTTAGAAACAAAATAAAACAAAGGCAAAGTAAACACAAAAATTTTGAATTGTGGTTCCATTTTGCAGGCTTTCCCTGAATCGTTTATTCCTTCTATAGTTCCTGAGTGGAATAAACCCGATACAAAACATTGCAGTGTCAACTCTATATCTAAATTTGAGAAAGAATTGAAAACAAAAACCAATATCTTTTGGTAGGAAATTAAATATTAATTTTTAACGCAATTGCGATGCTCCGCTTTATTCTAAAACTATGAAATTTTTCCAGCTTATATTACAAATGACCTGTTTTGCAAATGTGTGTCAGATATAATTGTGGACCGGTACGTCTAAATAACAACACAAGACTTCCTGTACGAATAGGGACATAAAAAGTATACCCAAGGCAAGTTATAGATATAGGAAGATGTGGTGTGTCTCAGTGTTAGATATAGGAAGATGTGGTATAGATATGCATTCGGCACTTTATTTATTTCAAAAAATATTCGTGTATTGAAAAATTTGTGTAAATTAATTAGAAATATCAATATAGACGTATGTTCTCCAGGTTGATCCCCAATCTCTCATTCTTGTTGCTCGTTTTGTGCAAACTTGTCATGCGCAAAATCTGTATGTTATTATATGTAAAAATATCGTTCCTTGTACCATTAAACTTGGTTTTATAAGAAATAAAGAATCTTGATAGAAAATTTAATTTTTGATCTTATACTTTTTGTTTTGATAAAATCAATTCAATATTTGAGAAGCTATTTACAAAAAACGTTAAATACACTTTTCGTTTTGTTTCAACTTTATAATGAAACTCGTCCTCAATTTCACCTAATTTTACATAAAGTATATATAATAAATAAAATGTTATCTTTAACTATTTTGCCATCTACCAATTTCAATAGACATTTTTTTAATTGTGTTCAAAGTTCTAAATCTACAAAAGAATAACTATTTTTGTAACATTGAATACCAAAGAAAGCTTCGCAAGTTAAACTGTTTTTTGGCATAATTGTTTTTATTCCCCCTTTTCTGAAACTCCTGATAGAATAGAACATCACAAAATAGCTTACACATGCACATTTGTTTAAAAAAATATTTTTCGCCATTAAAACTCATTCTTGTCCCGTATGACATTTCCTGAACGAGTGAAAATCTGAAATAATTATTTTATTAAGCTTATATCTTTATTGCGGTAGCCTATTATTGAAAAAGGGTATAATTTTAGATTTCATGAAGTAAGATTCATACCACCAGAGACATTCAATATACTAGTAAACAAAAGAAACGACACAAGGCAATACATTAATCATATAAAATAAAATTAGATACAAAAGCTTTGCTCATTGTGGGAAGCCGTAAGGTGAACTACATGTATAGTTGTTAATTTCTATGTCGTTCGTCTCTTTGGCAATCATACCACATCTTCTTTTTTTATATAAATTTGCGTTCATCAGCTTCATGTGGACCTTGGTGGAAAGCAATAGTTTGAAGTTGTCTCATTCACAATCGAACCACATCTACTTTTTATTCTGTCCAAAACCGGGAATGATAGCTGCAATAGGCAGCGATTAAAAAACAACAGCATAAAGCATCGTAGTGGCCATCTTAGTCTGTTAACTAATTTTCACGTTGGTAGGAATAGGGGGGGGGGGGGCTTTACTTTTTCAGCAAGGTTAAGTCAAAAGTCGAGCTGATGAAGTCAAGAGTGGACAATATTTCTGTGCTCAAGTCTACCCTTTGGGTTCGAAAAAAGGGATTAAGAGTAAATATTGATGAGACAACAACCCAGCAACACAGACAATCAAGATATTGAAAGTTTTTTTTACAGTCTTTTGGGTTGTTTTTTTTTTATTATAGAGAGATCCCTATACACCTTATCAAGCCAAACAAAAACGTTCCATGTATAAATAAAGTAAGGAGCTAATTTTATATTACCTGTCATTAAAAATATCACAAAAGGCACATACATATTTTGTGAAAAGTTTAACCATACCATTTTTATAATATCAATTCGTGGAAATCAAACCAAGTACATTTTGTACATGAAATAAAAATCAGTACAAGGAAAATACTTCTCTATTTATTAACGATTTAGTAGATATATAATGAACGTTGAATATGCCTTATATCCAGACCTGTCCAGAGACAAATTCAAGTTCCAAATGTTATACTGAATATGAACCCTGTTCTAGACTGATAGTGTCGAGAAAGATTTTTAACGTGCTAGTTCACAAGGTAACACTCCGCATTTGGACATCATTTAGCCACTCGAGCATACCAGTCTTTTTTTACAGATATATCATGTAATGGAGGAGAGGTGTAATTAAATTATTAATTCCACTTGCTTAGCGGAGGAACAGCAATTTTAAATGTTGACGTATTTGGATTGACCAGGCCGGGATTTGAACCCACGATTTCCCGCACTAAGTGCAAAAACATAACCAAGAGAAATCTGAAATATAGTATCATACCAAAAAAACTAAAGTGCTATAAATAATCCAATCTAAAAGAACTCTCCCTTTTATTTAAGCCATCAAAATGCATTTAACCAGTTGATATTATTAAAAACTGTACTTGAAAAACGATGGTCGATTTAAGCATAGATTTCATGCACGGAAGACTTCTGCACATTTGGTACTCTTGCACAATTAATTGAGGCAGCTCTGTTTTTTATTCAATATATCCTCATTTTGCATTACCATTCCAAGTTCCATGTCCATTCTCTCAGTCGACCTTTTATATTTGCTATGAAAAGCCTACCTATTGTGTTCTCGTTATGAACATACATGTAATATTTGCCACAGGACGTAAAACAAACAACATTTATTAAACAGACTCATTAATGATTAATATCATGAAAACCATATACGAAGGCAAGATTTGCACAATCCTATAAAGTAATATTTCCATGTATCCGTTTCGATAATTATTGAAACTATAACGACCCTTTTCAGGGTTGCGTTCAATATCGTCGCAGCTACGTAGTGCGACGTAAATTTATGACTATTGAACGAGAAGCTAGCTTAGCTGCTATTAATATCTATGTAGCAGCTAGGCTAGCCACCCGTTCAAAAGTCATAAATCTACATAGCCCTATATAGCCGATAAGATATTGAACACAACCCAAGGTCGTGTTCAATATCGTAGCGGTTACGTAGATGGGTCGAGTTCAATATCGTAGCAGCTACGAAGTGCTACGTAGATTTTGACTATTGAATGTGTAGCTATAGACTAGTTGTTACATAAATATTGATAGCAGCTACGTAGCCGCTACGTAGCTGCTACGATATTGAACCCAACCCTGGGACGCGTTCAATATCGTAGCAGCTACGTAGTGCTACGTAGATATTGACTATTGAACGTGTAGCTATAGACTAGTTATTACTTAGATTTTGATAGCAGCTACATAGTCGCTACGTAGCTGCTACGATATTGAACTGATCCCTGGTATCAATATCTATGTAGCAGCTAGGCTAAATACAAAGGTTGAGTTCAATATCGTAGTAGCTACGTAGTGATCAATATCTATGTAGCAACAATTGTTAACGTTTGTAAGATACCAACAAAACTGACGAATCCATCTTAGATGACAAAACGTATCAAAATTTAATCCTATGGGAGAAAAAATAATCCTATAGGACAAAGTTAATCCTAAGGGAAAACAAAATATCTTACAGGACAAAATTTATCCTAAGGGAGAGAAAAAAATCCGGTAGGAGAAAAAAATATCCCATGGGAGAAAAAACATCCCACAGGACAAAATAAATCCCTTAGGAGAAAAAAATATCCTAAGGGACATTAGTTTCTGTCAAAAAGTCTTTCATGATAATCCTATAGGATAAAAAAAATCCTACCGGATTTAACACCTTTTTTGAAAATCCTACAGGATTTTAAATCCCATAGGATATTAATTTAATCCCATAGGAGATAAATTTTCCTATAGGATAAATAAATCCGATAGGATTTATATATCCCATAGGATATTTAAAATATCCTACGGGATTATGACTTTATCCTATAGGATTTCTCAAAATCCTGTAGGATTTTTAAAAATCCTAAGGGAGAAAAAAATATCCTACAGGATTTTGTCACTGTTTTCGCTCCAGTTGCCGAACCGGGCGAGCCATATCAAAATTATTTTTGTTTTGTGTTATTTATCCCCAGAGGTACATTATTGCCAAATTTGATGATTCTACGACAAAAAAAAGTATGGTTCCAATTTGCACTTATGAGAAGTGCAAATTAATCCAAGAACATGTTTCAAATACATATAGGAAGATGTGGTGTGAGTGCCAATGAGACAACTCTCCACCCAAATAATAATTTAAAAATTAAACCATTATAGGTTAAAGTACGGCCTTCAACACGGAGCCTTGGCTCACACCGAACAACAAGCTATAAAGGGCCCAAAAATTACTAGTGTAAAACCATTCAAACGGGAAAACCAACGGTCTAATCTATATAAACAAAACGAGAAACACGTATATATTACATAAACAAACGACAACTACTGTACATCAGATTCCTGACTTAGGACAGGTGCAAACAAGTTGTATTGTTGGAAATTATAGCACCTGTATGAAGGATGCACAATTCGGAACATATGATAAAATAAAAATGGTGAATTAATCGGAACATAATGACTCTGATGCCGATTCCGATAACGACGAAGGGGTTGATGACGAGACTAACACTTGTGACTTTGTTTCAAATGGAACATTTTTTGGCAGTTAAAGCTGATGACACTGATTGTCCATTTTATATTTTAAGAGCAAGCAAAGACCCAATAATTTAAAGAAAAACAGCTTACGACATATGGGGTGCCTCGTATCATCAGGGAAATAAAGTTATACATGGTTACTACTTTAACACTATTGATAATAACCCATTCAAATTGAAGTTATTAAAACAAATTTCGGCAATCGTTCCCGCACTTTCAGTTATCAACATTTGTTCATATTGATGATAATGGTCTAATCAATTTAAATGAGTCTCCGCATGGCCAAATTCTGCGGTGATTAGACCACGAATAAAATGTATTTATAAATGATGTTTCTTTTTTGTCGATCGCCATTATGGATAGTTATCAAAAGTACCAGGATTATAATTTTATACGCCAGACGCGCGTTTCGTCTACATAAGACCCACCAGTGACGCTCAGATCAAAATATTTAAAAAGCCAAATAAATACAAAGTTGAAGAGCATTGAGGATCCAAAATTCCAAAACGTTGTGCCAAATATGGCTAGGGTAACCTACTCCTGGGGTAAGAAAACCCTTAGTTTTTCGAAAAATTCAAAGTTTTGTAAACAGAAAATTTATAAAAATGACCATATAATTGATATTCATGTCAACACCGAAGTGCTGACTACTGGGCTGGTGATACCATCGGGGACGAAACGTCCACCAGCAGTGGCATCGACCAAGTGGTGTAAATAGTTATCAAATGTACCAAGATTATAATTTAATACGCCAGACGCGCGTTTCGTCTACATAAGACTCATCAGTGACGCTCAGATCAAAATAGTTAAAAAAGCCAAATAAATACAAAGTTGAAGAGCATTGAGGATCCAAAATTCCAAAACGTTGTGCCAAATATGGCTAAGATAACCTACTCCTGGGGTAAGAAACCCTTAGTTTTTCGATTTTTTTTTGGAAATTTCCCTTTCAATCATTCAAATAATAATTAAACTTCAAACCTTCAACAATTAATATACTTAAACAATAACACGTACATACAAAATTTATAATTTGTATATTGCAATTTTTATTGACTCACAATAGACACAAAAAAACAACTTAAAAAAGATTAAGATGTAAACGTTGACACAGGCTTTAATAACGTTTTCTCAACGTTCCGTCGATGAACGTTTTCTGACGTTACAAACGTAGCACCAATACTGTACGTAGAGTCATAGCGGGTTATTGTCGTGGGTGTAAAATTTCGCGATTTTCATTGAATGATGAGATATTTTGGCGGATTTAAAACTGTTATCACTATCTTTGGATATGCACTTTTAAATTGGCGGAATGTATTTTGGTGATTGAGTTCTATCCGCGAAAATAACCCGTTTAACGGTAATACGGTAATTCTAGAAAGACAAGTTTCGGAAAGTCTGATCATCAAAATCTAAAAACATAAACAACGATTATTAAATAAAGTTTACAATGCGATCAGGAGACCTGTTTAAAAAGTAGATACTACTGTCGTTTGTTGCTCGTGGTTGTTAGAAGATGAATGCAATATCATGTGAGGGTCATTTTCAAAAGATATATATGTTACCGGTTTTTGTATTACTTGTATAGTTTGGATGCTCGAGAGGCTAATTTTGTTGTTCTAGGCGCTGAATATGTTGCCCCTTAGGAACCAATTCCTGATGTTTCGGTAGCTGGCTACAATGAGAAATTGTCCCTGAGACACTTCATTAAGTGCATTGAAAATCCTCACAACTGGCCTATACCATTTTATAATACCGACTTACATTTGCAGATAAAATTTCAATGAAATAATTCGTTCATATAAACACTGTGTCTCCTTCATTTTCCTCGCTCTTCTGGCTGGGTAGAAGAGGATTTTTGCCCGTAATATGGGGTGAAATGGGATCATATAGTTATCAAAAGTACTAGGATTATAAAACACTTGATAATGTATGAAGGGGATTGATCCACTTGTAAACTAGTATCTAAAGACCCAGAACCCGACCCGTGAGAAACAAATTGATTCGAGACCGTTAACATTCCAAGGTTGTTGTTTGCTGGACCCTTCACCAAGCGTGGGCCAGGCTTTGAAGTCGGTGGTATCTAAGCTCATCTTGGTCTGTCCAGTGCGTCTCCCTCGTTACAATTTTGACTTTTTGGTTTCTATTTCATCTTGAATCCTGAAAGGAGCAAATGGGGTTACTGGTGTACGTCTAATACAATGTTAATAACTGGACCACTAGCAATTGCCAAATTAGAATCGGTCGCTGTACTAGAAATTTGTACGGTTCTTGTCGTGTTCTTTGATTTTGAAAGTGCTCCTCGTGTGGACGGCACTTTGTCTTTTCAAGATTTCTTTGCTGGACCTGCAGGCTGCTGTAAAACCTTTTTGGGAACATTAAGAGGTCTTTTGGTTGGTTCCATATCTGATTTGAAATCTAAAAGTTGCGGATGTCGAAGACGATTGTCTTTTGAAACTTTCACTAATCTAGAGCGGCTAGTTCAAATGTGGCTGAGTCACGTGATGTTTATTAGCCGCAAGCAAGATGCGGATCCGATTGATAAAATATGTCATTTAAGGAAAATAATTATATTAATCAAATCCCTTTCATTAAATTGGTTCATCTGAAAAGTGATAAACCTTATATCAATTATTTGCTTTATAGGGTATACCATTTGCTGTGAGAGTGCTGGTAAGCATACAACAGCAAGACACCAATCAAGGGATAACAATAACGTAATGCACAACTGGGCTTTAGCCTACATGGCCGAAAACAGAATTCCAACTGTAAACATATCTAACACTGAAACAGTGTCAGCTATAGATCTACGAGTACCCACTTTTTCCCCGTCTAAAGATGACTTCCAACAGTTGAAGGACAGAGTTAAGAGAATGGTATCGAAGTATCTATCAAAGTACGAAGAAGATAAGGAGGCTGCTTTCACTCCCATTGAACACGAGGAATGGGAGAAAAGCACCAGAAAAAGCAAATGTGTAAGACTACTCAACAAATTAGGAATGAATAAAGCTGATTAATTTCAATAAACTTATCATAGATACCAGGACTAAATTGAGTAAATACGCCAGACGCGCGTTTCGTCTACATAAGACTCATCAGTGACGCTCGAATCCAAAAAAGTTAAAAAGCCAAATAAATTACGAAGTTGAAGAGCATTGAGGACCAAAATTCCTAAAAGTTTGGCCAAATTCAGCTAAGGTAATCTATGCCTGATGTAGAGGGGAGGGTCTTTTAAATAAAACTGATGATTTTGTATGAATGTGTTTGAAAATTACTTTATTTACGTCTCCAGATGAAAACTGTCAATGGCAATAATACCATTTACTATATACTATCCAATTCCATTTCCCGAAGAAGAAAGGGGGAAATGTACAAATTACCCTTTATGTTTATGAAATAGAAAATTGAGAATAAAATATTAAATACATTTATGTATTTCCCATATGTCCCAACTGACATGCTGAATCCAAAGTATAGTACTTGGATTGATTGTCACTTCCTAGTGCATTAACGAAATTTTTCAGTTTTTATCTGATAATTAACTTTTGAAAAGTATATTTTGCAAACGTTTTTAGATCAACATCGGAGTTATTGATAAGAATCCGTCTTCTTCACACGGAGTCTTCAAGATATTGGACAAACTTCACGCCTATGTATCTTCAAGTGAAAAAAAGGGTTCCCCTTAAATCGTGGGAGATGCCTTGTCGTGTGAGCTCCACAGCGACGCCCACAATATTATATCAAACTCTAATAATGAAAGAGATAGATTAGAAGGTTTTGAACCGGGAATACAGGAATTCCATAAAAGAATGCTATTGCTTCAGGTTCAATCAAGTTGTTAATTTTTAGTCTTTTAATATACTTCCCCTTAACAAATCATTAATTTAACCAAAATATAAGCATTCCTGCAATATTACACGAATTGACCTATGCATTCTTAATTATGTTTTCTCATGATTGTATTCATTACACAAGTCTATATATATCTATCAATAAGAAATATTACAGCTGTTTTACCCGTTTCAAAGTGGTAACTTAAAACAATCGAACAGTCGAACTTTTGAACGTGATAATTATATTATGTTGAACTTGTTTTTCTTTTGGAAATAGTTTGAAATAACATATACATAATAGCATTTATAAGTTTAATCTTTATCAGAAACAATGTGAATTTTAATTTTTAGGATATATATTTCAGGATACTATTAATAAGTTGTTTGTTGGTGCCAGTGCAAACCCGAAGGGCACGCTCATTTATTTAAGAAATGTATTCAATGGTGTTGAGAAGGATGTGTCAGAATCTGGTAACAACGTCCATGAGTTTTTAGAGTTTGTGACTGAGGGCTATGTATGTCTTATGGCCATGCATATTTTGGGAATGACAAGTTTAAGCAGCAACGGACGGACAAATATGACCTTTCAAAACAAATCATAGAGACGGTTTGGGTAGAGCCAGATATGGAGGCACTAGTGAAAGGCGGAAAACGGAAAGGATATTGCCTTTGTGAAGATGGTACGCACAAAATATAGGAAAGCTTGCACAAATTTAATCAATACAGAAATTAATGCTATCAAAGGGCGTATGCCGGGTTATTAGCAATTTTATGCTCAAATCAGGGTGATTCACACACTTAAGAATTCCCGAATTTTTAGAGAATTGTTTTAAAAATAACATCTTTTTGGATTTTGTGTTGCCTTACTTTTATGATTGAAATCAAATGTATAATATTAGTCAATGCTGAAATTTGTTATTGCTTACTTCAGCTGTGGCAGATGTTCCAAAACATAGAAGTGAAGTGGACTTCTACATGGAACTGCTTGGGGAAACAGATGACACTAGAAACGTCATCAAATTTCAGATGTCATTGGAAAAGCATCCAGGAAATAAATCCTTTGCCACATCTCTGGACATTCAGACTTCTGTCAGCAAAGAACATAACAAACTAAAAAATATTTTGTTACATGAAAACACTGATAGTGATGCCTCTAGATCTGTTAATAGTAAAATCAGAATAGCAGAAATGTTAATAAAAAAATGGAAATTATACTTCTGGTAACTAACTGATCATGATAAGTGGGAAAAAAGCCAAGAAATCAATTGTTTTAGATTTATAATTTCGTCATAAAAATTGTCATACTTTCATTAACATTTCTGCTATGGTACCACAGCAAACAATTGTCTTATTAAAGAATATATAGTCTTTTACCTTGAGAGGCTGTATCAACTACTTATACAGCTCCTTAATGGTCCTGTCTTGTATTATATATGTTTTAAAATAACAACTAGTGATGATTGTCCTTTAATTCAGAGACTTTTCTCAATTTAAAATATTTTGTTGACAATTCTGATAAAAAAATGTCAGTGAATCAAACCATGTATTCCTTACTTGCATGTATACGCATGCTGTAGCCTAAATGGTATTATGCAAAAACCAAATAGCAATAACGCAAAGTAATGTTCATTAATTTTCATTGGCAAAAATCAGGATTAAATGTTCGTAAACGAGGTCATTTTAACAACATCTCATTTTTTAATTTGTTTAATGATATTATTTAAGTAAATAATATCGATCATTTATTGAATATTTATAAAGACTTTTTTTGGTTTAGAAAGTGTTTTGCTGTACAAATGTATCATTAAATCTCAAATTTTAAGTTAATATTTTGTAGTGTTTCCGATATGTAATATGTTATGCCTTTTTTTATACTTTGAGTAAAAATTAATACTATAAGGTATGGGCTTTGCTCATTGTTGAAGGCTGCATGGTGATCTGTAGTCGTCAATGTCTATCATTTGTGGACAGTTGCCTGATTGGCCATCATACCACATCTTTTTTTTATATTTGGATCATATTTGAAAAAATAGTAATAGAGCCTCTCATTTTTTTTGACAATTAATTGATAACTGGCCACAGGCACTTGTCTCAATTTTTTTCTCCCTATAAACCTTTATGTAACACAAGGTACTTAACTATTTTTTTTGAAACAGGACACCCAGTCCCGAATTCCCGTTATTTTTTTTTATTTCTCGGGTGTCAGACCTACTTAAACTTAATATGCCGTAAATTTAAATTGATTTATCTACACAATGGTATATGACACGAGTATCATTGTTGTCGGGATCATTAGTAGCAGGCCTCAGAAGTCGGTCAACGAGATGTTTTTTTTGCATTCGTCTCAAACTTTGGCAACACCCAGTCCGCATGTAATTTCATACTGGTTTCTCATTGGTCAATCGTCTGGCTAAAAATAAATGTGGGAAATTTTGGTCAATTTAAAACTCTACATTAGTGTTGTTGTGTATATTAATATATGCATTTATCTAACTTTTTTATACACTTACTTTGAGATTGTTTATGCATGTGCTTGTCATTTTCAGTTATCCAAAAAAATTAATGTCATATATATTCATAAAAATGAGAATTACATTATATATTTTTAGAACGCTATAACTGTTCTAAAAAGTTTATAAACTAGTACATTTAGCATAATATATCTGTAGGAGATATCCAAATGTAAGATAAATATAGGGTAATAACAGGAGGAGATCAGTTGACCAAAGTGAGGTTTGCAGGAGCTATCAATCTTAGACTGATGTCTCCTACTTCAACAGGAAGATTAGAGCAAGTCCAACCAGTAGTATGTGAACTGCGGCATTATCTTGAGGTAAGTTCTGCCTTCGAGTTTAAATAGTGCATGTTATATTAACCAAAAATCAGTCATTTTTTTGGTGACATCCCATTAGTCCGACAACCATTATTCCGACAGCCCACTATTCCGACAGCCCATTACTCCGACAGCCCATTATTCCGACAACCCATTACTCCGACAGCCCATTATTCCGACATCGCGTTTTTCTTATGAGTATTGGTAAATTTTCTTTAAAAAGACCAATTCCGTTCTTTATGATATGTGTGGTTGTCCGTCTTGATTACAATTATTTTGTCCACGCGGGATAGTTGTCTCAGTATATTGGAGTTAATACACATGATTATTGCAACTGCTCAGTTTTTACCCTCGTCCCAAATTTGTTTTAAGTGTAAAGGTATTTTATCTATCTTAATATTTCTGTGTGTGTGTTTCCACTATCAATCTGTGCTGTTCTAGTTCGCTATTGTTTTCGCATGTGTGTCTCGATCTACCTTCTTTATAAAAAGAAGATGTGGTATGATTGCAAATGACAAAACCATCCACAAGAGACCAAAATGACACAGACATTAAGAACTATAGGTCACTGTACGTCCTTAAACAATGAGCAAAGCCCATACCGCATAATCAGCTATAAAAGGCCCCGATATGACAATGTAAAACAATTCAAACGAGAAAACTAACGGCCTTATTTGTATAACAAATGAACGGAAAACAAATATGTAACACATAAACGACAACCACTGAATAACAGGCTCCTGACTTGGGACAGGCGCATGCATAAATAATGTGTGGGTGGGGGGGGATTAAACATGATAGCGGGATACCAACCCTCCCCTAACCTGGGACAGTGGAAAAACAGTTCAACATGAGAACGAACCATAAAAATCAGTTGAAAAAGGCTTAACTCAT
The DNA here is from genome assembly GCA_019925275.1 of Mytilus edulis. Lineage (NCBI taxonomy): Eukaryota > Metazoa > Mollusca > Bivalvia > Mytilida > Mytilidae > Mytilus > Mytilus edulis. The sequence continues at coordinate 36,391,862 of CM034354.1, forward strand.
CAGATGGACAAACATACACATGAATGTGACAGGGAACTTGTACATCCTGATAACAAAAAGACACTAGGAACATATCTGAGAGTATTCGCAGTTATCTGAAAGCACTGTAGTTCAAAGCCACTAACAACTATTAAAAAAATCATGCATCTAAGATCTTCGGTTCCCCCTTTTCGCGTATCAGGGGAGTGATGTTTCCCCCGCTATTATAACTACATATCAAATAAATATATTAGAGTTTGATACACTATCCGCCCTCTTTGGTCGCAACACTTTCTCTCCTTGTATCACTCATCTGAGTTTTATTTAAATTAATTTTGTTGCAAAAATATACAGTCAACGCATTTCGACTGCTCAATTAGAATGAGTGCAGTATGAAAGCCAATAATAAACTAGTAAAAAATCTTAAGACAATGTGTGACATTCTTGTCCTGATTGTGTCTTTGTCATTTTGTCTCATTTTAAAAAGTACATTATGTGTTTTGTTGGAAACTTTCTTTCAAGAAGAAGACAAATATTTAGATATTATTGATTTTAAGAAAGGTAGGTCATATGTTAATTCACAATCGGTGCTCTTCCATTACATTTAGAATTGAAAATGCTCGGTACTAAAAAAAAATCGTTTTGTACAGCTGATAAAGTTGAGGATGGGAGTCATTTTTTAATCGAATGCTCACATTATAATCATTTGAGGGAGGAACTCTTTCACCATATTTCTAGCACATGTAAGAACTTTAAAAAGTAAGATAAATATGATAAATTTTGTTAACACAAGAAAAATTTACTATTTAGGGGGGGGGGGGGGGGGGGGTGATGAGTACATTCAATATGTTAGTTGAATTATGGAGTACATGTCTTGATACTGACTGTTATTTGATATCAATGTGTTAGTTGTTTTTTTCTATTTTGTCTTTGCTCCGATTGTGACCGAGGCTTAAAGTGCTATAAAGATATCATATTAGTATTGTAATGTCTTAATGTCATGAATGTTGACCCAATCATCAGATCGCCGCTTCGAAAAAGTGGGGGTAGACTGTTTTACATCTGTCTGTCCGTCCGTCAGTTCGTCCCATAAATATTTTCGTTGCATCTTTTCATGAACTACATTACAAGGATTTCTGAAAGGTTTATTGAAGTCGGCTATGGCATGTGATACGTTTTTCAATTCATTTCTCCTTACATGTGATAGCAGAGTTAAAATTATACTGTGTGGTGCTTTTTCAGATTCACAACTAAAACACTTCCTGTCTACCGAAATGTTTGGGCGGGGGTGTCATCAATAATAGCTCGTACCATCAATGGTTGTTCTTGGTTTATATGCTCTTTAAGATCCCTTAATTTGGAAAATGACATATTCTTTTCTGTTATATTCTATACAGATTTCGAATTGAGTATATATAGAAAGTATTCGAACTACCTTAGCCTTATGTTATATATTATACAATTACTGTCTTTTGATGAGGTAAATATGCGGTTTTATTGACTTTTGAAAAAATGATGTTCACTGAGACCGACGGCCGAAGTGAATATCAGTTTTTCAAAAGTCAAATAAACCCCATATTTACCGAAACAAATTAAAGACAGTTATCGTTTTATTCCATATTCCGAGAGAAGAACACGTATTTAAGGAATAACATACATGTATATATACCAAACCAAATTTTACATGAACAATCTAACCATAACGTTGCATGTAAAAGCGCGTGACGTTTAGCGCGGTGAATAACACTTTCTCAGGTGAATATGCTCTGATGCATGATTTTTTACTATTAATTGGTTTTGGCTTTTAACTAGCTGTCAGTAACTGCGAGTACTCTCAAATCGTATTTTCTTGTTAATTCGACCTGTTGATACTGTTTATAATGCTTTTTTGTCATTTTTTATTTATATGGATCTTGTCTGTACACCAGCTTTGATTATTTTGTTATATCTTCAATTTTTCACTTATTCTTACAACATTTGTATAAACTTCAAGATTATAAAAAAACGTTTTTTTTCTAAAGTGAACATTGATTGGTTAAATATTTCTCAGTGTGTTTGAATTTGTTTGTTAGCCTTTTGGTCATGAATGTTTGTCTCTAATATTTAATTAACTGTGCATTTGTATTCAGATATCGCAGATCAAATTTATTCGTTCATTGTGTAATCATACGTTTTTTGATTGAGTTAAGTCTGCCAATTGATATTTTATCGTATGTTTTTCTATGTTGTGATGTTATGCTATTGTTTCAGAAAAAGGGAGAAGGTTTGGATCCATTAAAACGTTTAATCCCGCTGCAAATGTTTGCACCTGTCCTAAGTCAGGAATCTGATGTACAGTAGTTGTCGTTTGTTTATGTAATATATACGTGTTTCTCGTTTCTCGTTTTGTTTATATAGATTAGACCGTTGGTTTTCCCGTTTGAATGGTTTTACACTAGTAATTTTGGGGCCCTTTATAGCTTGTTGTTCGGTGTGAGCCAAGGCTCCGTGTTGAAGGCCGTACTTTAACCTATAATGGTTTAATTTTTAAATTGTTATTTGGATGGAGAGTTGTCTCATTGGCACTCACACCACATCTTCCTATATCTATTTTTTATTCAAAATCATATTCATATAGAAAAACCTACTAAAATAACACCAATCATGATGGAATAAACGAGGTTATTTCTTAAAATAGGTTATTACATATCTAAAAGTAATAATACAGACAGACACATTTTATTTTACCCCGATACCATAAGTGTCGGATTTATGGGTTGTCGGAGTTTTGGGCTGTCGGAGCAATGGGTTGTCGGACTATTGGGTTGTCGGACTAATGGGTTGTCGGACCAATGGGCTGTCGGACTAATGGGCTGTCGGAATAATGGCGAGTAACCATTTTTTTTTTAAGAAATGTACAACAATATGCTTCACTTGAGTGTAGCTCATTTTAAGTTTCGTGACAATCAAAAACTATGCTCTCCTGAATTAAAAAAAAAGATGTTATTGATGCAATAATACACATGACGATCTTACAATGGGTAGCTTTTCTTATTTTATGCTTTAACTGAAACCAAAATCTAATTGAATTACAGGGTAAAATTGCAAGGAGCAATTCTTCTCACCTGATATTTTATTTACCATTGATGCATGCATTTCCTTTCTTGTTATTGTTTTTAACCAATGCATTTATCATTGAAAGGATATCAACGTTCTGAACATATTTGCACATGTTATATTATTCACACTCAAAGAAGTTATTAAGATAATCAGGACATTTTCCAATCATCAATTTTATTCATAATTATCATTGTCTAAATCAGCATCATCATTATCTGTGTAGTTAATTTCTCCTATAAAATTAGAAAAGTATGATACATAATAAAATTTTCATTTTCTCTTTTTAAAAATAGAAATGTTACAAGCTTTGTATAGAAAAGAGTATGATTGAAGAAGGAACAATGTCCTACTTAAGAAATGTTTGGAAAAAAAACGATGTTAATGGGAAGGTCAAAGGCCATTTAAGACTCATACTGAGTTCTTTAAGATCCTTACAGAGTCCCTTATCAGAGAACCGGCTCTTGAACTGTTCAACATGAATGAGACATCAGATGATATATTTCCCGCTGGTATGGACAAGACATGGCGAGCCACAAAAGAGCTTGCTATGCGTAACATTAGTAACTCGCTACTCGACATGCCGAGTTTCCTCCAAGTGGGAATGACTACAGACGATGAAAAGTTTAACTACTGCAGTAACCTTTGTCTTCGAGGATTACATTACCTGCAATTGGAGGATTCTGCCAAGGAAGGCAATTTGCAATGGTCTCACCATATTTTACCAGCATTCCTATCTATCGAAATACATGGTGGAGTGTATAAACTACCTCATGAAAGTGACTTATTACATGTCTCCTTTAGACAGCCTAAGGATTCTGGAGGGGAATTTTGTAAATTTAAGAGGTGGTGTTGGGAACAATGTAGAAGCTTACTTGGTACAGGAACACTCTGTTGGGAATCAGAAGGAACTGATACGGGGGCTAGGTGCTAACAAAACTGAAAATGTCATATCATCAGAAACCGCAGCTTTCAGGTTCTGATCTATTCTGACCTGATACTTTAACTATATATATGAGGAAGACTGACGATCCACCAAGTCTAAATCGAATGATATTAATTGGACATTTCAGTTGCAGATCTTAAAAGAAGCGAAAACGTTCTGTGTTACTTTCAGGTTTCTTCACCTAATAGACAATTAAACCCCATGCCAGATTTGCTCTAAACGCTTTGGTTTCAGAGTTATTCGCCAAAATCTACATTTAACCCGTATGTTCTATTTTAGCCATTGTGGCCATCTCGATTGTTTGGCTGGGTCACACCATACATTTTTTAAATTAGATACCCCAATGATGATTGTGGCTAAGTTTGGTTAAATTTGGCCCGGCAGTTTCAGAGAAGACTTTTGTGAAAGTTTATGGACGCCGGACGGGAAGTGAGGAGAAAAGCTCACTTGACCTTTTAGGTCAGGTGAGCTAAAAAGACGTTTTAAAACAAGTTAACAATGACATATGGTTGCCATAATAGCTGTATCATTAACATTTTAACCACTTCCCATATTCGCAATTAAGCCAAATAAAAGAAAAATATTCAACGCAAAAACAAAACTTTTTACTTGGGCCACACCAATTTGATTCCTTGTTCGACGGACCCGCCCGCACCTATTTTTTTCAAAACAGATTTTTTTTATTTTTATTATATTCCCGCTTCCCGCATCCGGAAATCAAATCATGTCCATTTCCCGCACCGTTTTATTGTATTAAAATATTATATAAAGATCGCAACATTTGTTTTTTTAAAATCACAGTCTAGCCTTTATATAACGATTTTAAACCTATCAGCACTCCACAACACTGTAAATATCTGCGAGAATATTTGTTTCAGCATGAAACCAATTTATTTCAAGCGGGAGTGCTCCGATATAAATAGAAATACCAGTACAGAAAAAAACGTTGGTTTCTCTCCCCCTAACCCTAATATTCCCTATAAAAAAATGTTCGTTGTAAAAATAAAGTACAAAGAACTTCTGAAGGATTTGCCTTCAACTGCAATTATAATGTATGGTGACGGTCATACCCGCTGCAGGTTTGTGCACCTGTCCTGGTTGATTCAGAGACCTGTCGCTCAGCAGTTATCGGTTGTTGATGTGGTTCATTGGTATTTTCCCGTTTGGAAATTTAATTTAGATCGTTGGTTTTCCTGTTCGAATTGTGTACAATACTAAGTTGTGGTCCCTTATAGCTTGCTGGTTGGTCTTGATCAAAGCACTGTGTACAAGGCCGTACTTTGACCTATGTTTGTTATTATCAGGTTGGGACCAACCCTCCCTCAGACAAGGGCCTTGAAGGGGTAATTTTACCATGTTTACTGTTCAGTCTGTTGTACAAAAGAAAAAAGAAATACTAAGGATTTGTACAGTGCTACTATATAAAACCTTTGACAACTTAGATTTTTTTACTCAAAAAGAGGAGAAATACATTATATTTTAAACAACTTTTCTAAAAGAGGGATGGGTCCACTTATTTTGACTAATATTAAACTGTTAAAGTAAATGTGTTAACATGGTTAAAGTCCAGGAATATTACAAAATTCTTGGACATGTTTTGACCATTTAATACCAAATATTATAGTTCTTTGGGAAAATATAAGCCCTTTTGTACTTAAAGTGTTTTTACAAAAAAAAAATATTATAACTTTAATATTTTGACCATTCAGAAAAGGGATATTCATAACATTAAGGGGTTGTTCTGAACCTGATTATGACTTTGACTGGATGGAAAATTGTCTCATTGTCAGTCACACATACATAGACCAGATTTAATTATTCAATTATTTCTTGTTGAACTGGGAAAAAATACATAAATTAAAGAAATGTCAAGGTACAAGTGATAAATCAAGTTTTAATATAGTCAAAACCTACTATTTTATGTTTACAAAAAAAATTATAATCGCTCGCCTTTACCTTTTAAGCTTCGCATCAAAAATTTGCAAATTAAATATTTTTTTATTAAAATTTTCAAATCGCTCGCTCGCCCCAATTTTTGGAGTCCAAAAATCCGTAGAACAAGAAATTAAATTGGTGTGGCCTTGTAAATATGAAATTCTCTTTTCGGTATGAGTTTTTTCATTGTTGGAGATCGTACAGTAGTACCTGCAATTGCTTATACCCATTTCTTATTCCCTTTAGTTTGATGAACTCACTAAATATTATTCCTAGACATTGCACTAGATCTCCTTATTGTTATATGCATTACATTAACATGAACAATTGTAATTATAAATCAATACAAAATGAATTGCTCGACTTTCATTTATACATCCTTTGGCAAAATACAAGTTCTAAAATGACACAATATATATTTATTTACATAAAAATAAAATTGAGTATACGACTCTTAACAGGTATAAAAATGTACAGCTGTGTCCTGATTTGTGAAATCTGTGCTGAACACATATGCATTGATGATGTTTGAGTAATTCCATCTGTGAAGCTCAACATTAGCTCGTCAGTTTGTGATGTACAGTTATAAATGCTGAATGACTTTTTAGGAAAACCAATTTCACAAATCAAACCTTTCCTCTTGATTTCTCTTACAATATCCATCCAGTTTAGTTCTTTTGGTTTAACGGGAAACCGTCCAGATTTTAAATTTTGCAAACTTGCTAATGTGTTAAAGTGGTGAATTCCTGTTGATTTAAATCCCGCTACTATGATAACTCTTGTAAAGGCATTCTCATATGCCTGTCTTCTTGATTAGGGGGCTGATTCCTTGTTGAATGTTGAAGGGGTCACCGGTACACAAGTACAAATATTCCTTCATTAAAGGACCAAACATTAATAGAAGGAAAATAACAGGCTGACAATGCAGCTGTACAGGAAAACAAAACAATAAGGAAGTTAAATCTTCTCTTATAGTAAGGAAGGATGTAGAAGTTGGTAAAATTATAAGAAAACCGACAAAACTAATCATAATGTCAACAAAGAAGAGACCTTTTCATGGTCTTTCATCTACAGAAACATATAAATTGAGTTCGAAAGATTTAAGACATGTGATACCAAGAGCTCCTAGAAAAGTTGGCAATTGCGGTAAAGAAGTAAAGATTGGAACGCAGACATCTGCTTTAACAACTGTTAGAAGAACAGTTACCACCAAAACAACATATGAGGAAAACGGAAGAAATGTTGAAATAATTGAAGGTGTTAGAACAGGTCCTTAAATAAGCGACAATTACAGTAGTCATAAACACTTTATTGACGCAAGGCATGTTTAACGGCTAAAGTAATTTTGGAAAATGAATATATATATCAAAACATGTCTTAATTATATTTTATAAATATGTATGTGTCCGGTTGGATTATTTCATACCGGTTATTTTGTTATATCAGTATTTCCTGTGGCAGTAAAAGTTATTGGATCCTTGTATCATCATTTGATCATTTTTTTTCTATCAACAATCAGGTTTCTATTTGGGAAGTTTTTATACGCTCCTTTTTGGGCAGCCTGGAATGAACATTGTAAATTGTAATATATTTGATTTTTTTCAGAATGACATAAAGCTTGAGGATTGAAGAAGTTCATAAAAAAGAACGTCAATAATAGTTATTATAGGAAAACTTCACTCTACAAATCATAAGTTCATATAGTTGTTTAAGGAATTGTTATTCTTCAGGATATAGACCCTGTGCTTCTCTGTATTTTAAATTTAATTATACAATTATACTTTTCACCGATTTACTGTCTTGTTTTTTTGTTTTTAGTTAGTAAGAAGTTTACTCTCGTTAGTTCACTTGTTTACACCAATTCCACCTACCCTAAATTCTGAATCGTAAATTACATGTTTGTGATATTTAATAGCATATTGTTTATTTTGTAGATAGTTTTGAATGTTATTTTTAATTTTTTTTTTAATTTTTTTTTAGGGATGAAGAAGAAATATTTTTTGATATTTAATATCACATGTACTTTGTAACAAATGTATTTTTGTACTAAATTTTAACTGTTAAGAATTGAATATGGATATTTTTTTAATATTATAATGGAAGGATTAATAAAATATTTTAAGCTAGTATTGTTAAAGCAAGAAAAAGACATACTTGAAATACATGAATTTATTAATTTATACAGAAAAATTAAGACTATTCCAGCTGGATTAATTTATTTTGATATTGTTGAAGAAATTAACTTTAATTTAATTTTAAATGATAATAGTTTGATTATTAACTTGAAACAGCCACAAATTGCAGATATTTGGAATCTAATTAATGGAAATGAGTCTTTGTTTTTGGATAATTTAGATGTATTTCCAAAGTTATTAACATTTAATGGTAGTAAATGTATATTGTGTAATAATACATTAAAATTTAGAAATCTTTCTACTGCTAATAATGCTATTATATATGATGAAAATGTGTCACTTAAATCCAAGATTTACACTAAAGAATGTGTTTAATGTAGAAGCATTCATTATCCTGCATATGCTGTGAAGGATGGATTTCACTACTTTCAAAAGTCATGGAAAAAAGAATGGTGTTTGATGGCCATAACAATGACGGGTAAGTATTAATAATTAACTTCTACTATGCGGATCCATCCCGTCTTTTGACAGGTTAAGTTCGATTTTCGGAAATCAGCATTCATGGACTTGTTTTCCCATTACCATTTTACAATATAAGTATAATGCTTAAAGTATTGAGATTGGGTACATATACATATCCTTGTACACATGTACTTTGTAACAAATATATTTTTGTACTAAGTTTTAACTGTTAAGAATTGAATATGGATATTTTTTAAAATTATAATGGAAAGATTAATAAAATGTATTAAGCTAGTATTGTTAAAGCAAGAAAAAGACATACTTGAAATACATGAATTTATTAATTTATACAAAAAAATTAAGACTATTCCAGCTGAATTAATTTATTTTGATATTGTTGAAGAAATTAACTTTAATTTAATTTTAAATGATAATAATTTGATTATTAACTTGAAACAGCCACAAATTGTATATATTTGGAATCTAATTAATAGAAATGAGTCTTTGTTTTTGGATAATTTAGATGTATTTCCAAAGTTATTAACATTTAATGGTAGTAAATGTATATTGTGTAATAATACATTAAAATTTAGAAATCTTTCTACTCCTAATAATGCTATTATATATGATGAAAATGTGTCACTTAAATCCAAGATTTACACTAAAGAATGTGTTTAATGTAGAAGCATTCATTATCCTGCATATGCTGTGAAGGATGGATTTCACTACTTTCAAAAGTCATGGAAAAAAGAATGGTGTTTGATGGCCACAACAATGACGGGTAAGTATTAATTATTAACTTCTACTATGCGGATCCCGTCTTTTGACAGGTTAAGTTCGATTTTCGGAAATCAGCATTCATGTTTTTTTTTTTTTTTTATCTGTTATTGTATTTGTTAACTTTAAGGAATGTTATTGAAACTGATACATTATCATTATTGCCACAAAACACAGATAAGTTTGAAAATTCCAACCTTGGAAAGTAAGGTTTACGTAAGGCCCCCCAAAAAAGTATGTGTGTTTGTAATTGGCCATTTTTTGGAGGGGTGAGGTACACTTTTTGCACCGAAACACACAAGTAAAAGGATTAAGGGGTCCACCTAGATACCAAACATGCATACATATGTCTAGTTTAAGCGTTATCAGACGTTGAATGTTGCGGAATGCCTACTTCCGGTTAAGATACCACGTTAATTAGAAAAATTGAAAAAAATGACAATTCGTCCATTTTTTGGTTTAGTGGAATTTTGTTGCAGTAATGTGTTTCTTCTCTCAAGGTGTTCTCTATATATACAAACTTGCTCCTCATGGACTACTCTCAGGATAGAACAAAAAGAAAACCTACTCCCCAGCCTCCCTTTGGCTCGAGGTAATTAAATCAGCCAAAATCGACGTTTTTCCATGGGGTATTCCATTTTTAGCTCACCTGGCCCGAAGGGCCAAGTGTGAGCTTTTCCCATCACTTTGCGTCCGTCGTCCTGCGTCCGTCGTCGTCCTGCGTCCGTCGTCGTTAACTTTTACAAAAATCTTCTCCTCTGAAACTACTGGGCCAAATTAATCCAAACTTGGCCACAATCATCATTGGGGTATCTAGTTTAAAAAATGTGTGGCTTGACCCGGCCAACCAACCAAGATGGCCGCCATGGCTAAAAATAGACCATAGGGGTAAAATGCAGTTTTTGGCTTATAACTCAAAAACCAAAGCATTTAGAGCAAATCTGACATGGGATACAATAAGCTTCATAACATTTGGTTAAGACTAACTATACTAATTAGAGAACAGAAGCTTTAGTTTTAAACGCGAGTACAAGTTTAGTGTTACGCAACAAAAATTCAAACTTGACTTGTGAATTGTGGTTATAAGCATTGCGTATCAGTTTCATACAATTTGGTTCAGGCAAACTAAAGTCAGAAAACAGAAACGAATTTTGGGATATATACGGAGGTACTATAAGTAAGGGAAGTATGTACATACTTACAGAAGAACAAGGATAAATTTAAGTCAATACGGTGGGAGCATAACAACAGCAGTATGACCACATGAATGAAAGGTTTATATATACGCTAGATTCATAATTTTTTTGTTGTAAGCCATTCGTTTGATATATTATGGTAATCATTGCCTGTGTTTGGATGACAAAGCAATTGAATTTCTATTAAAAAAGGGCTTGCTATGCACATGTTTGTCTGTAATCTATATAAATTTTGAGGTAAAATGCAGCCATTTAAGCCAAAGGGTACACATGATCGTAATTTCAAGAACCTTAATCATTTCAACAGCACTTGTCATAATACCCTGAGCTATGGTTGCTTTTAATATGGATGCTATATGATACGAATTTGCGATAATACACCAGAGGTGGTATGATGTAAATTATTGGAAGAAAACTGAAGAAGAATTGACGTTGGTCAATGTTATTTTCTGCTGTCAGTTTGATTCACTTGAGCATGCTGAACGAGTGAAGGCCCTTATATCCACATTGGAATGTATTTAAAAGTTTTCAACTGATTTTTGGCATCAAAACCTTTGAAGTTTCGGTCGATGTTTAGACAAAAACAATGCATTTCAAAATTATTATTCTTTTTTTTATGAAAGCCGGTACCGTATTTACCTGTACTCGTCCATTACTGAGACATTAGACATATAATTATCGAGTATTTCATATTCTATCACCTGTGTTTTGTTATAAAAAGTCATTATCACTTGTCAATTATCCGACGGCTTGCACCTCATTCCCGATTTTTTCGATACTCTCGGGCTTTTACCACGTATACGTACGTACTTAGTAAACAGGTAAAAATAGAGCGGAAAATGTTCATTCATGAAATTTTCATGAATGAAACTGACGCAATCTGGCGTAGATATCTTGTGATTTTCTCTTCAGCGTATGGCAGATCCGCGAAATAGTGTTTGAGATACTCATTTTCAAAATGAAGTTAAATTCATCTGAATCATCGGTGAACATTCAATTTCTTTTTATTAAAGCTGTAATCTTTTCAGTCAAATGAGAAGTTACTAAAAAATTTAAAAGAACCTTCCAAGAATCAGAATTCAAACACTAGTACTACTTCTAAATTATCTCGGATCAGAATAAATGACGATAATCTGTCACCATAAGTTTGAGCCGATGGCTTATGTCCATGAAACTTTGGTGAATTGTTTATATCTATTGATGTAAGCTCCCTTTCAATTTTTATAAATTTCAGATTTTAAGTTTTGGATTTATGGGGCTTTATTCATAAAAAAGGGTGATTTTTAACACTTCGGATAATAACTCAAAAAGGCTTTCACCAATGTCCATGAAACTTTGGTGAATTGTTTATATCTATTGATGTAAGCTCCCTTTCAATTTTTATAAATTTCAGATTCTACATTTCCGTGTTATGAATTTTTATGCTTAAAAAAGGGGGGATTTTTCCAATTTTGGGACAATAACTAACACTTTCACAAAATTTTATGTATGGATGAAAAATTAAAGACAACAAACTTAGTTAAATTTGAGGTAGCCTTAATAGTGCCAATTTTTTTGTGCATTTTTATTTATTATTTGGGGGGGGGGGGGGGAGTATTTGACAGGGCTCACACTATTTCTAGTTGATCATATAAATTCATTTAAAGCATAAAAGACAAGTTAAAAGAGCAACGGGCGTATCATGCGCTAAAGCGCAGCCCTTTATTCTATTTCGGGAAGCTCCAACTCCCATGTCGCCTGCGTGGAAATGCCGTATGTTTTTACACCTTCTTTGGTCTTCTCCAATCTACTTATTTTCACTTCCACTTCTTTGCCCAAACCTCTTTGGAGAGCTTCCTCCACAAGTCCGGTCTGTTCTTTTAAAATTGAACAAAAAGTTCTGAAAACGTTCACATCCGTTTTTTTTTAACACTGACCCTCTTTCTCTCTTTTCCTCCAATAAATTTATTTTCCTGTCCAAAACAGGTTGGATCTACATAAAATATCACAACCTCGACAATGTTATTGCTGTGGCTCTCAGTCATGCTTGCACTAATAAATGACCTAATTGCACTTTTAAAACTATCGCGCCACTTCAACTTTTTAAGCCAAGAAAGACAACTCAATGGAATTATTTCCGTAATGAAAAAAAATCACGAGAACGAAAAATATGTCTCAATCACGAAGAACGAACATAAAATTCCAATGAAAACGATTCACGAACAATGGTTTCATCACGAATCACGAAAAATAAATCTGTAGAAAAACGGATCACGATAGCGAAAATGCGCCGATCACGAAGAACGGAAATAACCCCTCAGCCCCCTCAGAGTGCCACGCTCTTTGCACGTTAAGAACCCTTGCAACAACTCTTTGAGGGATCCGTAGGTGATCTGATGCAAGGCAAAATTTCTGTCCCTATCCAATATTCCCTTATTTTCCAGTGGCATTCCAAATTTCCCCGACCATCATCCCAGATGGCCTCTATTGTGACAAGACCTACCTATTGTATTTCTTGTAAACTTGTTCTCATCCTGAATATGCATGGAATATTTCACATGGACGTTAAGCAACCAACAATCAATCAATCTTATTTGTCCTCGAGATTTTGAACTATATATTCGACATCTTTTTTGTCATATTCTTCTTTTGTTCCGGTAAGTTTGGACGAATAATCTTTTAACATGGATGTCTGAATTTTTTCTTCCTCTCTATGAACCATGTCCAGAACACCATCAGAAAAGGTAGATTCGATATCATCATAAATGTAAGCGTTTAACTTCTTATTCATTAACGTTATGTCAAGTTCGGCTACAAGAGGGACTTGTAGGTTGTTTGATATCTATGGCATTCCCATTTGTTTGCATTCAGAAGCAGACTTCGTTCAGGGTTTACAATCAATAATAGTGACTATCGTCAACAAAATAATTATCAACACGAAAAACAAAATCTTTCCCGTCACCTTAATTGTAAATGTGTTGTATCCTTTCTTTGAATATCAACTTTGTGGTGTACGTCCTAATATAAAACAGTTCTGCTGAAAAAAATGGAATAATTTCGCAATTTATATCCAGATAACGTTATGAAATACTTCCACAATAACATTTATGTTTGCTATATTAACAAAATCATCACAATATGACATGTACGACGCAAGCAGACATTCTTTATACGATATACTAGGTTTTTTTTACGCGCGTGGCACTGTGATCCGAGTATGGTGCTTTGAATATATAACGATATTCGCTATTTTAAGACGATTTCTAAGTGTAAATATCGTATGAGATTGCGTCATTGCACTTGTTATTTTGAAATTGTTGCTATAAGAATGCCGAGTCTGTTGAAAAACACGTCCTCCGAACGTAACAAATATGTTATCAATCGAAAAATCAAGCATCGTGATAATGTCAGTTTCAGAGAATTCAAAGGCAGCAACCCAACAACCGGTTGTCCGTTTCGTCTGATTTGCTCTAAATGCTTTGGTTTTAGCGTTTTATGCCAAAATCTAACTAATTCCACTAAAACTGGATAACCATGTCCCTAAATTTTATGCACAAATGCTTGTTAAAACTTTTGGTCAAGGTAGTTTTTTATATACATGTTCCCTATCACTACTTGACGAAAAAAACGACTGTCCATACCAGTAACAGTCGTTGTACGACTGTCTTGGTCTGTAAAAGACTTATAATGACTGTCAAATCTTTCATATTTATGTTCTAATTCGTTTCACTTAAACGAACATAAAATATTTATCAAATAAATAACTGGAACTCTCACATGGACCATAAACTATGTTTATGTCATAAACGAGAAGCAACGCTTATCGATTCAACACTTAACGGATTAACTACATGGGGCCTAAGTTTAACTTGAGTACACATTTATTATTCAAAAGATCTGATATCGCTTCTGTAACAAAAAGTTCATTGTCTAACGCTGACTTATTGTTTTTATGAACTGTTCTGGGAGGAGTAGAAATGAAAGGAATGAAATATCCATTTTCAAGAATACCTAAAACAAATTTACTAGCACCAATACTTTTCCAATATTAAATATGACTTTTAAGTCTACCTTTTACACTACATCTGTTTTTAAAACTTTTGTTCTCATATTCATAAAGTTTGGAGTCTAAAGTTAAATTACTGTCTTCATTATCTAAACAAAACAGTGGAGAATCTAAATAATACTTATCATTTATGTCTGTTTCACTGCTGACCATGGGCAGCTTTGATAATTTTGGGACAATTTCTCCTCCAATGTCCTTGCTCCTGACAGCTAAAACAGAAATCTGTTGCACTAGGTCTATGGTTGCTCCTTTGGGCCCGAAAATTACCAGCGACATTTGCTGAAGTGGCCGTTGCAACAATTTCTAGTTTATCCTGCACAGTGACGATCACTAAGACGCTTGATGAACGTAAATAGTGCAGGGATACAGGCGACCCCCTCTATCTGGTAAATGACGTCATAAAGGCGCGTATAATTGACGAGTTTTTTCCGGTGACGGATGAACTCGAAAGTGGTCTATTGTACAAGTAAAACAAATATCAGTAATTAAGGAACTGAAGGAAGAAAATGAATTTCTTGAAAATGAAAAAAATAAAGCAGAAATAGTGAAAGAAAAATATTGTGAAATTTTCATTTACATTTATAGCTACGTTGTTCTTACCGACACTGATGAGTCTTATGTAGATGAAACGCGCGTCTGGCGTATTTATTTAACTTTAATCCTCGTATCTTTGATAACTATTTACAGATGATATGGGTATAGATCGTGGTCCGAATTGATAGATAATTAAATGTAATGATTGTCAGTGATAATTTTTTTAACGGTAGAAAGAAACGAAGCAGAGCGAAATATCTTCTTTTTATTTAGGTTGATTTATTAAATTTTAAAAAGATAAATTTTTTCCACTTTAAATATTAATATGTTTTCTACCTATCAGATATTGCTGATTTAGAGGAGAGAGGAAAGAGTCAAATCCGCTCTACTTCCTCCGGACAAAATTACTGTGAAGAGAGACAACATCACGAGTTGGTTGACCGTTATGGAATAACCGTTTCACAAATGATATCGGAGGACGTGTTTCAACAGACTGGCGGCATCCCAATGGGAACAAACTGTGCCCCTCTACTTGTCGACTTGTTTCTTTATTATTTTGAGGCTGACTTCATGCAGGAACTTCTTAGGAAGAAAGATAAGAAGTTAGCAATATCCTTTAACTCTTCTTTCCGCTATATAGATGACGTTCTTTCACTAAACAATTCAAAATTTGGTGACTATGTGGAACGCATCTATCCCATCGAATTGGAGATAAAGGATAGTACATATACAGTTAAGTCGGCTTCATATCTTGACTTACATCTAGAAATTGACAATGAGGGTCGGTTGAAAACAAAACTTTACGACAAAAGAGATGATTTCAGTTTTACAATTGTGAACTTTCCATTTCTAAGTAGCAACATTCCAGCAGCACCTGCATACGGGGTATATATCTCCCAATTGATACGATATTCCCGTGCTTGCATTTCCTATCATGATTTTCTTGATAGATGGTTACTGCTCACAAGGAAGCTATTAAACCAAGAGTTCCAAATGGTGAAGTTGAAAATCATATCATCCCTTCGTAAATTTTACGGACGCCATCACGAGTGGGTTGACCGTTATGGAATAACCGTTTCACAAATGATATCGGATATGTTCCTTACGTCGTAACTACAATCCCCTTCCCTTTCATGAATGTGACCTACCGAATTAGACTATTTACCGGATTTGTAATCACATAAGCAACACGACGGGTGCCACATGTTGAGCAGGATCTGCTTACCCTTCTGGAGCACCTGAGATCACCCCTAGTTTTTGGTGGGGTCCGTGTTGTTTATTCTTTAGTTTTCTATGTTGTGTCATGTGTACTATTGTTTTTCTGTTTGTCTTTTTCATTTTTAGCCATGGCGTTGTCAGTTTGTTTTGGATTTATGAGTTTGACTGTCCCTTTGGAATCTTTCGTCCCTCTTTTGTTGAAGACATAATGTATCAATATAGATTACTTCCAGACACAGTGCACCACAAGGATATTTTCTCCTGCTTCCTTTATGCAATGATTATGATGAGATCTATCGATGGTCTATATTTGGTCTTGATGACACTGCCACACTGATTCGAAACAATGGATAATCATCATTTGTTAAACGGGACTTATGAGGTTATCGGGAATGCCTTTATCTTATGTAAATATATTCCCACAACTTTATTATTGCTTGGCAAATACAAGATGTGTTACAGATGTCGTTTGTTAACATCCTTCATGCAACATGTGAATGAAACAGAAAACCACTTGAACAAACATTTGATGTCAGCTATTAACTTAAATATGCAAGAAAAAACTTTCCAACTTAGTATCATCACATGGTGGGCAGGAGATGTCAACAACAGCCACCTTAAAAAGGGTCATTACAGACATAACAAGGTGGTATCGTTAGAAGGGCTAAAAATAGTAAATTATCAATCAAACTGAGAAAAATAGTTTAGGGGCCAGCTGAAGGACGCCTCCGGGAGCGGGAATTTTTCGCTACATTGAAGACCTGTTGGTGACCTTCTACTGTTGTTTTTTCTGTAGTCGGGTTGTTGTCTCTTTGACACATTCCCCATTTCCATTTTCAATTTTATAGTATATATCTATTTTTCACTACTAATCTTAAAAAAAAACACCAGTTTACCTACATGCATAATTACACGACAGAGATTAGTGTGTCCTTTCTAAAGACTTATCGCATCTTTGGTTGATGAGTTTATTTAACGTGCCTTTACCTTACATAAGACCTCACATAAGAGTAAGAACTGTAGTACCTCGTTCCAGATTGTTCTGATTTATAGATCCTAAACCAGTTATTCAAATTGCTGATGATGAGGATGATAAAGAGCCATACATAGGAGATAAGTTGCACCGCTCATAATCTTCATAGCAGCAGCCCACACCAAACAGCAAGCTACAAATGGCCCCAAAATGACCAGTGTAGAACAATTCAAAAAGGAAAACAAAGGGTACAATCAATATACCAAAGGTCTTTAACTTATAACAAAGAAGATTGTAGATCTATGAATGTGCATATTATCTGCATCATTTATTGAATATCATTTGATATATTTATTTTTAAATGGAAACAGAGTCATTAACCCAAGTGGTAAGATTCATGGATCCCTCGATAGAAAAACCCAGATGGCAATTGTGTGGTTAAAAGATTTCACCAATACCTATGCAGCAGCAATGCCAGATAGTTCACAGTTACATTTACCATGTTGTCTTACAAAGACATCTGTTTATGAGCTAATGAAATTTGATCTCATGGATATAGGGGAAACATGTTTATCGATGTCTCATGTTTTATGCATACGGAGAAGAGATCTCAGGCATATAGCCATGCCAAAGGTAAGAAATGTTAGTAACCTGTTAAGAAATTCTTTTCAAATTAAAACTTTGTTATAGATGACAAAATGGAGGACAAGTTTGATATACTACAGACAATTTTCACTTGCATCACTCAGTTGTGACCATAGATTATGTTATATTCTAAGCCATAGGGCCATGTTTCCTTACAAAACAGAAAAAAATGAATATTGAATATCAAAGCAAAATAGCAGAAAATATTTATATATATATATGCTGACAAATAACAAATGATAAATCCAAGAATGTAAATGTAGATACAGCTAGATTAATTTAAAAAAAAAGAGAACCCCCCCCCCCTCAAGAAAAAAAAAACCAAAAAAAAACCAAGAACAACAGTAGTATCTAAAGGTAAAACTAAAAGTAGTGAATGATTTAGAGACAAATTCATCTATGAGTCACCAACCTAACCTTAATTAATTTGCAAAAAGCTCACCCTTCGAAGTACTGTTTATGTCAAGATTTCCTTTTTTATCAGGCTTCTAGGTGATGCCAAACATTTTCAGCTATAATTGTACTGAAATTACTGGTTGTAATAATCGACAGCATTCATATATATATATATAAACATTTTTTTCATTTTTTCAGTTACAAAATGCCGCATAAATCCACAGAATATAGAAATAAATTCAAGACAGAGAACCCTGAAAAATATGAGCAGTATTTACAAAAACAAAAATGTAGAAGTCAAAATAGGAGAAAAAAAAATAAAAAAAGAACTGCAAAAGAAAAAACCTGCAGAGTGGGCATTACAGAAGTATGAACAAGAACTTCAGTTGCAAAATACAAATCAGTTGCAAAATATTCGTCAAAAAAATTATTTAAAACGTAAAATGGATACACAAGATGATGAGACGAGTACATCAACTTTAATAGTTAAACTTCCTGTAAAAAAGAGCAGTATTAGTTTAAGGAGTACACAACATTATGTCAGTACAAAAAAAGAATATAATAGATTGATGAAGCAAAAAGAAAGAGCCAACATGTCATACTAAAAAAACTTCATTAAAAAGAAGGATAGAGAAAGAAAGCAAAAACAAAGAATAGAACTCATGAGAAAAGACATAGATTCTGATCCACAGCCCAAAAATAACACAGAAAGAAAACAGAAAGTAACATAACCTGCAAACTGAGACAAATGTTGCCGGGAACACCTGAAAAATGTGTGAAAGTAATTAAATACTAAGAAATACCCCTAAAAAAAGAAGAGCGCTTGGATCAATGTTTAAAAAGCAGATAGAGACAAAGAAAGAAACAAACCTCAGGAATAGACGATTCAATCAATAAGGAAAACAAAAAACAAGAATTAATAACAACAATTTGAAGATAAAAACATTCTACATGCGACAAGATATATCAAGAATAATGCCTCAAAAAGGTACGCACCCAAAGAATTATTTTCACTATTTTTATTTTGACAGGATTTTTATGAATTCTCTACATCGTTTCAATTTTATGTAGGGAGGAAGAGGTTTTTTGTCATGTTCAATAATCCCAACCTTCCTTTTGTGATCATAAATTTGTTTACTTAAACTAAAGTTCTGAGCACGAAAACCAAGAAAAATGCTTATTTTGGTCCTTTTTGGCCCCTAATCCCTAAACTTTTGGCACCAAAACACCTAAAATCTTCCTTTTATGGTCATACACATTGTGTTTAAATGTCATAGATTTCTATTTACTTTATCTAAAGTTAGAGTGCGAAAACCAAATGTCTTTGGACGACGACGCCAACGTGATACCAATATACGACCAAAAATGTTTGCTTTCGTATAAAAAAGGTAATGTGCCCCTCCCAGCTTATTCCAGTATTGAGGTATATGATTGAATGTGTCTCCAAACAAGAGCAATATTAAACTTGTTATTAAAAAAGTGAAAATTCTGATTATAGACTCGTTTGAACGTTAAGGACAGGATTTTTCAAAAACATTGATGTATGCCAACATCATAAATAAAGTTTCAAAATTGTATAAAAACACTACAAGTAAGGTGCCAATGTGTAAGTCTCTGGTTGGACAAAAATAAAAATAAAATAATAGAGTCTATGTGTAAAATGTCAAGTGATATTAGAATTGTATGTTCAACCACTGCATTAAAATGGGTATTGATGTGGTAGTATGTCATAGCATCATACTATATGGGTCACCGAGGAGTATACTGGATTTAGTTTAGGAAATAGGAAGAGTGGGCAGGGATAATGCCAACTCTGTTGTAATTTTACTGCACAATTCCTTTCGAAAAGAAGTGTCAACAAGGAAGTCAAGACATTGAAAATATTGAAACTGTGCCACATGACATTGATAGTCATCAAGCCATTTGCTGTTATTGTTGCCTCCAAGCCATCCACTTTCTCTGTTGTCACCATGCCATCTGATTTTCTGAATTGTCTGTTATTTTTATTCCTTTGGGGATATTAATAATTAATTTATTCGTTTAATTAGTAGCAAATATATTTTAACTGCTATTTCAGTAATCCCTTTCTTTTCCCTTACAACAATAGGTCTGTGTGCACTTTGACCGTTTGAGAAGCGCTCTCTTTTTTCTTCCTTATCCATTGTTTGATAGCTCTGGAAAGTTCCTATGATTTCTGGCTTATAAAAAAAACCATATTATTTTCTATTTTAATTTCATTTGCCATAATATATTCATTATAAATACTGCTGACCTGTATTATAAGTAACACAGAAAAACACAGAAATAGATTTAGTCCTAAAGCCCATAACACAAATTATAACATGTTTTTATACTAGCATTGTGGACAACCACAAGCTGCAACTGTAACATCAGCCTTGTCACAGCTGACAAAAGGTAATACAAAACACCATAAAATCGTTCTCTTTTATAAGCAACTGGTTATATTACTTTACAAAAATGTTTGTTGAAATACAAGTTATCAATTTAAAAAAATATATAAGCTATTTTAAGAACAATAATAACACTTGCCTACCCTTGTAATCTGGACTTATCAAGTTAAGATTCATAACCACTAATCTTTTCTCAAACTCTACTGATTGCCTTCAATTGTACAAAACATGGTGTGAAAGTTTTTTTTCACTTTTGGGCTATTTCTCGTTGGCGTAGTTGACTAACATGTATCACCATTTTTGATTGGCAATATCATTTGCTACTATTTAGTGTTTAAAACACATGATCTAACATATATTCATTTTAGGAGATATTCAGTACCAGATTAACTCACTGGCTCAGTTAACTGAAAGCTGTTTGGATGGAGAGACGATAGGACAAAAGTTTTTCAACAAAATGACAGGTGGAAAGATTCAGAGAGAGGCGGTAGTTGAAAACACCAAGTATGTTCTTCGTGTTTATTTTGTTACATGAATCATAATGTACACATTTGTCTGATACGAAAAAACAGTTGATAGGAAAATCAGACGAACCTTCATTAGTGAGTGTGCCATATATTCATAAAAAGTCTAGTATGTTTGCTAAATACACATCTATTCAGTATTAATAACTGCATGAACTGTTACAAAATGATGATAGCCTTCAGAAAGTAAAACCGTTATAAATATTTCAACAAATTCTAGATACTGGAAGATTTTTATATCTCTACATTTTAAAATTATAATAAATCCTATTTATTGTGACCATCAATCTTTCGTCCCTTGTTTATAGCCCTTTACAATTTGAATGATTTGAAAATTTTATAAATATTTCGTTTCTGTTCTCAAGCTTTGGTTTCCATCAGCCAAATATTATGAATCTTAAAAACAATGCTAATTAAAACAAAATAAAAAAGATGAAGTTGTATTTTGATAGCATAACTTTTCCAGTTTGGCGTTAAGCCACTCATGAAATTGAAATACTGCTAACATTTTCCATTTCGTTCTCTACCTTTAGTTTGCAAGAAAAAATGTTATGAAATACTTATGCACAATGTATATCACTATAAAACATAGATGAACATTTTGGTTGAGTTACTGTTACTGTGTTAGAGTTATGCTCCTTTACAAACGAAAATCAAGGCTTAATTTATCCTTCCGTTTTTCCTCAAGATTGTCTCCACCAAATGTGAGAAAACTATACACAATGCTTATTATAATTAAACTGGAGGTAAAGATTTATGTAGTGTCACTTCCTCTCATTTATTTGTAATAATGTTCACTTAAAAAATGTAACGTCATAATTACCGATTAACAGAATAATAGGTAGTTTCGTTTTTGATACCGACTATATCATGAGGAATATCTTAAATCGCCCTAACGGACTCGTCTAGATACATGTATTCCACATAATATAGTCAGTATTAAAAACGAAACTACCTATTATTCTATATGTATTTATTATATGAATTTTGAAATACATTGTTGTTGTTTGCACATAGGGCAGTTCTATGTCATTTTCCACATCCATGTCATTGTGGTCCACACTTATTTCTACCTCTAACAGCACTGTCCCTGTTTGTCTGATCTATACATCTCTGCAATTGTTCCTCTGCTAATAAGGTCATGTTTAAGCAAAACATAAAGTTAATGAGTAATATGCACACTTTATGTATCTTATTTCCTGTTTATAAATGATAAATAATTGGTTATCTTGGTCTTATTTATTTAAATTGAATATTTTGACTCCATGTCTCAGTTTGTCATATCTCTATAGAAGAGAGACGAAAGATACCAAAGTGACAGTCAAACTCATCAATCTAAAACAACTGACACGCCATGGCTAAAAATGAAAAAAAGACAAACAAACAATATTATACATGACACAACAAAGATAACTAAAGAATAAACAACACGAACCCCACCAAAAACTAGGGGTGATCTCAGGTGATCCGAAAGGGTAAGCAAATCCTGCTCTACATATGGCACCCGTCGTGTTGTGTGATAACAAATCCGGTAAATAGTCTAATTCGGTAGGTCACATTCATGAAAGGGAAGGGGATGGATTGTAGTTACGACGTAAGAAACATATCCGATTGTAAAACGGTTATTCCATAACGGTCAACTAACTCGCGATGGCGTCCGTAAAATTTACGAATGGATGATTTCTATAGTTTATGCAATTTAATATTTTTAAATATTAGGTACGATATCTAAAAATCTTATTGTAGTACTGAAATAAGTTTATTTCGATTGATTTTCTAAAACAAATGAACTTATACACCCATTTCAGTGCCTTATATAGCCGACTAGGCAGTTTGTGCGTTACAAGTATTTCACAGTTGATTTCCGTGTCATTTTGGTCTCTTGTGGACGGTTGTTTCATCGGCAATCATACCACATCTTCTTTGGCCTTCTTTTACTTTAATGGTCCCAGCCCTTAAAGATATATACTGAACTATTCTTAACCCCAAATTTTACCCCAACCCATATACCTTAACATAATTAACACTAGTAAGTACTAATCCTAAAACAAAACCCAAACCACTTACCATAACCTTGAATGTCTTGATAATTGGTTTCTCATTTAAGTTATGTATAAGAACTGACCAATAGCATTACTTACACACCAAAAAGAAATTCAGATAATTAAACATACCTGATACAGACACAAATTATAGGTTCATTTCATTCATTAAATTGATGAAAAGTTTTTCAGTCTTCTAAATTCACAGCTAGCTCAAGATATATTTTTATAAGTCCCCCCCCCCCCCCCCCCCCCCCCTCCAAATTATGTTTTGGATCTCATCTTTACTTTTAGTCTGCTTTCCATTTTCTGTCCTTTTTTTGGTTAAGTTGAGGCAAGGTACGATAACGTCCGTCCCAAAGTTACGATAATCAATTGTTTTCAAGGAATATTTTCTAAACAGGAAACCTTTAAAAATGACTGACATACTTCTCTTTTCCGAGTTATTTTTAAGGCTCTGATAGTCAGAGTTTTTCGTACTTTTTTTTCTGATAAATTCCTAACTTCTTAGTTTTTATTTTTGGTTTGTCTGGACAAGGTTTATCAAGGTCTGCCGGGCCCGTAGGTGGCCTGTTGCAATATTACCTGATCCCTCAAGTCACATACATAATTGACAAATGGCATGTATGACAACTCATTGTGACTTATTTCAAGAACACTTTTTAATATTGGCGGGGATTTTTCAAAAATGGATCTAAATCCACTAAAAAATAATTGTATCATTCAGTATTGTCCATTGTATTTATAAATATTTTTTAAAAATTTTGATAAAGTAATATTCAATAATATGCAATGCAAATTAAGCATGCACATTGCCACACAGCCCACGGCGACATGGCCCCTTTTTTCTTCGAGTGTCACTGTCTAGGGAAGTATTATAGTGATTTCTTTTGGTTGTTCTGGCTTGGTGGAATGATGTTTACAGTGGGGAAACAGTCCTCTTCTTGAAAGTTTGTCTGTATTCCCTGTAATTTCTGTGGAGGACATTCTGGTCACTGGTTTGTGACGACCAGCATAGTCAGCTCTCCAAAGAGTGGGCTACCTTCCTCAGTGCAGGCGGTAACCCAGTTGAAATAGAACAAAATAACCGAGTTTACTACAGTAACAAAAATATTAAAAATTAATAGACACAAATTAAATGCTAAATATGGATTTTTTTTGTCAAATTTTGCAGATGAAGTGTCAAGATTAAATTCTCCAAGTCTGCTAAATTTTCTAAAATCTCCACAGTCAAATTGTGGACCGTTGTCTGTAAAACACACATCGCCATGATCGGGTTCTAGTATACCATGCCTTGCAAACCGAACTCTTAAGTTTTTCTGATTACTATTAGCGCAAGATTATCTTCAAGATAATCGATTTCCCAGTAGGTAGAATTGCAATCTAACCTCTAAATCTATCCAAAAACGTTCCTTTAAAGCTCGAAATTCCCTATCGTGGTCTTCTTCTGTATCGCTCCAAATTTCCCCGACCGTCATCCCCTATTATAACAACCTACCCATTGTATGTATTGTTAACTTGTTCTCGTCATGAATATGCATGAAATATTTGCCACTGGACGTTAAGCAACAAACAATTAATCAATCAATTCTTCTGTATCGCCTTCGCTATGAATAAGAATATCATCTACTATGCTGTGTACACCTGGCAAACCTTCAACAGTTTGGTCTTGCCTTCGTTGATATTCTTCAGGTGCAGAAGATAAACGGAACGGCATTCCCCTTCTATAGCAGGTTAATAAATTTAGTCGATTATCGGATAGTTTGCTTGATTGAATTGTTTTACATTTGTCATTTTGGGCCTTTTATAACTGACTACGTGGTTTGCTCATTGCTTGAAGGGTGTACAGTGACCTATAGTTGTACATTTCTGAGTCACTTGGTCTCTTGTGTAGAGTTGTATCATTGGCAATCATACTCATCTTTTTTTACTGATTGACTATCATAGACACCAAGTGATGATATAAGCTCACCAGAAATAGCTCTATGAGCCAGGTGACCTTAAAAAAGTAAGGTTTATAGCAGTTTAACTTGAAACCCAAGTACTTTAAATGTCCTTTATATTACCTGTTTAATCTTAAGATGAGGCAAATACTTCGGCCACATTAACATAAATGAAGATCTTATTAACTGTGTCTCCTTTTCATTTTCTTGATGGTACTGTTCATAAATTTTGATCCTCCGGGTTCCATATGGCAGTAAAGCTGTTTGGCTATCTCACATTCTATCAGCTCTGAAAGTAGCATACTCCTTAAACCAAATCAGAGCATTGATGAATTTATCACTTCTTTTTCGGCACTTCTTTTCTATCTAATGTCTATGAGGACCCTTGTAGACCCGTCATATTCCGTATGAACATGAAACATTGCATGTTGTTGTCAACTTCGTCCTCCATGTTGAGAGTTACTCTAGTATCGAGTTTTCCGTTCACGTAAAACACTGCGCGCGCACAGGCATTAACATAAACAGAGTAAGTATAGAGTAGATAAATAAACTCGCCCACAGGTATTGGAAAATATTTTTGTCGTTTCATGTTTCTTCTAACCACAGGGTATGTTTTTTTTTGTGTGTGACTACATTGAATGTTTGTTGTCATCATTTAGCTCTTCTCCCTGTTAATTTCATGGAGATTTTAGTGTCAGGAAATTCCTCTTTGTTTTCTTCGAAACATAGCTTTGATTGTAGAATTTAAAGTCAATAAGAAACTCTTGCTGTGAAAACCTTTTTCTAGTTCTGTATCTTTTCCACAGCAAACTATTTTCGTTTTTATTTCGATCTCAAAATAACTATCCCCTCCAACCCAGCAACTGTGTGTCCATTTCCAAATGGAGCAATATAGGTATTTCATTTCCTACAGTTGTTTTGTATAATGTCACTTGGAATATACTATTAGCCTTTACCAAATAAATATATAGTTATGAATATATGCAGACAGTGTAATCATTTCACATACTTGTCTTTTTTCAATATATTACTCATCATTGGAAATATAAGAGTTTTTACTTTAAAAAACTTTTTACGGCAATCTGTACGTGACAGATTCAAACATAACAAGACAACAAATGGGTTAAAGTAGACCACACAACTGCAGCCGGTACAGTACTTAAGTGAGTATAACATATATCTTCAAACAACAATCGAATACCTAGTTCGATATGGATTTGACGTCTGAACCCCTTTTAAGAACTTGCTTGGGCAGTGGGACAAAAGTGCACACTCCTTATAGAAAACATAGAAACTGCTGGCTTAGACTTGACGCTGTACATTTATTCAAAATAAAAAAAATCATTCAATGATGTTGATACCTCTTGTTTATCATGTTTATGGTCGTACTATTTCATCTTAGGAATCGCGGTACCTACATGTTGCCAAACCAAACACAAATATAGAAATGTCATATAGCAATGTCCGGAGGGATGTTATGTTGGTTTTGTTAATAAATTTTTCCATCTAAAAGCTTAACCTGTTTCAAGTCTTTATTTAAAATTATACAAAAGGTTCAATATCATATCAAGAAATCAGGATTAATCATTAAATTTTAGGTTTATGACCCAATCTATGTAAATTGTTTCGATAAACAATTATATCAGTTCTTGGTTATGCTTAATCTAACTGAATTTTTATAGTTAAATCCCCATGTCAAATAACTCAATAGTATAGTCCAAAGCGTCCAAAATATAAATACTCAGATATAGAAAGATTTGTTATTAGTGCCATAGAGTTAACTCTTCATTTAAGTACCAATTTATAATAGTAAACTATTATAATTCAAGGTAAGGCCTTCAACAAGGAGCTACGACTCACAACGAACAGCAAACTAAAGAAGGGCCAAAACATTACAAGTGTAAAACTATTCGAACAGGAAAACCACAATCTTATCTATTTAGAAATAAGAAGCATATGAACACAGATAAACAAACGATTCTAGACTTATGATGATGCGTTCAAACATGATTGCGTTGGATACAAACTGCAATTTTTATATGTTTGCATGTCGAACAAATTGTGATGTGGAGGATTATAGTAACGCACAAACAACATTTTTCTAAAAAGTGAGAAAGTCTATTTTAACAAATTGTATTTTACTAACAAATCAACAACTATTTTTTTAAATCCTGCTGGCTGCCATTGACGATTGCCAAATAAAATAATCACAAGATGCAACAAAATGAATCTTATATACATGTATATATACATATTGTTATTGGTGTCACGATATCTCAGTAGCATAGGTTCGAATCCCGGCGAGGGAAAAACCAAAAATTTGCGAAAGCAAATTTACAGATCTTTCATTGTTGGGTTGATGTTTAGACGAGTTGTATATACATTTTGTTATATACATGGTTTTTTGTCGAGCCTGCAACTTTTGTTGCAGAAAGCTCGACATAGGGATGGTGATGCGGCGGCGGCTACAGCGGCGGCGGCGTTAGCTCACTTCTTAAAAGCTTTATATTTTAGAAGGTGGAAGACCTGGGTGCTTCATACTTTGTATATAGATGCTTCATGTTACGAAGTTTCCGTCAGTCACATGTCCAATGTCCTTGACCTCATTTTCATGGTTCAGTAACCACTTGAAAAAAAAGTTCAAATTTTTTGTAATGTTGAATTCTCTCTTATTATAAGTAATAGGATAACTATGTTTGATATGTGCGTACCTTGCAAGGTCCTCGTGTCTGTCAGACAGTTTTCACTTGACCTCGACCTCATTTCATTGATCAGTGAACAAGGTTAAGTTTTGGTGGTCAAGTCCATATCTCAGATACTATAAGCAATAGGGCTAGTATATTCGGTGTATGGAAGGACTGTAAGGTGTACATGATCAACTGGCAGGTATCGTCTGACCTTGACCTCATTTTCATGGTTCAGTGGTTATAGTTAAATTTTTGTGTTTTGGTCTGTTTTTCTCATACCATATGCAATAGGTCTACTATATTTGTTGTATGGAATGATTGTTAAGTGTACATGTCTAGTGGGCAGATGTCATGTGACCTTGACCTCATTTTCATGGTTCAGTGGTCAAAGTTAAGTTTTTGAGTTTTGGTCTTTTTATCTAATGCTATATGCCATAGGTCAACTATATTTGGTGTATGGAAATATTTTATGATTTTTATGTCAGTCGAGCAGGTTTTATTTAACCGTGACCTCATTTTCACAGTTCATTGCACAGTGTTAAGTTTTTGTGTTTTGGTTTATTGTTCTTAAACTATAAGTAATGTGTCAACTATATATGTTGTATAGAAGCATTGTTAGCTGTACCTGTCTGCCTGGCATGGTTCATCTGACGTGGACCTCTTTTTCAAGGTTCATTGGTCTTTGTTCAGTTATCTTGGTTAATGTTAAGTTTATGTGACAGTTGTAATAAAGCTTAGCTTTATACTTAGGACTATCAACATAATATCAATGATTAGTATAGAAGGCGAGACATTTCAGCGTGTGCACTCTTGTCTGAATAAACAAATATATTATTACAGGAAGCAATGGTGAAAGTCGTTATGGGTGATGTTCCGATTAAAGAAATTACAATTCAAGAAGATGGCTAAAAGATGATTGTTAGCTTGTGGCCGCAACAAATCGCGAATGAAAAAGTTGCCATTGGGAAGTTTGTTCTGATACAGAACATTGCCATCAAAAAGAATAATGGCAGCAATGTCGGAAATACAACTACTAGAACAAACATAATAGTAAGTTACAAAAATACAATGTACAGGCCATCCCTTTTGTTGGTTATAGGGTGTTAGCCATTAAAATGTCAACAGTTAGGAAAAATGAGTTTAACGAACTAAAGAAAGGCTATAATTATATAAAATACATCTATTTATATTATTGAAAATATCTATATTGTAAACTCTCATTATGGGGCCCTATAAAGCTGACTATAGGGCATGAACAATGCCAATTAAAGAAGGCTGTATGGTGACCTATAGTTGTTAATTTCTGTGTCATATTGGTCTCTTATGGAGACTTGTCTCATTGGCAATCATACCACATCTTCATTCCTATATTAACGGTCCACCTGTCCCAAGTCAGGAGCCACTGATCTTTGTTATTCATGTAGAATTTTAGCATGATTGTTAGCTTGTGGCCGCACAATCCTCTACATAATGGTCCTCATAGATTTAAGCTCTATGTGTATATTTCGGAGTTTCGAATGACATCCATTATCACTGAATTAGTACACATTATTGTTTAGAAGCCAACTAAAGTACTGTTTGGTGCTGAAACTTCTCTCAGTATTGTACACTCATTGGTGGCCAATGGATGATATTTGCTCTCTGATCGGGTTTTTGTCTCTCCAAAACAATCCTCATTTCCGAGTTTAAATATAATTAACCAAAAAAATATTAATTAGCAGGTTAATTATCATTGAAAAGTGCATGATTTTACTATTAAAGTATACCAACATCTACTATTATTTATACAATTATGATATTTGAAATGTTTAAAAAAACATTGAGATACGGACACATTTAAAAGACCAACACTGATAATATGAGCTAAAAGAAGAAGAATATATAGAAAAAAATTATTAATTATATCTCACAATTACAATACTACATGTTCTAATATGCTTGTCTATATTAAGATAAAATGAAAGGTAGTAAATGTAATAAGACAAAAGGAATGGTTTTCAAACCAATAAATATATGTATTATAACAACTAACTATTATAATACAATAGTTGTCAAAGGTACCAGGATTATAATTTAGAACGCCAGACGTGCTTTTCGTCTTCATAAGACTCATCAGTGACGCTCAAATCAAAATATTTATAAAGCCAAACTAGTACATAGTTGAAGAGCATTGAGGATCCAAAATTCAAAAAAGTTGTGCCAATTACGGCTGAGGTAATCTATGCCTGGGATAAGAAAATCCTTAGTTTTTCGAAAAATTCAAAGTTTTGTAAACAGGAAATTTATAAAAAATGACCACATTATTGATATTCATGTTAACACCGTTACTTTGTTGTTGGATTATGTAGTGGAACTGACAAAGGATGTTGATTAAAAATCGAGCATAGCATTGTTGTTGTTATCTATTGGTGTTCTGTTCTTTCTAGTTGACAACGTTTCATATGATGATGGACATAAACGAACATCGGCTTCCTTCCCGTCTACCTCGAATATAGTTTCGGATGAGACATTCCTAGGAACATAATGCTCCTCATCAGACTCCTCTTCTACACAAGATATCGTATAGTTGGCATTATTTTCTGAAACATCTAGTGAATATGACACAACTAACTGTTTGGGCGTCTCCAAAACGATATTCCTAGTAGACTGGTATGTAGAAACGAGCATGCCGTCTGCAGACAATGGTCTCACAAAGGTTTCAGACGTACTGTGAACTGAACTTGATTTCTTGGGAGGAGAGCATGAACGTTTTCTTCTCTCTGAATAAGATCTGGTTAGTTTTACCCACAGTTATTGGTATACTTTAACCATAATTGTTGGAATGGTTTTACCACAGCTGTTGGTTTACTGTAACCACAAGTATTAGTTATCTTTATCCACAATTAGTGGTATATTTGAACCACAATTATGGGTTGTAACCAATATGTATCTATTAATTATAAGGTAATTATAATTACCATGGCTTGTCTTCACCAAGGGTTCATATGCATACATATGTTTTATTCTAATCTAAACTATATACATTGTATATGTTAACTTGTCAAGTATAAAGTACACAAGTGATGCTGATCTAGAAACAATTCTTATATCAAAGTAGTAACAGTTTGGATCTGATAAGAACTTACATTCGATAGTAAACAGATGCTTGTGACCCTGGTGTTTTCCAAGACCATAGTATTACCTTTAGGTCACTGACTTAATATTACAGAAGGGTGAACAAAATAAATGTTGTGCTCGACATTTTCAAGTATGTACATGATAAAACACTACTTCCACAATTCAGGCCAAATATTAGATTCAGATCTTTGAGGTAAGCATGTTTGAGAGTACTTTCTACTCGAGACTTTCTACTGGTTAAAAAGTGCAAAGTGACGCTCCGCTATTGTTGATGTTACGAAAAAAAATATCGCACTTAAATAAAAGAAGTAATCCCACTTCTACAATTGAATAGTTTGAAAAGTTGTGGGGATGACAAAGGATATGCTGAGTTAGACGTTTGACAATGAAGAATTCTTAATTGGCTTGCTCGATTTATTATGTATCAGTATACCCAGCAAACACAAATGTTTTTTAAATGTTATTTAAATGTTAGGTCAAATGTCATGAAAATATTTCCAGAAAATATGTGAAAAATATGAAATATATGGCTGAATAAATATCACAAAAACATTTCCAAATATATTTTCGTAAACATGTGCATGATATAATTAAAACATTGCAACTATAATATCAGTAAATGTCCTTAAAACATTTTGATAATTTTTTTTTCAAAATATTTGAAAAATGTTGTAAAAACATCAATAACTTTAAATAATGACATAAAAATGTTTTTTGGGATATTTTCTCTAAACCACCTACAAAATATTTTTAAAATGTTTTGCGACATTTTCACTGAAGGTCCAGCAAAATATTTCTAAAATGTTGTAAAAACATTAAACACTTTAAATAATGTCATAAAAATGTTTTGGGAATATATTTTCTGCAAAATACTTTCTACATATTTCAAGGAAATGATTTTTTTATATCTATAACACAATCATTTTCTTGTACACAAATCTTTTGATTTAAAATCTGTTGCTCAAGTTAAAATTTGCAAATGTCCTCCATGGGAACTTCCCAAACCAAAAATGATATTTGATCTCCGTGAACACAATTAAAATAATACAAATCCTCTTTTAATTCAGCAACACTATGCTGAAATTAAAGCCAATTATCCAGATTTTTCAACTGTCTATACTGATGGATCAAAAGATGGCGACATAGTTGCATCTGCTGCTGTCTTCAGGGACAGAGCTGAAACTCTCCGTTTGCCATCTGATGCATCCATCTTTACTGCTGAAGCAAGCAAGCAATAGTTTTGGCTATGAAATTTATTGCTTCTTCAGATAAATCCAAATTTATTATATGTTCTGATTCACTTTCATGCTTACAAGCTATACAAAATACTAAAATTAAAACCCAACAATTCTCCAAATTTTATATGTAATGAGGAATTTAAAAATTCTTCTGAAAGAAATAATATTTCTATGGGTTCCGAGTCATGTTGGAATCCTTGGAAACACAGCTGTAGACCTTGAGGCAAAGCATGCCTTGGGTGACCCTTTATCTAACTGTGATATACCATATACTGATTTTAAATCTAATTTTAGAGAATATGTGTTTAATATTTTAAAAAATGAATGGAGTAAAAAAGATGATAATAAATTACATGAAATTAGACCTAATATAGGTAAACCTTTTAATAATTTTATGTGCAGAAAAGATCAGTGTATTATTACTAGATGTCGTATTGGTCATACTAGAATAACACACGAGTATCTTTTAAAAAATGAAGATGAACCACAATGTGTACCTTGCAACTGCAAGTATACTATTAAACATGTTTTAATTAATTGTATTGACTTTGCTGATATTCGTAAGAAGCATTTCAATGTCAATAATATGTATGATTTATTTAATAATGTTCCATTTACAAATATTGTTGCATTTTTAAAAGAAATTGGAATTTATTATAGAATATAAAAATGTTATTATATTTAAATCGTTTTTAATTTTTATCACGTTATTTTACTCATATTGATTTTTATTTGTAAATAATCAATTTGCTTTAGTCTAGAATTTTAGTATATTGAAGGACTTTTTGTCTTATTTTAAAAATATGCTTTAAATTGTAAAAATATTCGAATTAGCTCTCGCCGCGATATAGCCTTTTTGTGCTAATGCGGCGTAAAGCAACCAACAATTAATCAATCAATGTTTCCAGCTTTTTCAATACAATATACAAGTTCTATATCAACTGATGTATCTTTAAACAGGAATAATGTTCGTTTTTCTAAGCATGCTTCTATTGCCATTTGAATTATTATTTGATTCAAGCATCTCTGAGGAGTCTTGTATAGACGAAACCTATATCTGACATATAAGCATTTATAATCCTGATGGCTTTGGTAAGTATATTCATTACTAAGAAGTGGCACACCAAAAGCTGAAATACTGTTACCAACCAAAAAAGGTAATGGAAATTTGTTGAACAAAAACACAAGGACAGACAAAATTGTAATTTACTTCTCAACCTTACCGTCTTAATTAAAACAGGTTTAATCCGAGATTTTCTTCATAAGAAAATGCCTGTCCCAAGTCAGCAATATGATAGTTGTTATCCATTTGTTTTAGCTGTTGATTTTGACATTTGATTAGGGACATTTTTGTAATTCTATTTTTTTTTTCATAGTTGTGGCAGCATCAACTAAAACTTGTAAATTATTGGCTAAGGAGAAAATGACTATTTCCATCCAAATTTGATTTTTTATTCGGAGACTATATCTTAAGCAGAGTCATCACTTGATAAATGCATGTCTGGTAATGTCTCTTTTTTCTTCCATGCTTCTGCAAAAAAAACATAACAACTTATATATAAGCTGTGAACTGTAAAGTGTTCATTAAAGTATACTTTTTCTATTTTTTAAAATCCGTATATTCATTGGTACAAATAGTCTCAAGGCGAAGGTATGCTACCCGCTGGATTTATACTGACTTAGTTTTTAATACCATATACCTAGTTTAGGACCAGAGAGGATTGTTCCAATCTACTGTATTGTTATTCAAACTTGCGCTCTTTTGTAGTTTATATATATATAGTATCCTACGTTATAGGCACTTATATTAGTATCCTATGTTAAGGAAAATTTAGTAAGGACGATTTTACAGATACCAACGGTAGTTCTTTTGTTACCTGAATTCTAGTTTCAAGTTGAATAAAGAAAAGATAGAAGTATATTTCTCTTGATATTGTATGCTGATTGAATTTTGAACTTTTGAAAATAAAAGGGGTACTTAAAAATCTTCTTTTACAAAGCCAAAACAACTTTTCTCTCTGTCTAATTTAAGTGTTCTCATATGCAATAGTTAATTCTTAACGATTTGTTGAGGAACTATATATGTCTGACTGAAAACCTCATTTTCATTATCATCAACAATTGGTTAAGGAACTATAAATTTCTGCCTGAAAACCTCAAATTCATTTTCAACACTTGAAATCTATTCTTCACTTTACAATTTCTTAAAGTTACAATATAATAAGATTTACAATCAACTTTAATTCAACTTGTACTCTTCCCTGTGCACTGAATTATGTGTTGAGTTAAGCTGCTGGCTTTGTTGTTTTTCTAGACATGTTCCTTATACCGGTATTTATAGCTATCATTCCTCGTGTCAGATTTTCTGGATTGGGCCCATAACAGTCAATAATGGCATGCTCACTGACATGTTTTCTTCTTGGTGACAAAGCTATCTTTCCCTTTTTACCACTGCAATTTCTCCCATTTTATTGGTCAACTGTGTACATCTTCTTGGATAGCCTCCAAGCGACATTACCAGCACTACAACTGTCTGCTTGAACTTCCCAAATGGCAGCCATCCCTACTCTTAATTCGGCATGTTGGTTGCTGGACATTGTTATCAAGTCGGATACAGATGTTAATTCTAAAATGTTGCTTGTAAAGCACGGTTTCAATGTTTTATGAGCTGACTGGGGTGTGACTATGGAAGAGATCAAGTTGTTTACTGATGGTTGGATATTTGGTATATCTATATCAAAAGCTAGATTACCAAGAACTGTTGGTGGTTGTTGGTCATTTACAGGTGGATAAAACTGTGTTATTATTGGCTGGTTTTGCTCTTCAACTTCTGATGACTGATGACTGAAAGATGACAATGTCATCTTGATTTCCCTCTTATAAAATGCAGCAACGAAATATACTGAAGGTCTTGGTTTTTGATTTTTTTCTTATAGGCTAATGATCTTGTCCAATTTATGTTTTACCTTTTGTAGCAATGGTGTTGTCTTGTGTTGTGGTTGAAAGTAAAATGTCTCAAGAATCATCATTACTGACAATTGGGCTGGCTGGAGTTGTTGTTCTAGTGCTGGTTCCTATTTTATTTGTTCGAACATACTAAAGGCGAGGGAGTGTTTAAAAAATTATATAAATTCAGCACATTCACTAAATAACCGAGTAATACAAAAATGTGTTTAGCGGCAAATGTTTCAAAATATTATTTTTTCTAAAAATCAATATCTATCTAAAATTGATGTGTTAAATGGGAATGATAGTTGTTCCTCTTTGTCACAACCTAAAATTTCACACGGTAAAATTGTTTTACAAATAATGATAACCTATATCCCTGACTGTCAGACATTTTGTGTCCGTGACTTTTAAGTCTACATGACGATCAATGTTTGGAAGTTGGTACGCTTATAAATTAGCTATGACTATACAATGGTTGTAGCTATTATATTTTGAATTTCCAATTAATGTATAACCAACATGATCAACCTCCTGATTAAAGATCAAGAATGAACCCTGTAAAACTTTAACATGAGAAAGGCAGATGAGGCAATACGTGCTGTTATAAATGCTATCGCACCAGGTCAGAGTAGCATATCACTTGCTCGTATCTGCAGAAATTAATCAAAGCTCATTTGAAAAATATTTTGATGAGATATTAACTCACTGATAAAACTGTACTATGAGGCTGATAACAATATTTAAAGGAAAAGTTATTGTCAATTATGGCATCAAAATCAACCAGAAAACAACTTTAAACCAAAGTTTCATTTACCAAGTATAGATTTGACAAAGTAAGGATCATGAATTTTCAATTAATGTATAACCAACATGATCAACCTCCTGTTAAAAGATAAAGAATGGACCCTGTAAAATTTTAACATGCCTTGTCTTTTTTTTCAACCTTGTATTTCATCAAATTGTTTCCTATAGCACAAGACATCGAATTAGAATCCAGTGAATTATTAACAGTATCAGAAGTTGATATACATGTATACGAGGGTAGAAATGTACCCAAAAAAAGCGAGTAAATTTTTGGTAGTATATTTTCATTGTTGTTTAAAGCATGTTCATAATAATCAAAATTTACGCCAATTTCTTGGGAATTTTGTTTAAACATTAAACGACCTCCACCCTGTGGTTTTTCATGTTTGGTTTCACTTAGTCCCAATTCACAAATTATCTTCATTTCAGCCTTAACTTGGTCTACATAGTGCTTTTAGTAATAGCATTACATGGTACTAATCCTCCAGGGTAAAAAATTTTGTTTCTTCTATCTAGCTGCGATTGAGTTATTGGCTCTAATATCCGCATATAGCCAGTTGTAAATGTTTTAAAAAGTATTGTATTTAGATTGCTGTCTGAAGTTCTTTCATTGTTGATACACAAGCTGGTGTAATTACTTTGTTCTTAGCTTCCCCTGCTGTATGAAGTGCAATGGCAGCATTTTATTTAGTTTGCAACATCACAGTTGCGCGCTGTGTGGCTTTTTAATTAACCTACCTCTACTGCTGTCTCAGTATAATTACCCTCTGCTACATACATTCCTCTTCTGTTTCCTTTATTGACGGTGAAGGTGGCATGATGCGTTTAGTACATGTTGGATCTGGCATCCAATACGTTTATAAATGGTACCACTAGGTTAGATGGCCTTTTCAATCATTTATACACCACTATGCTATCAGGAATCAAGACCCTGAAAACATATCGCTCGGGATGTGTCAAAATTACCATAATGAAATTATAAAAAAGTAAAATCACAAAAATACTGAACTCAGAGGTGAATCCAATCGGAAAGTCCATAATCACATGGCAAAATTACATGACAAAACACAAAAAAACCAATGGACAAGAACCGTCATATTCCTGCCTTGGTACAGTTATTTTCAAATGTAGAAAATGGCGGATTAAACCTGGTTTTAAAGCGCTAAACCCCTCTCTTTGATGACAGTCTCATCAAATTCCGTTATATTTACAATTATGCGTGAACCAAACACACTCATACCTTGAATATTCTTTATACAAAGGAAAATAGTACTCTCAATGAAGATAATCTCACTGCTTTTAAGATGATCATGATGAATAAAGAACAGTAGTTGAAGGTTTTATCAATTATCACCCCTCTCTCCCGTTGTTTGTCCTTCTGTATATTGCATATATACATAATTTATCCCTACCTACTTTGAAGAATTTTTGTTAACAAAGCTATGTCCAGATAGCGAAATGACACCGTCCAATATAGTTTCAAGTAAGCTAAATTTTGAATGGTTATGCAACAGAAAACTTGTCTTCGGAATACTCCCGAGGGTGACTGGGGTGTAGAAATATGGTCACTTGGTCTTCTCCCGACCGGCAGTAAAACGCTTGCCGAAGTGGGGCGTCCGTTTGGCTGTGCGGGATGTATCAAGTTCGCAGTCACGTCCGGTCAGAAGAGGGACGTTAAATCCGATGCCTCGTGTAAAGAAAGTGCCACGCTCTTTGCACGTTAAGAACCCTTGCAACTACTCTTTGAGGGGTCCGTAGGTGGCCTGTTGCAAGGCAAAATTTCTGTCCCTACCCAATATACCCTCATTTTCCAGTGGCAGTTTAAATTTCTCCGACCATCATCCCAGATGGCCTCTATTGAATCAACCTACATATTGTATTTATTGTGAACTTGTTCTCGTCCTGAATATGCATGAAATATTTGCCACTGGACGTTAAGCAACCAACAATCAATCAATCAATGTCTTCGGAATGTTTCCTAGTATTAAAAAATCAGTTTTTATTGTTTCTGGTAGCAAGTCATATAAATATCATTACTAGATGATGTAGTCAATCCAGGCATAATAAAGAACTTCGTCGAAACAATTCATTCAATTGGTTGATTAATCTATTGAACTTTAGAAATCTATGGACGGCATTATTAACAAAAACGATATCAAAAGCTGTTTATCATTTAATATATATGTTTTCAAATCTTTTATAAACATCAATCTCTATATCATTTTGAAGTAGTATATATTGGCAGTTACAAATAATAATCACACACTGCTAATGATAAAAATAACATAATATTGTTGCATACAGCTCAACCTTTATAAATGAAAAAATATTATCTTTATACAAATGGAGTAAATTACAGAAAACTGTGCAAATGTAAATTAAAAGGATATCTACGATTGAATGTGGGACAAAAATCATAGTTTATTACAACTTTGTAATTTGTTAATATAATTCGTTATTCGTTAACAGAAAATTATAAAGAAAATGTAAATTATAAAAAGGGGGGTTGAATCTATCATTTGATTTAGTAGAATATGTGTCTTATTCAGAATAAAACCTCAAAATATGGAAAAAAAATCAAAAGTCCAGATATATACGAAAAGAAAAAAGGCTGTTAAGGAGTTACAATCAAGAAAAGAGAAGTATTTTTCAAGAAGGAATGATACTATATTTAGTAAGGTAATTCCATTCCTTTAACGGAAAAAATATCTTATACTCAGAGTCAACATTCATATCAATTTATCATGTTACAGTCCGGAATATGATATATAGTACAAGGTTTTGTATACAAATTGACATGATTAATGTTATGTAATTATTATACATATAGTACTCATATATAGTGAAAGTTATGGAAATTTAAGCAAATAAAAAAATTATGATCATTACCGATGTGCCTTAACGATGACACTGATAAGTGTATATGTAGCTTCAAAATTTAACTTGATATCACACCCCTCTAATTTCAACAGAAATAAAACACTTTCTAATTATAATTCATCATCGATTTGTAACTCTGCAAGAAATGATAGAAAATCTGCCTTTGTCTTCCGTTTTATTTTTGTCCACTTTTCCTCTAATTTTTGGTCGCCTATGAATTTCAACTGTTTTTCGACAAGCTTGGAAATTTCGGCTTTCGTTTTGTTTTCTACAGCTTCGTAATTAGCTCTATCGCCAGGCAATACAAAAACAGGTTCATATTTCTTCTTTGTTCCCAGAGGTTTATCATGTAACCATAAAAAATGTTGCCGCCGATGTTATTTAGCTTTTTGAGAAATGTTAATTAAATCGGGGTATAGGTCTTTCCCACTTACTGACTTCAATGTTGGTTGCTGCAAGAGTTTCGAATTTTGGATAACTGTCCGAAAGTTTGACATTTCTCATCTAATATTGTACGCATACATATAATCTTCATCTGCAGAAGTCAAATCTAACAAATTGGACAGCGAGCAATACACCTAAAAAAAATAGTTCATAATCACATAATGACATCTGAATTTGTAATATATTTGTGGTAATACGTTTATCTTTTTGGATTTCATTATTTGAACAGGATAAAAGATAATATATCATTAATCGTGTTACCATAGTATGAGTCAGTTACTAGTATTTATCAAAAAAATATCCTCCAGGTTAGAGAATTGGAAGCAATGACCGGTGCTTCAATCAATCTCACCATAATAGCTGAATGTGGATCGGTATATGCATATACATCCAACGATTATACAAATACAACAACACCCACATCAACTGTACAACATATGGTAATTATTAGAGATCAAGTAGTATAGATCAAGTTAAATACAGTAATATGTAATTGTCAAAAGAAAACAACACTATTTGTATTACTATTAACCATCTTTACTATTTTGTATTTGTATACCGAGGGTATCACCAGCCCAGTAGTCAACACTTCGGTGTTGACATGAATATCAATAATGTGTCATTTAATAAATTTCCTGTTACAAAACTTTGAATTTTCGAAAAACTAAGGATTTTCTTATCCCAGGCATAGATTACCTTAGCCGTATTTGGCAAAACTTTTTTGGAATTTTGGATCCTCAATGCTCTTCAACTTTGTACTTGTTTGGCTTTATGAATATTTTGATATGAGCGTCACTGATGAGTCTTATGTAGACGAAACGCGCGTCTGGCGTACTAAATTATAATCCTGGTACCTTTGATAACTATTAACTTTTGATAGACTTTTACAAATTACTCATACATACTATCCACAGTTTCATATGCATGGTTATTTTGTATTTATACAATAGACTACTCAGAAACAGTTATAATGATCCAAGTTCTTGTATTTTAAACCAGTCTCTTCTTTATTGGTTAATATATCTTTTGATGCAATCTTTATGTTTCTTTTTAACGTAATGCTTATTCTTTTATCGCAATCCCTATATCTTTTTTATTTGTTGTTTATTCTTTTGTCTATATTAGGAAACCAATGATGTCCCGCAGATTGTATCTCTAACATGCAATTTTCCAGAACCTGCAAAGGATATTCCCCCTTCATCATTCCCTACCACACAGGGTATCATTGATGACTTAACCAGAACAATAGAGCCATTAACACAGGATGCCGTGATACAGACAACAGAAAGTTTCATCACGACCTGTACCGTCATTGGTGATGACTGCAAAATATGTAGAGCTGGTCTACTAGACCAGCGTACTATTTGAGTTGGGTGCAGCTCAAAATCACCATACAGCTACTGGGTGCACGCCCATTGTATGGGATTTGTGCTAAGACAAAGGCACCGTATTCTAAAGATATTTGTGTAGAATGTTACACCAAACCTGCCATCGATATTTTAATATTTTTCTGCATTTTACTGTAAATTTGACCACATTTTTTATTATTGTATTTGATGTTACTTTAAATCGGTCATTTGATCAAGAAAATTTTCTAACATGTATTGACAAATGTAATAAAAATAATATACTTTGAACTAGTACACCTTTATCATAAAATTGCAACTTTTTTCATTAAAATTTAAAAGTTTTGGGATTATTCATTCATCTGTTACCTTAAATCCACCATATTCTAAAGATATGTGTGTAGAATGTTACACCAAACCTGCCATCGATATTTTAATATTTTTCTGCATTTTACTGTAAATTTGACCACATTTTTGATAATTGTATTTGATGTTACCTTAAATCGGTCATTTGATCAAGAAAATTTTCTAACATGTATTGACAATTGTAATACAAATAAATATACTTTGAACTAGTACACCTTTATCATCAAATTGCAACTTTTTTCATGAAAATTTAAAAGTTTTGGGATTATTCATTCATCTGTTACCTTAAATCCACCATATTCTAAAGATATGTGTGTAGAATGTTACTCCAAACCTGCCATCGATATTTTAATATTTTTCTGCATTTTACTGTAAATTTTGACCACATTTTTGATAATTGTATTTGATGTTACCTTAAATCGGTCATTTGATCAAGAAAATTTTCTAACATGTATTGACAATTGTAATACAAATATACTTTGAACTAATACACCTTTATCATAAAATTGCAACATTTTTCATTAAATTTAAAAGTTTTGGGATTATTCATTCATCTGTTACCTTAAATCAACCATATTCTAAAGATGTTTGTGTAGAATGTTACACCAAACCTGCCATCGATATTTTATTATTTTCTGCATTTTACTGTAAATTTGACCACATTTTTGATAATTGTATTTGAATGTTACTTAAATCGGTCATTTGATCAAGAAAATTTTCTAACATGTATTGACAATTGTAATACAATAAATATACTTTGAACTAGTACACCTTAATCATCAAATTGCAACTTTTTTCATTAAAATTTAAAAGTTTTGGGATTATTCATTCATCTGTTACCTTAAACAACCATATTCTAAAGATATGTGTGTAGAATGTTACACCAAACCTGCATCGATATTTTAATATTTTTCTGCATTTTACTGTAAAATTGACCACATTTTGACAATTGTATTTGATGTTACCTTAAATCGGTCATTTGATCAAGAAAATTTCTAACATGTATTGACAATTGTATACAAATATACTTTGAACTAGTACACCTTTATCATAAAATTGCAACTTTTTTCATAAAATTTAAAAGTTTTGGGATTATTCATTCATCTGTTACCTTAAATCCACCGTATTCTTAAGTATTTGTGTAGAATGTTACACCAATCCTGCCATCGATATTTTAATATTTTTCTGCATTTTACTGTAAATTTGACCACATTTTTGATAATTGTATTTGATGTTACCTTAAATCGGTCATTTGATCAAGAAAATTTTCTAACATGTATTGACAATTGTAATACAAATAAATATACTTTGAACTAGTACACCTTTATCATAAATTGAAACTTTTTTCATTAAAATTTAAAAGTTTTGGGATTATTCATTCATCTGTTACCTTAAATCCACCATATTCTAAAGATATTTGTGTAGAATGTTACACCAAACCTGCCATCGATATTTTAAAAAATTTCTGCATTTTACTGTAAATTTGACCACATTTTTTATAATTGTATTTGATGTAACCTTAAATCGGTCATTTGATCAAGAAAATTTTCTAACATGTATTGACAATTGTAATACAAATATACTTTGAACTAGTACACCTTTATCATAAAATTGCAACTTTTTTCATGAAAATTTAAAAGTTTTGGGATTATTCATTCATCTGTTACCTTAAATCAACCATATTCTAAAGATGTTTGTGTAGAATGTTACACCAAACCTGTCATCGATATTTTAATATTTTTCTGCATTTTACTGTAAATTTGACCACATTTTTGATAATTGTATTTGATGTTACTTCAAATCGGTCATTTGATCAAGAAAATTTTTAAACATGTATTGACAATTGTAATACAAATA
This sequence comes from Mytilus edulis, assembly GCA_019925275.1. NCBI lineage: Eukaryota > Metazoa > Mollusca > Bivalvia > Mytilida > Mytilidae > Mytilus > Mytilus edulis. The sequence goes on from CM034354.1 coordinate 36,434,807, forward strand.
AATATACTTTGAACTAATACACCTTTATCAAAAATTGCAACATTTTTCATTAAAATTTAAAAGATTTGGGATTATTCATTCATCTGTTACCTTAAATCAACCATATTCTAAAGATGTTTGTGTAGAATGTTACACCAAACCTGCCATCGATATTTTAATATTTTTCTGCATTTTACTGTAAATTTGACCACATTTTTGATAATTGTATTTGATGTCACCTTAAATCGGTCATTTGATCAAGAAAATTTTCTAACATGTATTGACAATTGTAATACAAATAAATATACTTTGAACTAGTACACCTTTATCATCAAATTGCAACTTTTTCATGAAAATTTAAAAGTTTTGGGATTATTTATTCATCTGTTACCTTAAATCCACCATATTCTAAAGATATGTGTGTAGAATGTTACACCAAACCTGCCATCGATATTTTAATATTTTTCTGCATTTTACTGTCAATTTACCACATTTTGATAATTGTATTTGATGTTACCTTAAATCGGTCATTTGATCAAGAAAATTTTCTAACATGTATTGACAATTGTAATACAAATATAGTTTGAACTAATACACCTTTATCATAAAATTGCAACATTTTTCATTAAATTTAAAAAGTTTTGGGATTATTCATTCATCTGTTACCTTAAATCAACCATATTCTGAAGATGTTTGTGTAGAATGTTACACCAAACCTGCCATCGATATTTTATTACTTTTCTGCATTTTACTGTAAATTTGACCACATTTTTGATAATTGTATTTGATGTTACTTTAAATCGGTCATTTGATCAAGAAAATTTTCTAACATGTATTGACAATTGTAATACAAATAAATATACTTTGAACTAGTACACCTTTATCATCAAATTCAACTTTTTCATTAAAATTTAAAAGTTTTGGATTATTCATTCTCTGTTACCTTAATCCACCATATTCTAAAGATATGTGTGTAGAATGTTACACCAAACCTGCCATCGATATTTTATATTTTTCTGCATTTTACTGTAAAATAGACCACATTTGATAATTGTATTTGATGTTACCTAAATCGGTCATTTGATCAAGAAAATTTTCTAACATGTATTGACAATTGTAATACAAATAAATATACTTTGAACTAGTACACTTATCATCAAATTGCAATTTTTCATTAAAATTTAAAAGTTTTGGGATTATTCATTCATCTGTTACCTAAATCCACCATATTCTAAAGATATGTGTGTAGAATGTTACACCAAACCTGCATCGATATTTTAATATTTTTCTGCATTTTACTTTAAAATAGACCACATTTGATAATTGTATTTGATGTTACCTAAATCGTCATTTGATCAAGAAATTTCTAACATGTATTGACAATTGTAATACAAATAAATATACTTTGAACTAGTACACTTTATCATCAAATTGCAACTTTTTTCATGAAATTTAAAAGTTTTGGGATTATTATTCATCTGTTACTAAATCACCATATTCTAAGATATGTGTGTAGAATGTTACACCAAACCTGCATCGATATTTTAATATTTTTCTGCATTTTACTGTAATTTGACCACATTTGATAATTTATTTCATGTTACCTTAAATCGGTCATTTGATCAAGAAATTTCTAACATGTATTGACAATTGTAATACAAATATACTTTGAACTAGTACATTATCATAAAATTGCAACTTTTTTCATTAAAATTTCAAAGTTTTGGGATTATTCATTCATCTGTTACCTTAATCAACCATATTCTAAAGATGTTTGTGTAGAATGTTACACCAAACCTGCCATCGATATTTTAATATTTTTCTGCATTTTACTGTAAATTTGACCACATTTTTGATAATTGTATTTGATGTTACTTAAATCGGTCATTTGATCAAGAAAATTTTATAACATGTATTGACAATTGTAATACAAATAAATATACTTTGAACTAGTACACCTTTATCATCAAATAGCAACTTTTTTCATGAAAATTTAAAAGTTTTGGGATTATTCATTCATCTGTTACCTTAAATCCACCATATTCTAAAGATATTTGTGTAGAATGTTACACCAAACCTGCCATCGATATTTTAAAAAATTTCTGCATTTTACTGTAAATTTGACCACATTTTTGATAATTGTATTTGATGTAACCTTAAATCGGTCATTTGATCAAGAAAATTTTCTACATGTATTGACAATTGTAATACAAATATACTTTGAACTAATACACCTTTATCAAAAAATTGCAACATTTTTCATTAAAATTTAAAAGATTTGGGATTATTCATTCATCTGTTACCTTAAATCAACCATATTCTAAAGATGTTTGTGTATAATGTTACACCAAACCTGCCATCGATATTTTAATATTTTTCTGCATTTTACTGTAAATTTGACCAATTTTTGATAATTGTATTTGATGTCACCTTAAAATCGGTCATTTGATCAAGAAAATTTTCTAACATGTATTGACAATTGTAATACAAATAAATATACTTTGAACTAGTACACCTTTATCATCAAATTGCAACTTTTTTCATGAAAATTTAAAAGTTTTGGGATTATTTATTCATCTGTTACCTTAAATTCCACCATATCTTAAAGATATGTGTGTAGAATGTTACACCAAACCTGCCATCGATATTTTAATATTTTTCTGCATTTTACTGTAAAATAGACCACATTTTGATAATTGTATTTGATGTAACCTTAAATCGGTCATTTGATCAAGAAAATTTTCTAACATGTATTGACAATTGTAATACAAATAAATATACTTTGAACTAGTACACCTTTATCATCAAATTGCAACTTTTTCATTAAAATTTAAAAGTTTTGGGATTATTCATTCATCTGTTACCTTAAATCCACCATATTCTAAAGATATGTGTGTAGAATGTTACACCAAACCTGCCATCGATATTTTAATATTTTTCTGCATTTTACTGTAAAATAGACCACATTTTGATAATTGTATTTGATGTTACCTTAAATCGGTCATTTGATCAAGAAAATTTTCTAACATGTATTGACAATTGTAATACAAATAAATATACTTTGAACTAGTACACCTTTATCATCAAATTGCAACTTTTTTCATGAAAATTTAAAAGTTTTGGGATTATTCATTCATCTGTTACCTTAAATCCACCATATTCTAAAGATATGTGTGTAGAATGTTACACCAAACCTGCCATGGATATTTTAATATTTTTCTGCATTTTACTGTAAATTTGACCACATTTTGATAATTTATTTCATGTTACCTTAAATCGGTCATTTGATCAAGAAAATTGTCTAACATGTATTGACAATTGTAATACAAATATACTTTGAACTAGTACACCTTTATCATAAAATTGCAACTTTTTTCATTAAAATTTCAAAGTTTTGGGATTATTCATTCATCTGTTACCTTAAATCAACCATATTCTAAAGATGTTTGTGTAGAATGTTACACCAAACCTGCCATCGATATTTTAATATTTTTCTGCATTTTACTGTAAATTTGACCACATTTTTGATAATTGTATTTGATGTTACCTTAAATCGGTCATTTGATCAAGAAAATTTTATAACATGTATTGACAATTGTAATACAAATAAATATACTTTGAACTAGTACACCTTTATCATCAAATAGCAACTTTTTTCATGAAAATTTAAAAGTTTTGGGATTATTCATTCATCTGTTACCTTAAATCCACCATATTCTAAAGATATTTGTGTAGAATGTTACACCAAACCTGCCATCGATATTTTAAAAAATTTCTGCATTTTACTGTAAATTTGACCACATTTTTTATAATTGTATTTGATGTAACCTTAAATCGGTCATTTGATCAAGAAAATTTTCTACCATGTATTGACAATTGTAATACAAATATACTTTGAACTAATACACCTTTATCAAAAAATTGCAACATTTTTCATTAAAATTTAAAAGATTTGGGATTATTCATTCATCTGTTACCTTAAATCAACCATATTCTAAAGATGTTTGTGTAGAATGTTACACCAAACCTGCCATCGATATTTTAATATTTTTCTGCATTTTACTGTAAATTTGACCACATTTTTGATAATTGTATTTGATGTCACCTTAAATCGGTCATTTGATCAAGGAAATTTTCTAACATGTATTGACAATTGTAATACAAATAAATATACTTTGAACTAGTACACCTTTATCATCAAATTGCAACTTTTTTCATGAAAATTTAAAAGTTTTGGGATTATTTATTCATCTGTTACAGATGGGTGCGGTCCTAACCTTGACAGAAGTTAACTTAGAGTTAACTTGTTGACTGCTTTTTAAGTTAACTTGAGAATTTTTAAGCAGACCAGCAAGTTAACTTCGTCTACGGTGGACCAGACCTACGGTCCGCTTTTTTATGACTGCTGCAGACCTATCGACGGGTCTGTTCCAGACCAGACCTGTGGACAAGTCTGCTTTTGACCAGTCCTGAGGACAGGTCTGCCCCAGACCAGACCTGTGGACAGGTCTGCTCCTGACCAGACCTGTGGACAGGTCTGCTTCTGACCAAAACTGTGGACAGGTCTGCTTCTGACCAGACCTGTGGACAAGTCTGCTATTGACCAGACCTGGTGACATGTCTGCTTATGAAATGTTATCGTTTTTGCGACTTTTCATATCAGACTTGAGCTTTATTAAAATATGTATAAACAACATTCGCATTGTTCTTCCCAAGAAGGCCTCTGATAGCAAATTTCTTTACTCGATCGCTATACTCTACTTGACATTATTAATAACAACAAAATTCTTTCTTTTTTTATTTTTATATATTCTTATAAACATTAGTCAATTACATAGAGCTATCATATTTTTTTAATTAGAAGGCGGATAGAAATTAGGGTTATCCCACGCATCGGAACAACATTCGTATATCATGGGATATCAACATCTTTGTCGACGTTACTTCGTTCCCCGTGTTTTACCTGTCCCTTCATAATTTTTACTTTACGCATTTATACATGCATGGATATTTCATTGTTATTCTACTTATTTGGATTGGATTTACTATTCTTTTTCCGCAGAATATTCTAACGAAAATTGTACAGTTGTACAGTGTCCGGATATGTACGATGTGGTAAAACTACCAACAATCTCGTCAAATTCGTCAGATTTGTCGAGAGATTTGTGCACATGAATGAAATAGTTGTCACTTGACGTTTAACTACAAACAAAATCAATCAACCGACATAATAGATTAACAGTATACTATTACCAGAAGAGAACCTCAAATACATTTTTTATTAAAAATCACAAATGAATTCAGACATGTCAGTGTTGGTACATGTACTTGGATGATTCGGCCTAATAGTTTCGTTTTACACACCCTAGTGACTGTTCAATATTATGAATACAGAGATGAAACGCTGAGTGACATTCTCAATGTATGCGGAATTGCATTAATTGTTTTCCTTATTGCTTACATTTGCCGTCCTACTAACATGTTCACAGGAGAAGACATAATTAGGCGCCATCCCAACAGCGGCCATTTATTTTATACATTGAATCCAGACATCTAAAATATGGCTGATTTACTATGCGGATATATATAGATTTTTAAATTAAAGTGCACATATGCAGGTCAGTTTTTGGTCGATGCAGTCAAATAATTTTGTTGTATAAGTGGTATCAAATCTACTGAAATTTTGTTACGTATCAATATTTTGAATAAAAGGAGGACATGCTGACATCCAAAATTAATGCGAACAAAAATTTGTTGTTATTATATTGCAATATTACTGTCCATTGTATTATACATTGAATCCTGGCATAAAAAATATGGCTTATTTACTATGCCGGTATACATGGTATATAATAGATTTACAAATTAAAGTGCACATAATTATTTATGGTCAGTTTTGGTCAATGCAGTCAAATCATTTTGTTGTACAAGTGAGCATGAGGTATCAAAACTACTGAAATTTTGTTACGTATCAATATTTTGAATAAAAGGAGGACATGCTGGCACCCTAAATTTATGCGAACAAAAATTTGTTGTTCATGTTGTTATTGTATTGCAATATAGCTGTCCATTGTATTATACATTGAATCCTGACATAAAAAAATATGGCTGATTTACTATGCTGGCATATAGATTTACAAATTAGAGTGCACATATGGTCAGTTTTGGTCTTGGTCAATGCGGTCAAATTATTTCATTGTACAAGTCAGCATGAGGTATCAAAACTATTGAAATTTTGTTACGTATCAATATTTTGAATATAAGGAGGATATGCTGGCACCCTAAATTTATGCGAAACAAAAATTGGTTGTTATCAGCTGGTTATTGTATTGCAATATTGCAATCCATTGTATTATACATTGAATCCTGACATAAAAAATATGGCTGAATTACTATGCGGGTATATATGGTATATAGATTTACAAATTTAAGTGCACATATGGTCAGTTTTGGTGGAAGCGCTCAAAATATTTTGTTGTACAAGACAGCATGAGGTATCAAAACACTGTAATTTTGATACGTATCAATATTTTGAATAAAAGGAGGACATTCTAGCACCCTAAATGTATGCGAACACAAATTTGTTGTTATTGTATTGCAATATTGCTGTCCATTGTATTGTACATTGAATCCTAACACAAAAAATATGGCTGATTTACTATACAGGTATATAACTTTACAAATTAAAGTGTACATATGGTCAGTTTTAGTTGATGCGGTCAAATAATTTTGTTGTACAAGTCAGCATGGTCAGCATGAGGTATCAAAACTACTGAAATTTTGTTACATATCAATATTTTGAATTAAAGGAGGACATGCTGGCACCCTAAATTTATGCGAACACAAATTTGTTGTTATTGTATTGCAATATTGCTGTCCATTGTATTATACATTGAATCCTGACATAAAAAATATGGCTGATATACTATGCGGGTATATAAATTTACAAATTAAAGTGCACATATGGTCAGTTTAAGTCGATGCAGTCAAATAATTTTGCCGGACAAGTCAGCATGAGGTATCAAAACTATTGTAATTTTGTTACGTATTAATATTTTGAATAAAAGGAGGGCATGCTGTCACCCTTAATTTATGCGAACAAAAATTTGTTGTAATTGTATTACAATCTTGCTGTCCATTGTATTATACATTGAATCCTGACATAAAAAATATGGCTGAATAACTATGCTGGTATATAGATTTAGAAATTAAAGTGCACAAATTGTCAGTTTTAGTTGATGCAGTCAAATAATTTTGTTGTACAAGTCAGCATGAGGTATCAAAACTACTGAAATTTTGTTACGTATCAAAATTTTGAATAAAAGGAGGACATGAAGGCACCCTAAATTTATGCAAACAAAAATTTGAAAAAATTTGCTGATATAAGTATGCTGGTATATAGATTTATGAATAAAAGTGCTCACATGGTCAGTTTTGGTCAACACGGTCAAATAATTTTGTTGCACAAGTCAGCAAGAGGTATCAAAACTACTGAAATTTTGTTACGTATCAATATTTTGAATAAAAGGAGGACATATGTTGGCACCCTTAATTTATGCAAACAAAAAATTGTTGTTATTGTATAGCAATATTGTTGTCCATTGTAATATACAATGTACATTGAATCCTGACATAACAAATATGGCTGATTTACTATGCTGGCATATAGATTTACAAATTAGAGTGCACATATGGTCAGTTTTGGTCTTGGTCAATGCGGTCAAATTATTTCATTGTACAAGTCAGCATGAGGTATCAAAACTATTGAAATTTTGTTACGTATCAATATTTTGAATATAAGGAGGATATGCTGGCACCCTAAAGGAGTATGTTCGATAAGGTCCTAAAATGGCCCCCTTTTTTAGTGTAAATTTCAAATTCGGATTTATTTACCAATATCACGATAAATTATAGCTAATACATTGACAAGATAGGATATAAGCCATTTTATTGAAAATTTCACGTTTCTGCGTTTCATTATGACGTCACAAGTTGTACTCATATTGATTTTTCACGAAAAAATCAATGAAAAGGGGTAAATTTCCATAGATTATTGGACAGGAAACATAGAGCTCATACGTCGACAACAAAGATCTTTTAAGATAATGTTTGAGAAGACATTTCACATGTCTTATTTGAATATTAAGCTTGTCGACGCCTGCGCTCTATGTTTCCTTGTCCTTTATTTGGTTGAAATCCAGCTGATTTTGTCAAATTTCACAAAAATCTCTTATATGACCTTTTTTGGGATGACAAAATCAACGTGTTAGAATTAAACTTTGACAAAACCAGTGCTGTTTAACTTTCTCACATGTCTGTAAGGCAACTTAAAGCATTTATTGTCTTGTAACTATGAACTTTATAATTGGGGCCAAATATGGCCCTTAACGAACTTACTCCTTTATGCGAAACAAAAATTGGTTGTTATCAGCTGGTTATTGTATTGCAATATTGCAATCCATTGTATTATACATTGAATCCTGACATAAAAAATATGGCTGAATTACTATGCGGGTATATATGGTATATAGATTTACAAATTTAAGTGCACATATGGTCAGTTTTGGTGGAAGCGCTCAAAATATTTTGTTGTACAAGACAGCATGAGGTATCAAAACACTGTAATTTTGATACGTATCAATATTTTGAATAAAAGGAGGACATTCTAGCACCCTAAATGTATGCGAACACAAATTTGTTGTTATTGTATTGCAATATTGCTGTCCATTGTATTGTACATTGAATCCTAACACAAAAAATATGGCTGATTTACTATACAGGTATATAACTTTACAAATTAAAGTGTACATATGGTCAGTTTTAGTTGATGCGGTCAAATAATTTTGTTGTACAAGTCAGCATGGTCAGCATGAGGTATCAAAACTACTGAAATTTTGTTACATATCAATATTTTGAATTAAAGGAGGACATGCTGGCACCCTAAATTTATGCGAACACAAATTTGTTGTTATTGTATTGCAATATTGCTGTCCATTGTATTATACATTGAATCCTGACATAAAAAATATGGCTGATATACTATGCGGGTATATAAATTTACAAATTAAAGTGCACATATGGTCAGTTTAAGTCGATGCAGTCAAATAATTTTGCCGGACAAGTCAGCATGAGGTATCAAAACTATTGTAATTTTGTTACGTATTAATATTTTGAATAAAAGGAGGGCATGCTGTCACCCTTAATTTATGCGAACAAAAATTTGTTGTAATTGTATTACAATCTTGCTGTCCATTGTATTATACATTGAATCCTGACATAAAAAATATGGCTGAATAACTATGCTGGTATATAGATTTAGAAATTAAAGTGCACAAATTGTCAGTTTTAGTTGATGCAGTCAAATAATTTTGTTGTACAAGTCAATATGAGGTATCAAAACTACTGAAATTTTGTTACGTATCAAAATTTTGAATAAAAGGAGGACATGCTGGCACCCTAAATTTATGCGAACAAAAATTTGAAAAAATATGGCTGATTTACTATGCGGGTATATAGATTTATAAAAAAAGTGCACACATGGTCAGTTTTGGTCAACACGGTCAAATAATTTTGTTGCACAAGTCAGCAAGAGGTATCAAAACTACTGAAATTTTGTTACGTATCAATATTTTGAATAAAAGGAGGACATATGCTGGCACCCTAAATTTATGCAAACAAAAAATTGCTGTTATTGTATAGCAATATTGCTGTCCATTGTAATATACATTGAATCCTGACATAACAAATATGGCTGATTTTACTATGCTGGTACATAGATTTACAAATTAAAGTGCACATATGGTCACTTTTAGTTGATGCAGTCAAATAATTTTGTTGTACAAGTCAGTATTAGGTATCAAAACTACTGAAATTTTGTTACGTATCAAATTTTGAATAAAAGGGACATGCTGGTACCTAAATTTATGCAAAAAATTTGAAAAAATATGGATGATTTTATGAGGTATATAGATTTATAATAAAAGTGCAACATGGTCATTTTGGTCAACGCGGTCAAAATTTTGTTTACAGTGTATGAATTCAAAAGTAACTAAATTTTTTTTATGCATCAATATAATAATAGTGGACATTGCTCACTCAAATTTATCATCAAAAATTTTATATGTTTTGATTTCTCATAATCCTTTCATGTAACATAAATAAGAGCATATGGTCGATTGAAATATGGAATATATTAGTGGTTATCATTGTAACCAAGATCTTTTTTAATTTTATTGCAATCACAGATAATTTGGTTAGCAAGTTTATGCGAATTATTTTCAATATTTTGTATTAATCTGTTAAAAACGGAAGTATTTTTTACTTTATTTTGATGTTTATCTAAAACAAGATCATTAAAAAAAAATTTTTTAAAATGTATTAGAGCCAATGTTACAAGTAACTTATTTGACTAGTACCATCAAAGTATTGAACGTTGTTTCGATCGGAATTTGTCAAGAAAGTTTTGGGAATGGTTCATTATTGTTACTTAGAAGACTTTTCAAAGATATTTGTTAATTTACACAACCTGTTCGATATTTAATTTTTCTGCATTTTACGGTAAATTTGCCACATTTAAATTGTTATGGACCAATCGGCTTTTCAAGAAAGATTTTTCATAGACTGTAAACATAAATTTGACAGACATTTACTGAAGTGCAACTGTTGTTTCAATTAACATTTAAAGTTTGGATCATCCATCTGTACCTTAAATCACCATATTCTAAGATTTTGTGTAGAATGTTACACCAAACCTGCCATCGATATTTAATATTTTTCTGCATTTTACTGTAAATTTACCACATTTTGATAATTGTATTTGATGTTACCTTAAATCGGTCATTTGATCAAGAAATTTTCTAACATGTATTGACAATTGTAATACAAATATACTTTGAACTAGTACACCTTTATCATCAAATTCAACTTTTTCTTTAAATTTAAAAGTTTTTTGGGATTATTCATTCATCTGTACCTTAAATCCACCATATTCTAGAGATATGTGTGTAGAATGTTACACCAAACCTGCCATCGATATTTTAATATTTTTCTGCATTTTACTGTAAATTTGACCACATTTTGATAATTGTATTTGATGTAACCTTAAATCGGTCATTTGATCAAGAAAATTTTCTAACATGTATTGACAATTGTAATACAAATATACTTTGAACTAGTTAGTACACGTTTATCATCAAATTACAACTTTTTTCATTAAAATTTCAAAGTTTTGGGATTATTCATTCATCTGTTACCTTAAATCAACCATATTCTAAAGATGTTTGTGTAGAATGTTACACCAAACCTGCCATCGATATTTTAATATTTTTCTGCATTTTACTGTAAATTTGACCACATTTTTGATAATTGTATTTGATGTTACCTTAAATCGGTCATTTGATCAAGAAAATTTTCTAACATGTATTGACAATTGTAATACAAATAAATATACTTTGAACTAGTACACTTTTATCATCAAATTGCAACTTTTTTCATGAAAAATTCAAAGTTTTGGGATTATTCATTCATCTGTTACCTTAAATCCACCATATTCTAAAGATATTTGTGTAGAATGTTACACCAAACCTGCCATCGGTATTTTAATATTTTTCTGCATTTCACTAAATTTGACCACATTTTTGATAATTGTATTTGATGTTACCTTAAATCGGTCTTTTGATCAAGAAAATTTTCTAACATGTATTGACAATTGTAATACAAATATACTTTAAACTAATACACCTTTATCATAAAATTGCAACATTTTTCATTAAATTTAAAACTTTTGGGATTATTCATTCATCTGTTACCTTAAATCCACCATATTCTAAAGATATTTGTGTAGAATGTTACACCAAACCTGCCATCGATATTTTAATATTTTTCTGCACTTCACTGTAAATTTGACCACATTTTTTATTATTGTATTTGATGATACCTTAAATCGGTCATTTGATCAATAAAATTTTCTAACATGTATTGACAAATGTAATACAAATATACTTTGAACTAGTACACCTTTATCATAAAATTGCAACTTTTTTCATTAAAATTTAAAAGTTTTTGTCATTCATCTGTTACCTTAAATCCGCCATTTTCTAAAGATATTTGTGAAAACTCAAAACACGAAACCTGCAATATATATTTTAATATTTTTCTGCATTTCACTGTAAATTTGACCACATTTTTCATAATTGTATTTGATGTTACCTTAAATCGGTCTTTTGATCAAGAAAATTTTCTAACATGTATTGACAATTGTAATACAAATATACTTTGAACTAGTACACCTTTATCAAAAAATTGCAACTTTTTTCATTAAAATTAAAAAGTTTTGGGATTATTCATTCATCTGTTACCTTTAAATCAACCATTTTCTAAAGATATTTGTGAAAACTGAAACACCAAACCTGCCATATATATTTTAATATTATTTTTCATTTCACTGTAAATTTGACCAAACTTTTGATAATTGTATTTGATGTTACCTTAAATTGGTCATTTGATCAAGAAAATTTTCTAACATGTATTGACAATTGCAATTCAAATATACTTTGAACTAGTACACCTTTATCATAAAATTGCAACTTTTTTCATTAAAATTTAAAAGTTTAGGGATTATTCAGTCATCTGTTACCTTAAATCCACCATATTCTAAAGATATTTGTGTAGAATGTTACACCAAACCTGCCATCGATATTTTAATATTTTTCTGCATTTCACTGTTAATTTGACCACATTTTTTATAATTGTATTTGATGTTACCTTAAATCGGTCATTTGATCAAGAAAATTTTCTAACATGTATTGACAATTGTAATACAAATATACTTTGAACTAGTACACCTTTATCATAAAATTGAAACTTTTTTCATGAAAATTTAAAAGTTTTGGGATTATTCATTCATCTGTTACCTTAAATCCACTATATTCTAAAGTTATTTGTGTAGAATGTTACACCAAACCTGCCATCGATATTTTAATATTTTTCTGCATTTCACTGTAAATTTGACCACATTTTTGATAATTGTATTTGATGTTACCTGAAATCGGTCATTTGATCAAAAAAAAATTCTAACATGTATTGACAATTGTAATACAAATATACTTTGAACTAGTACACCTTTATCATAAAATTGCAACTTTTTTAATTAAAATTTAAAAGTTTTGGGATTATTCATTCATCTGTTACCTTTAAATCAACCATTTTCTAAAGATATTTGTGAAAACTGAAACACCAAACCTGCCATCGATATTTTAATATTTTTCTTCATTTCACTGTAAATTTGACCACATTTTTGATAATTGTATTTGATGTTACCTGAAATCGGTCATTTGATCAAGAAAATTTTCTAAAATGTATTGACAATTGCAATTCAAATATACTTTGAACTAGTACACCTTTATCATAAAAATGCAACTTTTTTCATTAAAATTTAAAAGTTTAGGGATTATTCAGTCATCTGTTACCTTAAATCCACCATATTCTTAAGATATTTGTGTAGAATGTTACACCAAACCTGCCATCGATATTTTAATATTTTTCTGCATTTCACTGTAAATTTGACCACATTTTTGATAATTGTATTTGATGTTACCTTAAATCGGTCATTTGATCAAGAAAATTTTCTAACATGTATTGACAATTGTAATACAAATAAACTTTGAACAAGTACACCTTGATCATCAAATTGCAACTTTTTTCATTAAATTTAAAAGTTTAGGGATTATTCATTTATCTGTTACCTTAAATCCACCATATTCTGAAGATATTTGTGTAGAATGTTACACCAAACCTGCCATCGATATTTTAATATTTTACTGAATTTCACTTTAAATTTCACCAAATATTTGATAATTGTATTTGATGTTACCTGTAATCGGTCATTTGATCAACATAATTTTCTAAAATGTATTGACACTTGCAATTCAAATATACTTTGAACTAGTACACCTTTATCATCAAATTGCAACTTTTTTCATTAAAATTTAAAAGTTTAGGGATTATTCAGTCATCTGTTACCTTAAATCCACCATATTCTAAAGATATTTGTGTAGAATGTTACACCAAACCTGCCATCGATATTTCAATATTTTTCTGCATTTCACTGTAAATTTGACCATTTTTTATTATTGTATTTGATGTTACCTTAAATCGGTCATTTGATCAAGAAAATTTTCTAACATGTATTGACAATTGTAATACAAATATACTTTGAACTAGTACACCTTTATCATCAAATTGCAACTTTTTTCATTAAAATTTAAAAGTTTTGGGATTATTCCTTCATCTGTTACCTTAAATCAACCATATTCTAAAGATATTTGTGTAGAATGTTACACCAAACCTGCCATCGATATTTTAATATTTTTCAACATTTCACTGTAAATTTGACCACATTTTTGATAATTGTATTTGATGTTACCTTAAATCAATCATTTGATCAAGAAAATTTTCTAACATGTATTGACAATTGTAATACAAATAAACTTTGAACAAGTACACCTTGATCATCAAATTGCAACTTTTTTCATTAAATTTAAAAGTTTAGGGATTATTCATTTATCTGTTACCTTAAATCCACCATATTCTAAAGATATTTGTGTAGAATGTTACACCAAACCTGCCATCGATATTTTCATATTTTACTGAATTTCACCAAATATTTGATAATTGTATTTGATGTTACCTGAAATCGGTCATTTGATCAAGAAAATTTTGCAACATGTATTGACAATTGCAATACAATTATACTCTGAACTAACTAGTACACCTTTTATGGTTTCATCTAATACAATAATCCAAAAAGTGGCTAAATTAAGTGACAAATATTTTGAAAAAAATTAATAAAGCCATGATTGGTTCAATTTTATTTCTAATACAATTGTCAATACATGTTAGAAAAATTGTCTTGATCAAATGACCGATTTAAGGTTACATCATAAACAAGTATTAAAAAAATGATACATTTGCTGTAAAATAGGGAATATTATCAAAACACTATTGGCAGTTTTAGTGAAAATTATATACAAATATTTATACAGTTTGATGAATTAATGGTTTCTTCAAATAAAATAGTCCAAAAATTCGCTAAATTAACTGACAAATATTTTTTTTTGAAATTAATAAAGCCATGGTTGGTTCAAATTCACTTCTAATACAATTGGCAATACATATAAAAAATTGTCTTGATCAAATGACCAATTTAAGGTAACATCATATACAAATATTAAAAAAATTATAAATATACTGCAAAATGTGGAAAATTGTCAATACAACGCTGACAGTGTTACTGTTTATTCTATACAAATATTTAAAAAGTTTGATCGATTTATGGTTTCATCTAATACAATAATCTAAAAAGTGGCTATATTAACTGACAATTATTTTTAAAAAAATTAATAAAGCCATGGTTGGTTCAAATTCACTTCTTATACAATTGTCAATACATATTGGAAAAATTGTCTTGATCTAATGACCGATTTAAGGTAACTTCATGTACAAATATTAAAAAAATCATAAATATACTGTAAAATGTGGAAAATTGTCAATACACCGCTGACAGTGTTACTGTTTATTCTATACAAATATTTAAAAAGTTTGATCGATTTATGGTTTCATCTAATACAAATAATCCAAAAAGTGGCTATATTAACTGACAATTATTTTTAAAGAAATTAATAAAGCCATGGTTGGTTCAATTTTATATCTTATACAATTGTCAATACATATTAGAAAACGGTCTTGATCAAATGACCGATGTAAGGTAAATCATATAAAAGTATTAAAAAAATGATAAACTTACTGTAAAATAGGGAAAATTATCAAAACACAACTGGCAGATTAGTGATAATTATATACAAATATTTATAAAGTTTGATCAATTAATGGATTCTTCTAATACAATAATCCAAAAAGTGGCTAAATTAACTGACAAATATTTTTTTTAAAATTAATAAAGCCATGGTTGGTTCAAAATAACTTCTAATACAATTGTCAATACATATTAGAAAAATTGTCTTGATCGCTTCGAGGTAACATCATATACAATTGACCGATTTTAGGTAACATTATATACAATTGACTGATGTAAGGTAACATCATAAACAATTATATAAAAAATAATAAATTAACTGCAAAAATGGGGAAAATTGTCAATACACCAATGGCTGTTTTAGCGTTTATTCTATACAAATATTTAAAAGATTGATACATTTTTTTGATAATTGTAAACGATGTAACCTTAAATCGGTCATTTGATCAAGTTGAATTTCTTGACAAATGTATTTTTATTTTATTGACAAATGTATTAGAAGTAAAATTGAAACAACCACATCTTTATTTAAAAATGACACCATTTTCTCAGTAACAGTTTTAGAGTAATTTTTTTTTACTTTTTGATATTCATTCAGATTTGACCTTTATTGGTAATTTTTCAACATTTTTACTGTAAATTTGACATTTTTAGGAATAATTGTATACGATGTTACTTTAAAAATCGGTCATTTGAAGATGACACTTTTTTGTATATGTATTGAAAAATGTATTAAAAGTAAAATTGAAACAACCTCATCTTTATTTAAAAATTACACCATTTTCTCAGTAACAGTTTTAAGTAATTTTTTCCTACTTTTTGGTATTCATTTAGATTTAACCTTTATTGGTAATTTTTAAACATTTTACTGTAAATTTGACATTTTTTGGATAATTGTATCGATGTTACTTTAAATCGGTCATTTGATCAAGATGAATTTCTATATGTATTGACAAAAAGTAGATTACAAAAATACTGAACTCAGAGGAAAATCAATTCGGAAAGTCCACAATCACAAGGCAAAATCAAATAACAAAACGCATAAAAAATGAATGGACATGAACTGTCATATTCCTGACTTGGTACAGGCATTTTCAAATGCAGAAAATGGTGGATTGAACCTGGTTTTATAGCTAGCTAAACCTCTCACTTGTATGACAGACGCATCAAATTCCATTATATTGTCACCGATGCGTGAACAAAACAAACAGACACAATAGGTAAAAATGTCAAAAATAGGGGTACAGCAGTCAACATTGTGTTATCATCTTAATCACTATAAAAACAACAAATGTAACGAAGAAGCACAAAAAGGCATACATCAAATTAGCATCATTATTATCAGTTTTTACTGTAAATATAATTCTCTATAGAATATGGTCGATTTCTAAAATTATCAAAAAAGTTATAAAATTTATAGACAAATGTAGAATAAATATTATTGACCCAATGACAGGTCTGTTTTTGCTGTCAAAATAATTCTCTATAGAGTATGGTCGATTTCTAAAATTATCAAATTTATAGGCAAATGTAGAAAAAATATAATGAAACCAATGACAGGTCTGTTTTTACTGTCAATATAATTCTCTATAGAATATGGTCGATTTCTATAATTACCGAAAAAGTTATCAAATTTATAGGCAAATGTAGAAAAAATATTATGAAACCAATGAGAGGTCTGTTTTTACTGTCAATACAATTCTCTATAGAATATGGTCGATTTCTAAAATTATCAAAAAAGTTATAAAATTTATAGACAAATGTAGAATAAATATTATTAACCCAATGACAGGTTTGTTTTTGCTGTCAAAATAATTCTCTATAGAGTATGGTCGATTTCTAAAATTATCAAATTGATAGGCAAATGTAGAAAAATATAATGAAACCAATGACAGGTCTGTTTTTACTGTTAATATAATTCTCTATAGAATATGGTCGATTTCTATAATTATCGAAAAAGTTCCAAAATTTATAGGCAAATGTAGATAAAATATAATTAAACCAATGACAGGTCTGTTTTCCTTGTTATTATAATTCTCTATAGAAAATGGTCAATTTCTAAAATTATCAAAAAAGTTATCAAATTTATAACCAAATGGAGAAAAAATATAATGAAAGCAATGACAGGTCTGTTTTTACTGTCATTATAATTCTCTATAGAATATGGTCGATTTCTAAAAGTTTCAAAAAAGTTATCAAATTTATAGGCAAATGTAGAAAAAATATTATGAACCCAATGACAGGTCTGTTTTATACTGTCAATATAATTCTCTATAGAGTATGGTCGATTTCTAAAAATTATCAAATTTATAGGCAAATGTAGAAAAAAATATTTAACCAATGACAGGTCTGTTTTTACTGTCAATATAATCTCTATAGAATATGGTCGATTTCTATAATTATCGAAAAAGTTCCAAAATTATAGCCAAATGTAGAAAAAATATAATGAAACCAATGACAGGTCTGTTTTAACTGTCAATATAATTCTCTATAGAATATGATCGATTTCTAAAATTATCAAAAAGTTATCAAATTTATAGGCAAATGTAGAAAAAATATAATGAAACCAATGACAGGTCTGTTTTACTGTCAATTATAATTCTCTATAGAATATGGTCGATTTCTAAAATTATCAAAAAATTTATAAAATTTAAGACAAATGTAGAATAAATATTATTGACCCAATGACAGGTCTGTTTTTGCTGTCAAATAATTCTCTATAGAGTATGGTCGATTTCTAAAATTATCAAATTTATAGGCAAATGTGGAAAAAATATAATGAAACCAATGACAGGTCTGTTTTTACTGTCAATATAATTCTCTATAGAATATGGTCGATTTCTATATTACAAAAAGTTATCAAATTAATAGGCAAATGTAGAAAAATATTATGAAACCAATGACAGGTCGGTTTTTACGTCATATAATTCTCTATAGAATATGGTCGATTTCTAAAATTATCAAATTTATAGGCAAATGTAGAAAAATTAAATTAAACCAATGACAGGTCTGTTTTTATTGGCAATATAATTCTCTATAGAATATGGTCGATTTCTAAAATTATCAAAAAGTAAAAATTTATAGACAAATGTAGAAAAAAATATTATTAAAACCAATGACAGGTCTTTTTTACTGTCAATATAATTTCTATAGAATATGTTCTATTTCGAAAATTATCAAAAAAGTTAAAAAAATTTATAGGCAAATGTAGAAAAAAATTATTAAACCAATGACAGGTCTGTTTTTACTGTCAATATAATTCTCTATAGAATATGGTCGATTTCTAAAATTATCAAAAAGTTACAAAATTTATAGGCAAATGTAGAAAAAATATTATGAAACCAATGAAGGTCTGTTTTTACTGTCAATAAATTCTCTATAGAATATGGTCGATTTCTAAAATTATCAAAAAAGTTATAAAATTTATAGACAAATGTAGAATAAATATTATTAAACCAATGACAGGTTTGTTTTTGCTGTCAAATATAATTCTCTATAGAGTATGGTCGATTTCTAAAATTATCAAATTGATAGCAAATGTAGAAAAATATATGAAACCAATGACAGGTCTGTTTTTCTGTTAATATAATTCTCTATAGAATATGGTCGATTTCTATAATTATCGAAAATTCAAAATTTATAGGCAAATGTAGATAAAAATATAATTAAACCAATGACAGGTCTGTTTTCCTTGTTATTATAATTCTCTATAGAAAATGGTCAATTTCTAAAATTATCAAAAATTTATCAAATTTATAACCAAATGGAGAAAAATATAATGAAAGCCAATGACAGGTCTGTTTTTACTGTCAATATAATTCTCTATAGAATATGTCGATTTCTAAAAGTTTCAAAAAAGTTATCAAATTTATAGGAAATGTAGAAAAAATATTATGAAACAATGACAGGTCTGTTTTAACTGTCAATATAATCTCTATAGAGTATGGTCGATTTCTAAAATTATCAAATTTATAGGCAAATGTAGAAAAATATCATTTAACCAATGACAGGTCTGTTTTTAACTGTTTATATAATTCTCTATAGAATATGGTCGATTTCTATAATTATCGAAAAAGTTCAAAACTTATAACAAATGGAGAAAAAATATAATGAAACCAATGACAGGTCTGTTTTACTGTCATATAATTCTCTATAGAATATGATCGATTTCTAAAATTATCAAAAAAGTTATCAAATTTATAGGCAAATGTAGAAAAAATATATGAAACCAATGACAGGTCTGTGTTTACTGTCAATATAATTCTCTATAGAATATGGTCGATTTCTAAAATTATCAAAAAAGTTATAAAATTTAAGCAAATGTAGAATAAATATTATTGAACCAATGACAGGTCTGTTTTTGCTGTCAAAATAATTCTCTATAGAGTATGGTCGTTTCTAAAATTATCAAATTTATAGGCAAATGTGAAAAAATTTTAATGAAACCAATGACAGGTCTGTTTTTACTGTCAATATAATTCTCTATAGATATGGTCGATTTCTATAATTCCCGAAAAAGTTATCAAATTTATAGGCAAATGTAGAAAAAATATATGAAACCAATGACAGGTCGGTTTTACGGTCAATATAATTCTCTATAGAATATGGTCGATTTCTAAAATTATCAAATTTATAGGCAAATGTAGAAAAAATAAATCTAAACCAATGACAGGTCTGTTTTTATTGGCAATATAATTCTCTATAGAATATGGTCGATTTCTAAAATTTAAAAAAGTAACAAATTTATAGACAAATGTAGAAAAAAATATTATTAAACCAATGACAGGTCTCTTTTTACTGTTAATATAATTAATCTATAGAATATGTTCTATTTCGAAAATTATCAAAAAAGTAAAAAATTTATAGGCAAATGTAGAATAAAATTATAACATGACAGGTCTGTTTTTACTGTTAAATCATTATCTATAGAATATGTCTATTTCAAAATTATCAAAAAATAAAAAATTATAGGCAAATGTAAAAAAAATAATTAACCAATGACAGTCTGTTTTTACTGTTATAAATTATCTATAGAATATGGTCGATTTTTAAAATTATCAAAAATAATTTATAGGCATATGGTGAAAAAATATTATTACCAATGACAGGTCTGCTTTTACTGTAATAAATTTCTATAGAATATGGTCGATTTTTAAAATTATCAAAAAATTACAAATTTATAGGCAAAGTAGAAAAAATTATAGCCAATGAAGGTCGTTTTTACTGTCAATTAATTCTCTATAGAATATGGTCGATTTCTAAATTATCAAAAAAGTTATCAAAATTTATAGCAAATGTAAATAAATATTATGAACCAATGACAGGTCTGTTTTCTGTCAATATAATTCTCTATAGATATGGTCGATTTCTAAATTATCAAAAGTTCAAATTTATAGGCAAATGGTAGAAAAAATATAATGAAACCAATGACAGGTCTGTTTTTACTGTCAATATAATTCTATAGAATATGGTCGATTTCTATAAATTATCAAAAAAGTTACAAAATTATAGGCAAATGAGAAAAAATATATGAAACAATGACAGGTCTGTTTTACTGTCATATAATTTCTATAGAATAGGTCGATTTCTAAAATTATCAAAAAAGTTACAAAATTATAGCAAATGTAGAAAAATATATAACCAATGACAGGTCTGTTTTACTGTCAATATAATTCTCTATAGAATATGGTCGATTTCTAAATTACAAAAATATCAATTTATGGCAAATGTAGAAAAAAAAAACAAGTTTTTTTATATATATCATGAAAGCATCTAAATTAGAAAATATTAAGCATGTGAAAATTTATAAACAATACAGGTCGTTTTTCTTATATAATTCTCTATAGAATATGGTCGATTTCTAAAATTATCAAATTTATAGCAAATGTAGAAAAAATAATCTAACAATGACAGTCTGTTTTTACTGTCAATTAATTCTCTATAGAATATGGTTGATTTCTAAATTACAAAAAGTTATCAAATTTATAGGCAAATGTAGAAAAATATTATGAAACAATGACAGGTCTGTTTTACTGTCAATATAATTCTCTATAGAGTATGGTCGATTTCTAAAATTATCAAATTTATATGCAAATGTAGAAAAAATATCATTTAACCAATGACAGGTCGTTTTTACTGTTAATATAATTCTCTATAGAATATGGTCGATTTCTATAATTATCGAAAAAGTTCCAAATTTATAGCAAATGTAGAAAAATATAATGAAACATGACAGGTCTGTTTTCTTGTCAATATAATTCTCTATAGAATATATCGATTTCTAAAATTATCAAATTTATAGGCAAATGTAGAAAAATATAATGAAACCAATGACAGGTCTGTTTTACTGTCAATAATTCTCTATAGAATATGGTCGATTTCTAAATTATCAAAAAGTTATAAATTTAAGACAAATGTAGAATAAATATTATTGACCCAATGACAGGTCTGTTTTTGCTGTCATAATAATTCTCTATAGAGTATGGTCAATTTCTAAAATTATCAAATTTATAGCAAATGTGAAAAATATAATGAAACCAATGACAGGTCTGTTTTTACTGTCAATATAATTCTCTATAGAATATGGTCGATTTCTAAAATATCAAAAGGTTATAAAATTTATAACAAATGTAGAAAAATATTATGACCCAATGACAGGTCTGTTTTTGCTGTCAAAATAATTCTCTATAGAGTATGGTCGATTTCTAAAATTATCAAATTTATAGGCAAATGTAAAAAAATATAATGAAACCAATGACAGGTCTGTTTTTAATGTCAATATAATTCTCTATAGAATATGGTCATTTCTATAATTACCGAAAAAGTTATCAAATTTATAGGCAAATGTAGAAAAAATATTATGAAACAATGACAGGTCTGTTTTTACTGTCAATATAATTCTCTATAGAGTATGGTCGATTTCTAAAATTACAAATTTATAGGCAAATGTAGAAAAAGATCATTTAACCAATGACAGGTCTGTTTTTACTGTCAATACAATTCTCTATAGAATATGGTCGATTTCTAAAATTATCAAAAAAGTTTAAAATTTATAGACAATGTAGAATAAATATTATTAACCCAATGACAGGTCTGTTTTTACTGTCAAAATAATTATCTATATATATGGTCGATTTCTAAAATTATCAAATTTATAGGCAAATGTAGAAAAATATTATTTAACCAATGACAGGTCTGTTTTTACTGTTAATATAATTATCTATAGAATATGGTCGATTTCTAAAATTATCAAAAACGTTATAAAATTTATAGACAAATGTAGAATAAATATTATTGACCCAATGACAGGTCTGTTTTTGCTGTCAAAATAATTCTCTATAGAGTATGGTCGATTTCTAAAATTATCAAATTTATAGGCAAATGTAGAAAAAATATTATGAAACCAATGACAGGTCAGTTTTTACCGTCAATATAATTCTCTATAGAATATGGTCGATTTCTTTAATTATCAAAAAAGTTATCAAATTTATAACCAAATGGAGAAAAAATATAATGAAATCAATGACAGGTCTGTTTTCCTTGTCAATATAATTCTCTATAGAATATGGTCAATTTCTAAAATTATCAAAAGAGTTATCAAATTTATAACCAAATGGAGAAAAAATATAATGAAACCAATGACAGGTCTGTTTTTACTGTCAATATAATTTTCTATAGAATATGATCGATTTCTAAAATTATCAAAAAAATTATCAAATTTATAGGCAAATGTAGAAAAAATATTATGAAACCAATGACAGGTCTGTTTTTACTGTCAATATAATTCTCTATAGAATATGGTCGATTTCTAAAATTATCAAAAAAGTTATAAAATTTAAAGAAAAATGTAGAATAAATATTATTGACCCAATGACAGGTCTGTTTTTGCTGTCAAAATAATTCTCTATAGAGTATGGTCGATTTCTAAAATTATCAAATTTATAGGCAAATGTAGAAAAAATATTATGAAACCAATGACAGGTCTGTTTTTACCGTTAATATAATTCTCTATAGAATATGGTCGATTTCTAAAATTATCGAAAAAGTTACAAAATTTATAGGCAAATGTAAATAAAATATTATGAAACCAATGACACGTCTGTTTTTACTGTCAATATAATTCTCTATAGAATATGGTCGATTTCTAAAATTATCAAATTTATAGGCAAATGTAGAAAAAATATTATGAAACCAATGACAGGTCAGTTTTTACCGTCAATATAATTCTCTATAGAATATGGTCGATTTCTTTAATTATCAAAAAAGTTCCAAAATTTATAGGCAAATGTAGATAAAATATAATGAAACCAATGACAGGTCTGTTTTCCTTGTCAATATAATTCTCTATAGAATATGGTCGATTTCTAAAATTATCAAATTTATAGGCAAATGTAGAAAAAATATAATGAAACCAATGACAGGTCTGTTTTTACTGTCAATATAATTCTCTATAGAATATGGTCGATTTCTAAAATTATCAAAAAGGTTATAAAATTGTATAGACAAATGTAGAATAAACATTATTGACCAATGACAGGTCTGTTTTTGCTGTCAAAATAATTCTCTATAGAGTATGGTCGATTTCTAAAACTATCAAATTTAAAGGCAAATGTAGAAAAAATATAATGAAACCAATGACAGGTCTGTTTTTACTGGCAATATAATTCTCTATTTAATATGGTCGATTTCTAAAATTATCAGACAAGTAACAAAATTTATAGACAAATGTAGAAAAAATATTATAAAAAATGACAGGTCTGTTTTTACTGTCAATATAATTCTCTATAGAATATGGTCGATTTCTATAATTACCGAAAAGTTATCATGTTTATAGACAAATGTAGAATAAATATTATTAACCCAATGACAGGTCTGTTTTTGCTGTCAAAATTATTCTCTATAGAATATGGTTGATTTCTAAATTATCAAAAAAGTTTTCAAAATTTATAGGCAAATGTAGAAAAAATATAATGAAACCAATGACAGGTCTGTTTTTCCTTGTCAATATAATTCTCTATAGAATATGGTCGATTTCTAAAATTATCAAATTTATAGGCAAATGTAGAAAAAATATAATGAAACCAATGACAGGTCTGTTTTTACTGTCAATATAATTCTCTATAGAATATGGTCGATTTCTAAAATTATCAAAAAGGTTATAAAATGTATAGACAAATGTAGAATAAACATTATTGACCCAATGACAGGTCTGTTTTTGCTGTCAAAATAATTCTCTATAGAGTATGGTCGATTTCTAAAACTATCAAATTTATAGGCAAATGTAGAAAAAATATAATGAAACCAATGACAGGTCTGTTTTTACTGTCAATATAATTCTCTATTTAATATGGTCGATTTCTAAAATTATCAGACAAGTAACAAAATTTATAGACAAATGTAGAAAAAAATATTATTAAACCAATGACAGGTCTGTTTTTACTGTCAAAATAATTCTCTATAGAGTATGGTCAATTTCTAAAATTATCAAAAAAGTTATAAAATTTATAGACAAATGTAGAATAAATATTATTAACCCAATGACAGGTCTGTTTTTGCTGTCAAAATAATTCTCTATAGAGTATGGTCAATTTCTAAAAATATAAAAAAAAGTTATCAAATTTATAGGCAAATGTATTATTTTTTTTTTTTAACCAATGACAGGTCTGTTTTTACTGTCAATATAATTCTCTATAAAATATGGTTGATTTCTAAATTATCAAAAAGGTTTTCAAATTTATAGGCAAATGTAGAAAAAATATAATTAAATAAATGACAGGTTTGTTTTTACTGTCAATATAATAATCTATAGAATATGTTCCATTTCTAAAATTATCAAAAAAGTTTTCAAATTTATAGGCAAATGTAGAAAAAATATAATGAAACCAATGACAGGTGTGTTTTTACTGTCAATATAATTCTCTATAGAATATGATCGATTTCTAAAATTATCAAAAAAGTTATCAAATTTATAGGCAAATGTAGAAAAAAATATTATGAAACCAATGACAGGTCTGTTTTTACTGTCAATATAATTCTCTATAGAATATGGTCGATTTCTATAATTACCGAAAAAGTTATCATGTTTATAGACAAATGTAGAATAAATATTATTAACCCAATGACAGGTCTGTTTTTGCTGTCAAAATTATTCTCTATAGAATATGGTTGATTTCTAAATTATCAAAAAAGTTTTCAAATTTATAGGCAAATGTAGAAAAAATATAATTAAATAAATGACAGGTTTGCTTTTACTGTCAATATAATAATCTATAGAGTATGTTCCATTTCCAAAATTTTCAAAAAAGTGAGAAAATTTATATGCAAATGTAGAAAAATATTATGAAACAGATGACAGGTCTGTTTTTACTGTCAATATAATTCTCTATAGAATATGGTCGATTTCTAAAATTATCAAAAAAGTTACAAAATTTATAGGCAAATGTAGAAAAAATATTATTAAATAAATGACAGGTTTGTTTTTACTGTCAATATAATAATCTATAGAATATGGTCGATTTCTAAAATTATCAGAAAAGTTATCAAATTTATAGGTAAATGTAGAAAAAATATTATTTAACCAATGACAGGTCTGATTTTACTGTCAATATAATTATCTTTAGAATATGGTCGATTTCTAAAATTATCAAAAAAGTTACAAAATTATAGGCAAATGTGGAAAAAATATTATTAAACAAATGACATGTCTGTTTTACTGTCAATGTAATAATCTATAGAATACAGTCGATTTCTAAAACTATCAAAAAAGTTATCAAATTTAGAGGCAAATGTAGAAAAAATATTATTAAACCAATGACAGGTCTGTTTTTACCGTCTATATAATTCACTATAGAATATGGTCGATTTCTATAATTATCGAAAAAGTTACAAAATTTATAGGCAAATGTAGATAAAATATAATTAAACCAATGACAGGTCTGTTTTCCTTGTCAATATAATTCTCTATAGAAAATGGTCGATTTCTAAAATTATCAAAAAAGTTATAAAATGTATAGGCAAATGTAGAATAAAAATTATTAAACCAATGACAGGTCTGTTTTTACTGTCAATTTAATTCTCTATAGAATATGGTCGATTTTTAAAATTATCAAATTTATAGGCAAATGTAGAAAAAATATTATTTAACCAATGACAGGTCTGTTTTTACTGTTAATATAATTATCTATAGAATATGGTCGATTTTTAAAATTATCAATAAAAATTACAACATTTATGGGCATAGGTAGAAAAAATATTATTCAACCAATGAAAGGTCTGCTTTTACTGTCGATATAATTCTCTATAGAATATGGTCGATTTCTAAAATTATCAAAAAAGTTATCAAATTTATAGGCAAATGTAGGAAAAATATTATGAAACCAATGACAGGTCGGTTT
This sequence comes from Mytilus edulis, assembly GCA_019925275.1. NCBI lineage: Eukaryota > Metazoa > Mollusca > Bivalvia > Mytilida > Mytilidae > Mytilus > Mytilus edulis. Next base: position 36,461,990 of record CM034354.1, read on the forward strand.
TTACTGTCAATATAATTCTCTATAGATTATGGTCGATTTCTATAATTATCGAAAAAGTTCCAAAATTTATAGGCAAATGTAGATAAAATATAATGAAACCAATGACAGGTCTGTTTTCCTTGTCAATATAATTCTCTATAGAATATGGTCGATTTCTAAAATTATCAAATTTATAGGCAAATGTAGAAAAAATATAATGAAACCAATGACAGGTCTGTTTTTACTGTCAATATAATTCTCTATAGAATATGGTCGATTTCTAAAATTATCAAAAAGGTTATAAAATTTATAGACAAATGTAGAATAAACAATATTGACCCAATGACAGGTCTGTTTTTGCTGTCAAAATAATTTTCTATAGAGTATGGTCGATTTCTAAAATTATCAAATTTATAGGCAAATGTAGAAAAAAATATAATGAAACCAATGACAGGTCTGTTTTTACTGTCAATATAATTCTCTATTTAATATGGTCGATTTCTAAAATTATCAGACAAGTAACAAAATTTATAGACAAATGTAGAAAAAAATATTATTAAACCAATGAGAGGTCTGTTTTTACTGTCAAAATAATTCTCTATAGAGTATGTTCAATTTCTAAAATTATCAAAAAAGTTATAAAATTTATAGACAAATGTAGAATAAATATTATTGACCCAATGACAGGTCTGTTTTTGCTGTCAAAATAATTCTCTATAGAATATGGTTGATTTCTAAATTATCAAAAAAGTTTTCAAATTTATAGGCAAATGTAGAAAAAATATAATTAAATAAATGACAGGTTTGTTTTTACTGTCAATATAATAATCTATAGAATATGTTCCATTTCCAAAATTATCAAAAAAGTGAGAAAATTTATATGCAAATGTAGAAAAATATTATGTAACAGATGACAGGTCTGTTTTTACTGTTAATATAATAATCTATAGAATATGGTCGATTTCTAAAATTATCAAAAAAGTTACAAAATTTTTAGGCAAATGTAGAAAAAATATTATTAAATAAATGACAGGTTTGTTTTTACTGTCAATATACTAATCTATAGAATATGGTCGATTTCTAAAATTATCAGAAATGTTATCAAATTTATAGGTAAATGTAGAAAAAATATTATTTAACCAATGACAGGTCTGATTTTACTGTCAATATAATTATCTTTAGAATATGGTCGATTTTAAAAATTATCAAACAAGTTACAAAATTATAGGCAAATGTGGAAAAAATATTATTAAACAAATGACATGTCTGTTTTACTGTCAATGTAATAATCTATAGAATACAGTCGATTTCTAAAACTATCATAAAAGTTATCAAATTCAGAGGCAAATGTAGAAAAAATATTATTAAACCAATGACAGGTCTGTTTTTACCGTCTATATAATTCACTATAGAATATGGTCGATTTCTATAATTATCGAAAAAGTTACAAAATTTATAGGCAAATGTAGATAAAATATAATTAAACCATATTAAAAAATATTTTTTTCTACATTTGCCTATAAATTTGATAACTTTTTTGATAATTTTAGAAATCGTTCATATTCTATAGAGAATTATATTGACAGTAAAAACACACCTGTCATTTATTTAATTATATTTTTTCTACATTTGCCTATAAATTTGAAAACCTTTTTGATAATTTAGAAATCAACCATATTTTATAGAGAATTATATTGACAGTAAAAACAGACCTGTCATTGGTTAAAAAAAAAAAAAATAATACATTTGCCTATAAATTTGAATAAATTTGATAATTTTTTTGATATTTTTAGAAATTGACCATACTCTATAGAGAATTATTTTGACAGCAAAAACAGACCTGTCATTGGGTTAATAATATTTATTCTACATTTGTCTATAAATTTTATAACTTTTTGATAATTTTAGAAATTGACCATACTCTATAGAGAATTATTTTGACAGTAAAAACAGACCTGTCATTGGTTTAATAATATTTTTTTCTACATTTGTCTATAAATTTTGTACTTGTCTGATAATTTTAGAAATCGACCATATTAAATAGAGAATTATATTGACAGTAAAAACAGACCTGTCATTGGTTTCATTATATTTTTTTCTACAATTTGCCTATAATTTGATAATTTTAGAAATCGACCATACTCTATCGAGAATATTGTGACAAGCAAAAACAGACCTGTCATTGGGTCAATAATGTTTATTACATTTGTCTATAGATTTTTTTAGACCTTTTAATAATTTTAGAAATCGACCATATTTATAGAGATTATATTGACAGTAAAAACCGACTGTCATTGGTTTTATTCAATATTTTCATACATTTGCCTATAATTTTGGAACTTTTTTGATAATTTAGAAATCGACATATTATGAGAATTAATCGAAGTAAAAGCAGACCTTCATGGTTGATAATATTTTTTCACTATGCCAAATGAATTTATGATATTTAAATCGACCATATATAGATAGTAAATATGGTCGATTTCTAAAATTATCAAAAAGGTTATAAAATTTATAGACAAAGTGTAGAATAAATATTATTGACCCAATGACAGGTCTGTTTTTGCTGTCAAAATAATTCTCTATAGAGTATGGTCGATTTCTAAAATTATCAAATTTATAGGCAAATATAGAAAAAAATATAATGAAACCAATGACAGGTCTTGTTTTTACTGTCAATATAATTCTCTATAGAATATGGTCGATTTCTATAATTACCGAAAAAGTTATCAAATTATAGGCAAATGTAGAAATAATATTATGAAACCAATGACAGGTCGGTTTTTAACTGTCAATATAATTCTCTATAGAATATGGTTCGATTTCTATAATTATCGAAAAAGTTCCAAAATTTATAGGCAAATGTAGTTAAAATAATAATTAAACCAATGACAGGTCTGTTTTCCTTGTCAATATAATTCTCTATAGAAAATGGTCGATTTCTAAATTATCAAAAAAGTTATAAAATTTAAGGCAAATGTAGAAAAAAATTATTAAACCAATGACAGGTCTTGGTTTTTACTTTCAATTTAATTCTCTATAGAATATGGTCGATTTCTAAAATTATCAAATTTATAGGCAAATGTAGAAAAAATATTATTTAACCAATGACAGGTCTGTTTTTACCGTTAATATAATTCTCTATAGAATATTGTTAATTTCTATCATTATCAAAAAAGTTACAAAATTTAGAGCAAATGTAGATAAAATATAATTAAACCAATGACAGGTTCTTTTTACTGTCAATATAATCTTCTATAGAATATGGTCGATTTCTATAATTATCAAAAAAGTAACAAAATTTAGAGGCAAATGTAGAAAAAATATTATTAAACCAATGACAGGTCTCTTTTACTGTCATATAATTAATCTATAGAATATGGTCGATTTCTAAAACTATCAAAAAAGTTATCAAGTTTAGAGGCAAATGAAGAATAAAATATTATTTCAACCAATGACAGGTCTGTTTTTACTGTCAATATAATAATCTATAGAATATGGTCGATTTCTAAAACTATCAAAAAAGTTACAAAATTATAGGCAAATGTGGAAAAAATATTATTAAACAAATGACATGTCTGTTTTACTGTCAATGTAATATCTCTATAGAATACAGTCGATTTCTAAAACTATGAAAAAAGTTATCAATTTAGAGCAAATGTAGAAAAAATATTATTAAACCAATGACAGGTCTGTTTTTACCGTCTATATAATTCACTATAGAATATGGTCGATTTCTATAATTATCGAAAAAGTTACAAAATTTATGGGCAAATGTAGATAAAATATAATTAAACCAATGACAGGTCTGTTTTCCTTGTCAATATAATTCTCTATAGAAAATGGTCGATTTCTAAAATTATCAAAAAAGTTATAAAAATGTATAGGCAAATGTAGAATAAAAATTATTAAACCAATGACAGGTCTGGTTTTACTTTCAATTTAGTTCTCTATAGAATATGGTCGATTTCTAAAATTATCAAAATTATAGGCAAATGTAGAAAAAATATTATTTAACCAATGACAGGTCTGTTTTTACCGTTAATATAATTCTGTATAGAATATTGTCGATTTCTATCATTATCAAAAAAGTATACAAAATTTAGAGGCAAATGTAGAAAAATATAATTAAACCAATGACAGGTCTCTTTTACTGTCAATATAATTCTCTATAGAATAAGGTCGATTTATATAATATCAAAAAGTTAACAAATTTAGAGGCAAATGTAGAAAAAAAATTATTAAACCAATGACAGGTCTCTTTTTACTGTCAATATAATAATCTATAGAATATGGTCGATTTCTAAAACTATCAAAAAAGTGATCATTTAGAGGCAAATGAAGAAAAAAATATTAATTTAAACCAATGACAGGTCTGTTTTTACTGTCAATATAATATCTATAGAATATGGTCGATTTCTAAAACTATCAAAAAGTTATCAAATTTAGAGGCAAATGAAGAAAAAAATACTATTTCACCAATGACAGGTCTGCTTTTACTGTCGATATAATTATCTATAGAATATGGTCAATTAAAAAAATTATCAAATTTATAGGCAAATGTAGAACAAATATTATTTTACCAATGACAGTTCTGTTTTTACTGTCAATATAATTCTCTATAGAATATGGCCGATTTCTAAAATTATCAAATTTATAGGCAAATGTAGAAAAAATATAATGAAACCAATGACAGGTCTGTTTTTACTGTCAATATAATTCTCTATAGAATATGGTCGATTTCTATAATTACCGAAAAAGTTATCATATTTATAGACAAATGTAGAATAAATATTATTGACCCAATGACAGGTCTGTTTTTGCTGTCAAAATAATTCTCCATAGAGTATGGTCGATTTCTAAAATTATCAAATTTATAGGCAAATGTAGAAAAAATATAATGAAACCAATGACAGGTCTGTTTTTACTGTCAATATAATTCTCTATAGAATATGGTCGATTTCTAAAATTATCAAAAAAGTTACAAAATTTATAGGCAAATGTAGAAAAAATATAATTAAATAAATAACAGGTTTGTTTTTACTGTCAATATAATAATCTATAGAATACAGTCAATTTCTAAAACTATGAAAAAAGTTATCAAATTTAGAGGCAAATGTAGAAAAAATATTATTAAACCAATGACAGGTCTGTTTTTTACCGTCTATATAATTCACTATAGAATATGGTCGATTTCTAAAATTATCAAAAAAGTTACAAAATTTATAGGCAAATGTAAATAAAATATTATGAAACCAATGACACGTCTGTTTTTACTGTCAATATAATTATCTATAGAATATGGTCAATTTAAAAAATTATCAAATTTATAGGCAAATGTAGAACAAATATTATTTTACCAATGACAGTTCTGTTTTTACTGTCAATATAATTCTCTATAGAATATGGTCGATTTCTAAAATTATCAAAAAAGTTATAAAATTTAAATACAAATGTAGAATAAATATTATTGACCCAATGACAGGTCTGTTTTTGCTGTCAAAATAATTCTCTATAGAGTATGGTCGATTTCTAAAATTATCAAATTTATAGGCAAATGTAGAAAAAATATAATGAAACCAATGACAGGTCTGTTTTTACTGTCAATATAATTCTCTATAGAATATGGTCGAATCCTATAATTACCGAAAAAGTTATCATCTTTATAGACAAATGTAGAAAAAATATAATGAAACCAATGACAGGTCTGTTTTTTTCTGTCAAAATAATTCTCTATAGAATATGGTTGATTTCTAAATTATCAAAAAAGTTTTCAAATTAATAGGCAAATGTAGAAAAAATATAATTAAATAAATGACAGGTTTGTTTTTACTGTCAATATAATAATCTATAGAATATGTTCCATTTCCAAAATTTTCAAAAAAGTTAGAAAATTTATATGCAAATGTAGAAAAAATATTATGAAACAGATGACATGTCTGTTTTTACTGTCAATATAATTCTCTATAGAATATGGTCGATTTCTAAAATTATCAAAAAGTTACAAAATGTATAGGCAAATGTAGAAAAAATATAATTAAATAAATGACAGGTTTGTTTTTACTGTCAATATAATAATCTATAGAATATGGTCGATTTCTAAAATTATCAGAAAAGTTATCAAATTTATAGGCAAATGTAGAAAAAAAAATATTATTTAACCAATGACAGGTCTGATTTTACTGTCAATATAATTATCTATAGAATATGGTCGATTTCTAAAATTATCAAAAAAGTTACAAAATTTATAGGCAAATGTGGAAAAAATATTATTAAACAAATGACATGTCTGTTTTACTGTCAATATAATAATCTATAGAATACAGTCGATTTCTAAAACTATCAAAAAAGTTACAAAATTTAGAGGCAAATGTAGAAAAAATATTATTAAACCAATGACAGGTCTGTTTTTACCGTCTATATAATTCACTATAGAATATGGTCGATTTCTATAATTATCGAAAAAGTTACAAAATTTATAGGTAAATGTAGATAAAATATAATTAAACCAATGACAGGTCTGTTTTCCTGTCAATATAATTGTCTATAGAAAATGGTCGATTTCTAGAATTATCAAAAAAGTTATAAAATGTATAGGCAAATGTAGAATAAAAATTATTAAACCAATGACAGGTCTGTTTTTACTGTCAATATAATTCTCTATAGAATATGGTCGATTTCTAAAATTATCAAATTTATAGGCAAATGTAGAAAAAATATTATTTAACCAATGACAGGTCTGTTTTTACCGTTAATATAATTCTCTATAAAATATTGTCGATTTCTATCATTATCAAAAAAGTTACAAAATTTAGAGGCAAATGTAGATAAAATATAATTAAACCAATGACAGGTCTCTTTTACTGTCAATATAATTCTCTATAGAATATGGTCGATTTCTATAATTATCAAAAAAGTAACAAAATTTAGAGGCAAATGTAGAAAAAAAATTATTAAACCAATGACAGGTCTCTTTTACTGTCAATATAATAATCTATAGAATATGGTCGATTTCTAAAACTATCAAAAAAGTTATAAAGTTTAGAGGCAAATGAAGAAAAAAATATTATTTCACCAATGACAGGTCTGTTTTTACTGTCGATATAATTATCTATAGAATATGGTCAATTTAAAAAATTATCAAATTTATAGTCAAATGTAGAACAAATATTATTTTACCAATGACAGTTCTGTTTTTACTGTAAATATAATTCTCTATAGAATATGGTCGATTTCTATAATTATCGAAAAAGTTACAAAATTTATAGGCAAATGTAGATAAAATATAATGAAACCAATGACAGGTCTGTTTTCCTTGTCAATATAATTCTCTATAGAATATGGTCGATTTCTAAAATTATCAAAAAAGTTATAAAATTTATAGGCAAATGTAGAATAAAAATTATTAAACCAATGACAGGTCTGTTTTTACTGTCAAAATAATTATCTATAGAATATGGTCATTTTCTAAAATTATCAAATTTATAGGCAAATGTAGAAAAAATATTATTTAACCAATGACAGGTCTGTTTTTACTGTTAATATAATTATCTATAGAATATGGTCGATTTCTAAAATTATCAAAAAAATTACAACATTTACAGGCAAATGTAGAAAAAATATTATGAAACCAATGACAGGTCTGTTTTTACTGTCGATATAATTCTCTATAGAATATGGTCGATTTCTAAAATTATCAAAAAAGTTATCAAATTTATAGGCAAATGTAGAAAAAATATTATGAAACCAATGACAGGTCGGTTTTTACTGTCAATATAATTCTCTATAGAATATGGTCGATTACTATAATTATCGAAAAAGTTACCAAATTTATAGGCAAATGTAGAAAAAATATTTGAAAACCATGCTGGTGCCAACACGCCATTTTTATTGAATTAAAACAACCCTCGTCAAGATTTTTGCAAATTAAACATACATTTGTTATAACTACCAGCACTTAACATATATACTGTACAGTATAAAGTATACTGTTTGTGTTACTAGTGTACTAAATGTGGCTCATATTGCAGGATCGGGTGACTGTTCTGACGCTATTGATGATGACACTATTCTTTATTTTTTTTTTGATGATTTTAGTAAATTGGACTATAGTGGGCATCACTTCGATGTCTGTTTTTTTTTATCCACACACCCAGAGGTAGACGAAAATATAAACAAAGAATATCAGTGTGATGAAGATTCTAATAGTTCAGAGATGGAAGACAACCAGGAAAAATGATGGTATTATTATCTTTAGAGATGATGGAGATTATGTACCAGACACATTAAAATCGATTCAAGGCAGCATAAATAGACATTTGACTGAAAAACACTTGTTTATAGACCTAATAAAAGACAAGAAATTCAAGCACTCAAGAGATGTTCTAATGCCTTAAAGAAAACTACTTCGTCAGAAAGGAAAAAGAAATAAACCAAAACAAGCTGAACCACTGAGAAAGGAGCAAATTGATATACTGTAGGAGCAGACAAAATTAGAGTTCACAATTAAAATGATAAAAAGCAAATAATTAGACTACATGATGTTTTTCGCATTTAAATACTTTTTTTATTTTACGCGTCTGTCTGATATAAAGTTTGTGCTCTCCATAACTATCTACAATACTAACTGATTTAAGGTTTACCTTAACTTTTCGGCTCATAGAACGTGACACATACATGATCATGATGATACATGTATCTTCTTGTATTCAGCTATCCATGATGAACTTTTTTTTTACAAGTAACAATAACGTTACTGTATATGTACGATGCATGCATATCCCTCATTGGCATTAAACAATGTACAAATATTTGTTCTGTAGTTTAAGCCCCCAAGGGTGACTATGGATTAGAAATATGGTCACTTGGTCTTCTCCCGACTGGCAGTAAAACGCTTGCCGAAGTGGGGCGTCCGTTTTGCTGTGCGGGATGTATTAAGTTCGCAGTCACGTCCAGGCAGAATGGGGACGTTAAATCCGATGTCTCGTGTAAAGAGAGTGCCACGCTCTTTGCACGTTAAGAACAACCCTTAAAACAACTCTTTGAGGGCCAATAGGTGGTCTGTTGTAAGGCAAACTCTCTGTCCCTATCCAATATACACTCATTTTCCAGTGGCAGTCGCAATTTCCCCGACTATCATCCCTTATGACCGCTATTATGACAAGACCTACCTATTGTATTTATTGTGAACTTGTTCTCGTCCTGAATACGCATGAAATATTTCCCACTGGACGTTTAAGCAACCAACAATTAATCAATCATTTGGGCCCGGTTGTTCAACTTGTCGTTAACTTAACGTAAGCGTTAAATTTAACGTGTCGTTAAATACTCTTACGTATCGTTACTTAACCCATGGTTAAAACTTAGTTTAACGCCGTCGTTAGTTAAAGATGACGTTAATTATTTAACTACTCGTTAAATATTTAACTAAAGTTTACAGATTATTCTCTTTACCCACAATGCATTGGTTTGTTAATATTTACTTCAACATGGCTAACAAGTCTTCTGCTAAAACACAAAGGGACAAAAAAAATTAACTTCACCCAAGAAGAAGTAAATGTAATTCAAGATCAAGTGCAAAAGTGATTAATGAAAAGTTTGGGGATGGTATAACCAATTCCAGAAAGACTGCTGTCTGGAGCAGGATTTTCATCTTGGTCAGTGCTCTGGGTTTTTCCAACATGTCTCCCAAAGACTTAAAGACAAGTGGGCTAAGAAGGTTTTTAACAACCGTAACAAATAACAGAGGGCTACTGGTGGTGGTCCACAGCAAAAAAACTGAATCTGACCATTGAAAGAACAATAGACCTTTGTTAAGACTCAGCTTCTTTCAAAGGTCTTGAAGGAGTTGAAAGTGTACTTGGTATGTATCAGTAACTAATTTATACTCTTTTGTGAATATGGTAAAATAATAAATCTTTAAATGCTGTTAACTATTCTCTCCGATTTCATGCAACTTTGTGTTCATAAAAAAAAATCGCCGATTATTTATACCATGTCATCAAAATTTGACAGGTATTTAGCTGATTTATTATTCTTTAATAATGTGTAAGCATTCGGCTACATTTAGTTTTACTCAGTAAATAATAAGTATTTCTATTCATTTGATCAATTATTTATGTCGTCTGCATTCTAGCATTTACGTCGATCCTAAATATGAACCTCGAAAGACGCTCAGCATGCTAATGAACTTATTTGTTTTTGAGCCTTATTACCTCATGACACACATTTTTCTAGCGATTGATGATTTCAAATATTGTCATTTGACAATATTGTAATGATAGTTTGGAACAATACATGTTCAGTTCAAATTTTCGTTTATCCATGACAGAACCTCCTTGATGTTATTTTCCTTTGATTTGTAGCCGACAGGACGATGTTTCTCGTATTTAAATGGAGCTGTGATCTTAAAACCTGAAACATTACCCAAAAAAGTTCGTTCCATCGTTGATGAAAACAGACAAAAAAATACAGAAGCCTTAGATGAAGCAGAGGAGACGATAGGTGATGGGGAATCACGAGAAGATGCCTGGGCTATGATAGCTCCTAAGGCAGAAGCTGAAAGATTAGAAGGACAACTGGAAAGGCAACAATTGAACGAAGAAGACAGTATTGACATTCCTGAATTGGATGTTACATGTAGACGAAGCAACCACGGTCACGATATTGAAATAAGACAAACCCCTTTTACTGGTCCGAAAATCAAAATCTTAATGCAACAACTAAATAAAGAACAGAAGACTATATTCTATAAAATCAGGCAGTGGTGTCTAGATTGGTAATAACCCTGAACCATTTAGGGTCTTTATCAATGGAGGTGCCGGAACAGGCAAGAGTCATTTGATAAAGTGCTTGCATTATGAAATTGTCAAACTATTATCTCCTCATTCTGCAAATCCTGATGACACTGTTGTACTTCTAACTGCAGCCTTTAATATTGGAGGTACAACACTACATCAAGCTTTTTCACTGTCAAAGTCTCTGTCACTGCCATCTATCTAACTACGACATGAACAAAAACTCAAGATACTAATAATTGATGAGATCTCCATGGTTGGTCAACGACTCTTATTGTATGTCAGTGAGAGATTGCGACAAATCAAACAGAGCGGAAATGCAAGCTTTGACAATATTTGTGTAATTGCAGTTGGAGATTTCTACCAGTTACCCCCTGTCAAACAGAAATCCCTCTTTGATCTAAGACTTGAAAGTTCTTTTCCACTTTGCAGTTCTAATATTTCCACAGTAGAACTTACGCATTGTTATAATAAAGTAGAAATTCCTTAAGTATTTAAAGTCGTAAAAGGTTATCGACAAGGTTGGACCATCTTACGAGTACTTTTACATGTATTTGTGTAATATGAAGATTAATCGTCAGTATAACTTACTGCTCATGCCTTGTATATGTAGAGTTATCATTATAATTTTTGTGTACATTGTATATTAATTGAATAATCTGATGCCGTTGTATAATATTTCTATGAGCTGATGTCATTGTATATTATTTCAATGAGCTGATGCCATTGTATTTTATTTCAATGAACTGATGCCATTGTATATTATTTCAATGAACTGATGTCATTGTATATTATTTGAATGATCTGATGCCATTGTATATTATTTCAATGAACTGATGCCATTGTATAATTAATTTCAATGAACTGATGTCATTGTTATATTATTTCAATGAAACATGATGTCATTGTATATTATTTCAATGAACTGATGTCATTGTATATTATTTGAATAAACTGATGTCATTGTATATTATTTCAATGAACTGATGTCATTGTATTTTATTTCAATGAGCTGATGTCATTGTATATTATTTCAATAAACTGATGTCATTGTATATTATTTCAATAAACTGATGCATTGTATTTATTTCAATGAACTGATGCCATTGTATATTATTTCAATGAGCTGATGTCATTGTATATTATTTCAATGAGCTGATGTCGTTGTATAATATTTCAATGAACTGATGTCATTGTATATTATTTCAATGAGCTGATGTCATTGTATATTATTTGAATGAACTGATGTCATTGTATATTATTTGAATGAACTGATGTCATTGTATTTTATTTGAATAAACTGATGCCATTGTATAATATTTGAATGAACTGATCATTGTATATTATTTCAATGAGCTGATGCCATTGTATTTTATTTCAATGAACTGATGCAATTGTATATTATTTGAATGAACTGATGTCATTGTATATTATTTCAATGAACTGATGCCCTTGTATATTATTTGAATGAACTGATGTCATTGTATATTATTTGAATGAACTGATGCAATTGTATATTATTTCAATGAACTGATGTCATTGTATATTATTTCAATGAACTGATGTCATTGTATATTATTTGAATGAACTGATGCAATTGTATATTATTTGAATGAACTGATGCCATTGTATATTATTTCAATGAACTGATGTCGTTGTATATTATTTCAATGAACTGATGCAATTGTATATTATTTGAATGAACTGATGCAATTGTATATTATTTGAATGAACTGATGTCATTGTATATTATTTCAATGAACTGATGCAATTGTATATTATTTGAATGAACTGATGCAATTGTATATTATTTCAATGAACTGATGTCATTGTATATTATTTCAATGAGCTGATGTCATTGTATATTATTTCTATGAGATGATGTCATTGTATATTATTTCAATGAGCTGATGCCATTGTATATTATTTCAATGAGCTGATGTCGTTGTATAATATTTCAATGAACTGATGTCATTGTATATTATTTCAATGAGCTGATGTCATTGTATATTATTTGAATGAACTGATGTCATTGTATATTATTTGAATGAACTGATGTCATTGTATATTATTTGAATAAACTGATGCCATTGTATAATATTTGAATGAACTGATGCCATTGTATATTATTTCAATGAGCTGATGCCATTGTATTTTATTTCAATGAACTGATGCAATTGTATATTATTTGAATGAACTGATGTCATTGTATATTATTTCAATGAACTGATGCCATTGTATATTATTTGAATGAACTGATGTCATTGTATATTATTTGAATGAACTGATGTCATTGTATATTATTTGAATGAACTGATGTCATTGTATATTATTTCAATGAACTGATGCAATTGTATATTATTTGAATGAACTGATGCCATTGTATATTATTTCAATGAACTGATGTCATTGTATATTATTTGAATAAACTGATGTCATTGTATATTATTTCAATGAACTGATGCAATTGTATATTATTTCATGAACTGATGCAATTGTATATTATTTCAATGAACTGATGTCATTGTATATTATTTGAATGAACTGATGCAATTGTATATTATTTCAATGAACTGATGTCATTGTATATTATTTCAATGAACTGATGTCATTGTATATTATTTGAATGAACTGATGCAATTGTATATTATTTGAATGAACTGATGCCATTGTATATTATTTCAATGAACTGATGTCGTTGTATATTATTTCAATGAACTGATGCAATTGTATATTATTTGAATGAACTGATGCAATTGTATATTATTTGAATGAACTGATGTCATTGTATATTATTTCAATGAACTGATGCAATTGTATATTATTTGAATGAACTGATGCAATTGTATATTATTTGAATGAACTGATGTCATTGTATATTATTTGAATGAACTGATGCCATTGTATATTATTTCAATGAGCTGATGTCATTGTATATTATTTCAATGAGCTGATGTCATTGTATATTATTTCAATGAACTGATGTCATTGTATATTATTTGAATAAACTGATGTCATTGTATATTATTTCAATGAACTGATGTCATTGTATATTATTTCAATGAGCTGATGTCATTGTATATTATTTCAATGAACTGATGCCATTGTATATTATTTCAATGAACTGATGCCATTGTATATTATTTCAATGAGCTGATGTCATTGTATATTATTTCAATGAGCTGATGTCATTGTATATTATTTGAATAAACTGATGTCATTGTATATTATTTCAATGAACTGATGTCATTGTATATTATTTCAATGAACTGATGTCATTGTATATTATTTCAATGAACTGATGTCATTGTATATTATTTCAATGAACTGATGTCATTGTATATTATTTCAATGAGCTGATGTCATTGTATATTATTTCTATGAGCTGATGTCATTGTATATTATTTCAATGAGCTGATGCCATTGTATATTATTTCAATGAGCTGATGTCGTTGTATAATATTTCAATGAACTGATGTCATTGTATATTATTTCAATGAGCTGATGTCATTGTATATTATTTGAATGAACTGATGTCATTGTATATTATTTGAATGAACTGATGTCATTGTATATTATTTGAATAAACTGATGCCATTGTATAATATTTGAATGAACTGATGCCATTGTATATTATTTCAATGAGCTGATGCCATTGTATTTTATTTCAATGAACTGATGCAATTGTATATTATTTGAATGAACTGATGTCATTGTATATTATTTGAATGAACTGATGCCATTGTATATTATTTGAATGAACTGATGTCATTGTATATTATTTGAATGAACTGATGTCATTGTATATTATTTGAATGAACTGATGTCATTGTATATTATTTCAATGAACTGATGCAATTGTATATTATTTGAATGAACTGATGCATTGTATATTATTTCAATGAACTGATGTCATTGTATATTATTTGAATAAACTGATGTCATTGTATATTATTTCAATGAACTGATGCAATTGTATATATTTCATGAACTGATGCAATTGTATATTATTTGAATGAACTGATGCCATTGTATATTATTTCAATGGACTGATGTCATTGTATATTATTTCAATGAACTGATGCAATTGTATATTATTTGAATGAACTGATGCAATTGTATTTTATTTCAATGAGCTGATGTCATTGTATATTATTTCAATGAGCTGATGCCATTGTATATTATTTCAATGAACTGATGCCATTGTATATTATTTGAATAAACTGATGTCATTGTATTTTATTTCAATGAACTGATGTCATTGTATATTATTTCAATGAACTGATGTCATTGTATATTATTTGAATGAACTGATGTCATTGTATATTATTTCAATGAACTGATGCAATTGTATATTATTTGAATAAACTGATGTCATTGTATTTTATTTCAATGAGCTGATGTCATTGTATATTATTTCAATGAGCTGATGCCATTGTATATTATTTCAATGAACTGATGCCATTGTATATTATTTGAATAAACTGATGTCATTGTATATTATTTCAATGAACTGATGTCGTTGTATATTATTTCAATGAACTGATGTCATTGTATATTATTTCAATGAGCTGATGTCATTGTATATTATTTCAATGAACTGATGTCGTTGTATATTATTTCAATGAACTGATGTCATTGTATATTATTTCAATGAGCTGATGCCATTGTATATTATTTGAATGAACTGATGCCATTGTATTTTATTTCAATGAACTGATGTCATTGTATATTATTTCAATGAACTGATGTCATTGTATATTATTTGAATGAACTGATGCCATTGTATATTATTTCAATGAACTGATGCCATTGTATATTATTTCAATGAACTGATGCCATTGTATATTATTTCAATGAACTGATGTCATTGTATATTATTTCAATGAATTGATGCAATTGTATATTATTTGAATAAACTGATGTCATTGTATTTTATTTCAATGAGCTGATGTCATTGTATATTATTTCAATGAGCTGATGCCATTGTATATTATTTCAATGAACTGATGCCATTGTATATTATTTGAATAAACTGATGTCATTGTATTTATTTCAATGAACTGATGTCATTGTATATTATTTCAATGAACTGATGTCATTGTATATTATTTGAATGAACTGATGCCATTGTATATTATTTCAATGAACTGATGCCATTGTATATTATTTCAATGAACTGATGTCATTGTATATTATTTCAATGAACTGATGTCATTGTATATTATTTCAATGAACTGATGTCATTGTATATTATTTCAATGAGCTGATGTCATTGTATATTATTTGAATGAGCTGATGCCATTGTATATTATTTCAATGAACTGATGTCATTGTATATTATTTCAATGAACTGATGCCATTGTATATTATTTGAATGAACTGATGCCATTGTATATTATTTCAATGAACTGATGTCATTGTATATTATTTCAATGAGCTGATGCCATTGTATTTTATTTGAATGAACTGATGTCATTGTATATTATTTCAATGAACTGATGTCATTGTATATTATTTCAATGAACTGATGTCATTGTATATTATTTCAATGAACTGATGTCATTGTATATTATTTCAATGAGCTGATGTCGTTGTATATTATTTCAATAAACTGATGTCATTGTATATTATTTCAATGAGCTGATGTCATTGAATATTATTTCAATGAACTGATGTCATTGTATATTATTTGAATGAACTGATGTCATTGTATATTATTTCAATGAACTGATGCAATTGTATATTATTTGAATAAACTGATGTCATTGTATATTATTTCAATGAGCTGATGTCATTGTATATTATTTCAATGAACTGATGCCATTGTATATTATTTCAATGAACTGATGTCATTGTATATTATTTGAATGATCTGATGCCATTGTATATTATTTCAATGAACTGATGCCATTGTATATTATTTCAATGAACTGATGTCATTGTATATTATTTCAATGAACTGATGTCATTGTATATTATTTCAATGAACTGATGTCGTTGTATATTATTTCAATGAACTGATGTCATTGTATATTATTTCAATGAACTGATGTCGTTGTATATTATTTCAATGAACTGATGTCATTGTATATTATTTCAATGAGCTGATGTCATTGTATATTATTTCAATGAACTGATGTCGTTGTATATTATTTCAATGAACTGATGTCATTGTATATTATTTCAATGAACTGATGCAATTGTATATTATTTCAATGAGCTGATGTCATTGTATATTATTTCAATGAACTGATGCCATTGTATATTATTTCAATGAACTGATGTCATTGTATATTATTTGAATGAACTGACGCCATTGTATATTATTTCAATGAACTGATGCCATTGTATATTATTTCAATGAGCTGATGTCATTGTATGTTATTTCAATGAACTGATGCAATTGTATATTATTTGAATGAACTGATGTCATTGTATATTATTTCAATGAACTGATGTCATTGTATATTATTTGAATGAACTGATGTCATTGTATATTATTTCAATGAGCTGATGCCATTGTATATTATTTCAATGAACTGATGTCATTGTATATTATTTCAATGAACTGATGCAATTGTATATTATTTCAATGAACTGATGCCATTTGTGGTGAACACTATTTGATGACATTAGTATTATTTTTAGTGGTTTGCATAAGAGTGTCGTCAGAAAATAAGGAGCCTAGAGTACATAGTATAATTTATTTTCGGTTGAAGAGACTGAATTAAAAAAATGAGCCTTTTAAATTCATCTGTGCTTTTGTTGCCCTCTGCTTCAACAAAATACTAATAAACAAGTTAATATCCTGATAAAGATCAAGCAATTTATCAAATTTTCCATCTTGTCTTTGTGGAATTCCTGCATTTTGTTGCATCTCTAAATTTTCGTTTTTTCCCTTTTCCTTCTTTTTGTTGGAGTTTCTTTTTAATCTTTATTTGGAGTGATTCTTTCTTTTTAATTTATATCTAGAAGATATGTAGGTTTGCTGTTTGTGTGGGTGTTGTTTGCTAAAAAAAACAAGAAATGACAAGTACGCATGAATAGGGATGATTTTTATCAATATAAACAACTTACAGCTGTCCTCTTTCTTTCCTGTGCAATAAAAGACATTTAATAAAGTTAATAATATGTAATATTTCGTTCATTTTAATCGTGACGAATCAATGGTTTAGGTTATCAGAAAAATTCTCAATCTTATTCACTTTAAATGCATACTGATATATATATATTATACATGTAAATGCATACTCTTAATATGTACTAAAATGTCTACTCTTAATATGTTAAGTGAACTGTTTCTCTCAATGGTCACAGGTTAACCTTCGTGTGTTGACAAAATGTGATAGTATAACTCAGATCTACTGGAAAAGATTCTCTGACACTGGACTGTAATGGGAAAGTGTTATTTTTCAATGTGAATGTGTATTGACTGTTCATCGTCAGTTTCATATCTTCAACAATGATTTCTGCTTGATCTGCTGCTGTAGATAGGGTTGCAGGTTTCCGTCTCTTGTTTTTGCCAATGTTTGAAGGGCCTGGTTGGTCTTCATCTGCAGGTTGCGGTCCATGTCTTATGCCTCGAAGTCACATGATGTGGTGTTTCTGTTGGCAGACTCCTCAACATGTCTTCTTTTAACTGGGATGAATCCATATCAATATCGTTGCCAATTATCTGTAGTATCTCCATTTCTGAATGAAAACTATTGAGTTTGCAGTGACGTCTTCCTGACAGATCTTCGATAAGGCCACTAACCATCCCCTTTCCGGAAATCAAGCCGGTGAACTACAGTCTGATGTAGTATCTCCATTTCTGAATGAAAACTATTGAGTTTGCAGTGACGTCTTCCTGACAGATCTTCGATAAGGCCACTAACCCCCCCCCACTCCCCTTTCCTGAAATCAAGCCGGTGAACTACAGTCTGATCAAGGTCAAAATCAGGTTTTAAAGAAGAAATCTTGGAAACTTTATTTCCTAAACGAGCAACAAAACTATGTCAAAGCACCAGAACATTATGTTTCTCTGGTACTTGAACAGTAACTATATCTAAATTACTCATAATTTGTGAAAAAATATAAAAATGACAAAAGGGATAAAGAAATGTCTTATTTGTATCTTTCTATACCAGTAAACAGTTTGAAGACATCTTTAATAGTAAAATAATTATTGGCATGGAAAAACATCCTGTCAGAAGATCTTTTATTTCGACTAAAACTTCGGAACGCTTTGTAAAATGATATTAGGTTGAATGCAACTGGTATGCACTATTTCAAGTGAATATACATCGGACTTTATTAATTATCACAGTCCGGTTTTAATAATTTTTTATTACATAACATTATAAGAGATATCCTAAAACTTTTAACACTAACGATATAACAATAGTACAATCAAACAACAATTAACATCTTCAACATCTCTCCAAAATAGACATTTATGTATTTTACCATCAAATGATGAAGATATTTATCATACATTGTCATATTAACATATCAACCGAGAAAACTATTCAATACCTTTATTATACCCCACGCAAGGCATTTTTTTCAATCCACTCTTTTTCAACGGAAGACACCATAAATATCATTAACTTCAAGTCCGCGATTTATGTGATAGAGTTTAGTATCCAGATGACTAAACTGCTGAGATGAACAAAACAGAGCCGTTTTTTGTGAGTGGTGAAAATAATAGGGGACAAGGGGCAGACTTTGTACATGTAGTAAAGAAAAATTTATAAAATCTTTTTCACACCCAGGTGTTCCAAATACTGAGATATAGCACCGAGTAAAGTCGGAAGTCTGAAATGTAAAAGCAATTAAAAGGTCAGTGTTGTAATGAGCTAAGTCAACCTTGCAAGTGCAGAACTTCTCGATTTGAACGGGGAGCCACTTGATGATGAGTTTATTGACAAGTTGTTGCATTCGATTGGGTCGCAGAAATTATTCAGCATACAAAGAAAATCTTTCTAAAATTGAAAAATTTGGTTGGTAAAACTTTAAAATGTTTTTATTAGTGCTGAAAGCTGCATTGGACTGAAAAGATAGAAAATAAAACTAGGGTTGAGATTTGATCTCCGATTAGACACATCGTTACTGTAATGCCTAATGACAAAGTGCATATCTCGTACATGTCACAAATAAACAATTTAAAAAGTCTGTTAAGAAGCCCATTCTAAAAGAATTATATTACGAGGTCAGTTTAGATTTAGAGGATCAGCTAGTTGGTGAAGTAATTCCAGATGAATCCGAGTAAACTACAGATAATGTATAAATAAACTCATCATAGATACCAGGACTAACTTTAGTATATACGCCAGACGCGCGTTTCGTCTACTAAAGACTCATCAGTGACGCTTTTATTGATGTTATTCATATAAGGGACGTATCTGTTTATGAAAGAGATAAAATCAAGAGAGATGTTCGATTTACCAAGGAGTGATCCTTCAAAGGGGGTCATTTTATATCGATAAATAAGAGCTAAGTACATACAACAATCAAGGGGATATAAGAAGCAAATATGGCGATTCTTTGAGCATTGCATTTGAAGCAACTTGAAATAAGTCTGTACCAAAGAAAAAGTATGAAAATTATGTATTCTTTGAACTTTAAATCTTCACATTTTTTAATGACGGGGTAGATATTTTTAAGACGCGGCAATTTTTTTTCTGTCGACACTGTTCTTTAGAAAGAAACATACTCACTTTGTTTAGTATGGTTGCACTTTGTATACTTCGATCTCAAAAGAACGCTTCCTTAACATCGTTGAAATCACCGATATCGATGAATTCACCGATCCAGCCTGATATGAACAGTTATTAAGATATATCTTTCAAATTCACCTGTTTCCATCTGATCCAAATTCTTCCGTAATACTAATGGCTTGCTCTTCTTCTAGGGCTTGCTTATTTCGCTTATTTTGACTTGGTATAGTATAATCTGCTACTTTCCTTTCCTTTCACTAAGGGGGACCATAGAAATTGTCCCTATACAGCCTAACCCCAGGTTGGATTGGCAAAAACCCACCGAAAGAGTAAGACAGTGACAAAGGTGGATGAGCCCATTAGGGTACAAGTTTGATGCCTGAGTTGGAAAGCATATACACACAATAGGATAGTGTTAAAGAAACTACAACACGCGTAAGGATAAATTGACGTAGAAGCAATTCGTTCATGCTTCAAAGATTGATTTTTAAATGTATCTAGAGGATGTACAAGTACGCAGCCACCTCTGGTCAGAATGAGAACGTTGCAAGTTTTCAATCTTACTTTCTACAGAAGTAGGTGGTCCATAATGTATAATTTGGCGCATCTGCACCCATCCCATATGCTTCAGTTGCAATCAGTTGTGATATATCCCCATTCACATCAGCAATTAACTCATCATAGATACCAGGCCTACATTTTGTATATACGCCAGACTCGCGTTTCGTCTACAAAAGACTCATCAGTGACACTCGAATCAAAAAAAGTTATATAGGCCAAATAAAGTACGAAGTTGATTGATTGATTGTTGGTTGCTTACCGTCCAGTGGCAAATATTTCATGCATATTCAGGACGAGAACAAGTTCACAATAAATACAATAGGTAGGTTGATACGATAGAGGCCATCTGGGATGATTATCGGGGAAATTTAGACTGCCACTGGAAAATGAGGGTATCTTAGATAGGGACAGAAAGTTTGCCTTGCATCAGGCCACCTACGGACCCCTCAAAAGAGTTGTTGCAAAGGTTCTTAACATTTGGTCTATCAACAAGCTGAAATAGTTGTAATGGTTTGTATTTGGAGAAGGTCTGTTATTTCTTTTATCATTAGTTTTGTTGCAGTAGCTGTTAGGCAGCAACCATTTGATTTTCGGGGGAGGGGTAGGGGGGCTATGGATTTTTTTTCTGGACAATCTATTTTTTTGGCGACAAGTCGAAAACAATTTTTTTCTTTCAATTTTAGCATTACATATAGTGGCTGAGGGTAAAACAAACAATTTTTTTTTCTCAGGGTCAAAAACAAATTTTTTTTTCTCTCCAAAAACTGGAAACAAACTTTTTTTTTCCAAAAAAAACCACAGCCTTCGGGACTGGAAAATGGCAGTTGATCGAAATAAGTTTGTTGGATCAATACTAATGGATCTCAAATATAATTATATTGTCAAAATCACTAAAATATACGATAGTCAGTCGAATAATCCTCCACCAGTAGAATAGTGTATTTACATCCACAAGTGCAAAGTTTAAAATTCTGTTCACAGGTAATAACTTATTGAAATATCCATTTACAATAGTTAAAATCTAAAAAATATATTGTCTGTAAAATCATAGAATTAAACTTGTTTTTATATCACACAGCGATCGACAGACTCACAATAGACTATAAGCATTAAGCCTTCTAACATGCACAGCATAGCAATATTCTCTAGAGATTACTTCAATTGTTCGAAGAAATTTCTTGTCATTTGGCAATAAGTGTTGCTGAACGAGGCACTGACAGTCAATAATTAGTTGGCATATTATTTGTCTATTAATAAACTGACTTTTCCATTTTTTCCTGACCAATTTCAGATATAATAAGGTTCTTCAGTATTTGAAATTGTGATTTTCTTATATCATTAAATGCCGAACATCTAGTGAGTACATGGAGAAGAGTCTCATCTTCCAATCTGTATATAGGGCAAGTTGGATCCAGCTCAGACTGATTGAATTTCACTTTATGGATCTTTTTGTGGATATTTTTGTTCTTTTGAAGAGCTTCAGAGATCAACAATTCTTTGTCACTGTTGTGGCAACACTTTGTCTTATGCTACAATCAAACCAACTAAAAACCCGCTTGTTACAAAGAACTTAATCCCAAGAAGTTTAGTAGATATGTCGTCAACCCCAGCAAATCCATCTCAAAGGAATTGTTTTTCTAGTAAAATCATAACAGAAGCGAGGGTCATTACAGGGGATGAAATGCTACAGACACTGCAGTCGAAGCATGATGAAGAAATAAAGTTGGCAGACGAGAAAGAAAGGAAAACAGAAAGAGTTAAAAAGAAGGACAAAGCTGAAGTTTTACAGGAAGGAAA
Organism: Mytilus edulis; assembly: GCA_019925275.1. NCBI lineage: Eukaryota > Metazoa > Mollusca > Bivalvia > Mytilida > Mytilidae > Mytilus > Mytilus edulis. Next base: position 36,484,827 of record CM034354.1, read on the forward strand.
TAGAAAGGAAGAAAAGAGACAGAGAAATAAGAGACACTGAGGGAGGAAGTGTTTACGCAAATATGATGGGTAATAAAAAAGTCCCTGGACTACGAGATACACTATTTCATGTTTTAAAAGAGAAATTTAATAAGCCATCTATTCCTCGTCAATGCTACCTTTATTCGAAATCAACAATCATCAACAAAAGCTTTAAAAGTAATCCGTCAATTCGTACTAAAGAAAGTATTGAACAAGTTCATGGTGAACATAATGATTCGTCTTCATGTGGGAAATGTGTGCAGTTTCTAAATGTGTTCCGGATGAACTCCAACGTAGTTAAGATAACATACTGATCAACACTTCAGTCCAAAATTTTATTTTGATAAGACTGTAGAAAGTAAAGAAATAACTGCCAGTTTAGGAAACAATAGACAGTTCGAGCTTAACAAGTGAACAGTTCGCCCGTAATTTGTTGGAAGTAAATATACTATACACGGCCAGTAGGAAGTAAATAGAGCATTAATGTTTGCAACTCCAATCTATATTCTGTCTTCTTGGAATGATGGTATGCTTCCAGTGGCGCATTGCTCGCAAGCTATTACCATATCTTGTTGCCCTCACATATAGCTTGCAAAGTAGGCAAAATTTCTTTTTATTTTATTTTTTCAAATTATAAACATAAACAATAATAATAATTTTATTATTTCAAATTTAATTGCATTATGGGTAACTTTGGATCGTGTAGATAAATTCGGTATGGTGTAATGTGTAAGGTGTATGGTGCAAGGTCTAACGTGTATGGTGTAATGATACAAGGTGTATGGTGTTAGTGGGAAGTTTACACCATCCAAGGACTGTGATAACCTTATACAAAAAAGGTTTTTTATTAAAATTATGGAGTGTTGATAAAAATTCTAAAAATATACTTTCCCTAATGATACAACAACTAGAACACAATGACTTATCTCAGACTTGATTGATTGTTGATTGCTTAACGTCCAGTGGCAAATATTTCATGAATATTCAGGACGAGAACAAGTTCACAATAAATACAATAGGTAGGTTGATACGATAGATGCCATCTAAGATGATGGTCGGGGAAATTTGGACTGCCACTGGAAAATGAGGGTATATTGGATAGGGACAGACATTTTGCCTTGCAACAGGCCACCTACGGACCCCTCAAAAGAGTTGTTGCAAGGGTTCTTAACGTGCAAACAGCGTGGCACTCTCTTTACACGAGGCATCGAATTTAACGTTCCCCTTCTGACGTGACTTCGAACTTGATACATCCCGCACAGCCAAACGGACACCCAAATTTGGCAAGCGTTTTACTGCCGGTCGGGAGAAGACCGAGTGACCATATTTTTATATCCCAGTCACTCTTGGGGTTTATCTCAGATTTGACAATTAGTTTTTGGTTCAAAGCAGCTATTAGGACCTAGTAAGATTGGTTTGTATTTTGGTTTTTAACGCCGTTTTTAAGCACCGCATTTAGGTTATTTCTTGGCGTCCAATTTTTATCATCTCTATATACTGGTATTTGTTTAAAATAGAAACATGGGTAGGCATTATATTTGTGTTCTTTTAGCCATGACTATCGCTCAAGCAAAAATAATCACGAAGATAATGCCTACCCATGGTAAAACTACAATACGGTATAGCTTGCATCATTTTTTTTTTAATTACGGACGTATCATCCAGTTTAACGAGAAAAAGTTTCCGAGGCATAAATAGAAATTGAGGAAAATAACACAGTAAATCTTACAATATTCTGGAAATATCTCAAATAAATGCTTCAAGTTGTATCTGAGAAAAAAGGCTATAAGTTCAACCTTTTTAGGTAAATGCAGATAAAAACCATGCAACCTGGTAGAGCATAAGAGGTATGCAGATTCTTCTGATGAGATTATTAACTTTCGTCAGATATCTTTCTTTCCCTTTTTTTTTTGTTATATGCGCGTGTTAGTCTGTTATCAAGTATAAAGTAGCATTGGCGATAGCACTTTCTTCCTTGTGTCCAAAAGGTGGTGAAAAGAATACATTGAAAAAAGTTGTTAAGAATGTGGTGTTGAAAGCCTAACAGAAAAGATTGAAAATGCATGTAAAGATCACATTACTTTCACATGTGAAAATCGTAATACAGTCTTAGGAACTACCATAACTACCAAAAGACCTAGTTTCCAATAATGCATCACCTAAGTATATTATTGAAGAGATGATCCAGGAAGTTGCATTTTTATCTCTGCTATTGTTGTTTGTCTACTTGTAATATCACCAATTTATTGACATGAAAAAGAATCTACCAGCAGACTGGGTACTTCTTGTTGCTGATTTTGCAGAAAACTACAGAAGGTTCTATCAAGACGAAATTCAAGCAGCCCACTGGCAATACCAACAAATCACAGTCCATCCAATAGTAGACTACTACAAGTGTCCGGAAAAACAATGCAGAGATACTGGTCTAGTAACTGAGAGCATTGTGTGGATCTCAGACGATTTAACCAATAATGCCAAACGGACGCCCCACTTCGGCAAGCGTTTTACTGCCGGTCGAGAGAAGACCAAATGACCATATTTCTATACCTCAGTCACTCTTGGGGGCTATGAAGTGAAGAATGTTAATAAGTGATAATTCCATTGTCTGTAATTAATGTTAATATATTATACCTGTACTGTAGTCTGGCATTAATATCAAAGTCATACGAATATTATTTAAAAACATTTTGGTATTTGTAAAGCAGATAGGGGCTTGCAACATAATAAAAAAAAATAAACATTTCTGCTAGGTAGCAGTAATTAAATATTTTATTTTTAAAAATTAAATATAAAAAAAAATCGCAGTATTAATTATTGTTGGAAATGCCATGCTATAAAAATGGAAATTCATGCCCTCTATTGTATAATGCCCTAAAAGGTGCTATGACAGCAAAACAATGTGAAAATAGTTTAGTTAAACGTCCATTTGAAACCGAAGAATCGCATTGTAGCTGCTCTAATCTTGCATTCCAAAGCTCTACCTAAAGCAAGTTTTTTTGCCAACATTGTTCTCAATCTAGTTTTGGAGAGGTGGTTTGAAATGTGAATTGATAAAACAGCTAGCCCACACTGGCATCTGCAAAGGTTACGATACAACTCTTGCAGCAGTGGATAACATATCTTCAGATTATGATTCAGCTGCAGTAGTTTGCAAAGAGAAAATAAAGGGACAGTTTCGGAACGCGCCAATCGCCAAATTGCGGCAACACGAAGCAGCTAATCCGGATTTAAGAATTGATATGACTGCTTCAATGCAAAACATTGAAGATGAGATTGTTGAACCTTCGTCAAGTACCGAAAATACCAATAATGACAATCTCGATGACACAATACCACGCATAATCTGGTATATTTATTCCAAAATAGCAGTGAAATATACAGTAGGTATATAAAAAGTGAATGTACATTTTCTTTTATATTTTTTTTTAATATAGTTTATAAAAGACAAGAGAAGAGTGCAACAGAAATTTGTTACCAACAAGCCAAACAAAAGAACAAACGCGAAGTTCAACCAGAAGTCCAACAGTCAGAGGTAGCACAACCAGAGCCAGAAGTAGCAGAGCCAGAAGTAGCAGAGCCAGTGGTAGCAAAGCCAGAAGTAGCAGAGCCAGAGGTAGCAGAACAGCCAGGGGTAGAAACGCAGACAGAACAACTACAACAGCCAGATGTGGAACAACAGCCGATTAACCGCAAAATGTACTTAATTTTTACCATACATACAACAATTAATTAGTTTCAACTAAGTTTAGGAGGCAACAATCTAACCTATCTTGGAATTATTTAACAATTAATTTTCTTTTATTTATATTACTTTAATTATGGAGGTTCACTACTTCGTTTCAAATAATTATACATGTGAAAGATGTTTTTAAAGAAATATGATTGACCCCTTATGGAGTTATTGGCCTTTTTAACAATTTTCCTAAATTTTTGTAAATTACAGATAAAGATAATTGTAGCAACAAAAATATTCAAGCAATTACTGTGTTGAAAACTAGACTGGTGATACCCTCGGAGAAATAATCGACACCAGCTTTGGCATCGACCCAGTGGTTGCAAATGAACTCGTCATAGATACCAGGATTAAAATTTTATATATACGTCAGACGCGCGTTTCGTCTACTAAAGACTCGTCAGTGAAGCTCGAATCAAAAAAATGTTAAAAAGGCCAAATAAAGAACAATTTATCTAAGAACTAACTGCATACTGTATAAACTTTGTTTAAAAAATGAAAGATTGAAAAATGGTGTTTCCAGTCGTGTCCGTGCATTTTCTCATGAACCATTCAACCAAAGCTTTTGAAATTTTTATATGTTGTTACTGATGACAAAATAGAGGTCAAGTTCAATAATGACGATTTTGACTTCTACCGTTCAGGAGTTATGGTTCTTGAAAGATCGTAAAATGGCGTTTCCATTCACGTTGTTGCATTTACTCATGAACCATTCAATCTAAGCTTTTCAAATTTTAATATGTTGATACTGATGACAAAATAGAGGTCAAATTTAATATTGACGATTTTCACTTTCACCATTCATCAGTAATGGTTCTTATAATATTGCCAGGACACAAATAAATGTTAATAAATCCGGTTTGCTGTCGTTGTGACAGCCTCTTGTTGTAGGATATTTTGCCCATAATTCTCTTTTGTTTTTATTTGAATACCTCATTTTTCTATATGTTTGTATTATTTGTCCATTATTTCTCTTCTGTTTACCCCCATCCACATCCTCCTGAGCGGGTTAAAATCAGGTAGCATTACATGTACTATTAAAAGTGTTGTCATTTTGTGACTTTCCCTCAGACTATAAAGGTTAAGAAAAATTAACAATTATTTCAAATATTAAATTTTCTTAAAGAGTCACTTGGTGGTACTATACAGTTTGATGGCCTCAAGGTCAGTACGATGTAAAAACCCCTCTTAACTGCACTGTTTGGTTTACAAGAAATATACATAATAAGTATCCACAGTTTTACTGTAATAATCTGGTTTCCTTTGAAGGTCCAGTAAAGAGAGGAAAAAACTTTATCTAGAAGATGCAACAATAACAGTACTAAGAACTACTATATCTAGAAGAAATCATACAGTTGTAATCACTGAAGGCAAGTTTAATTTGTTGGCCTAGATATTGTTCACAGAACTTATAGTTTTACTCCCCTACTCTAAAGTTTTTTGGCTATTTTTGTTTAAGCACTGTTAGTAACAATGTTGCTCTTATAGACTCAATGTAATAATAAAATCCCTACCTATTTTTTTCTGCATGTGATAGTAAACAAATATACTTTTTTGTTAGGCCTAAGTACAAACCCTTTAATAAGTCTTAAGTGGTAAATGTAGGTCACACTAGTAAAGGGCGATGGGATTGTGGCTATGTGGAACTCTTTTAAGTTCTTTAAACTCAATTTGATTTTAACAAAAAATGATTTCTTTGGGTGTTTTTTATATGCTGAATCTTAACATATACTTAAGATTTTTTATTATTGGCCCAGTCTTCAAATGGTCCCAAAATTGTTCATTGTAGACTTCTGATATTTGGACCCCTTTATCAGATTGGTCGACATTGAGTTCTAAAGAATCTAAAATTGAACTTTATTTGATTTCATATGCTTAATCTAACCATGAATTTATATTTTGGATATTGGACCATCATAGATAAATGTCCAATTAATTTTTTTTAGTTCTAAGACCTCATTCATTGTCAAGTATTAAATTGCAAGCCAAATTTACAGCCGTATCAAGCCTGATTGTTGAGTCAATACTTTCCCCAATTGTTCAGAGATCGACCTCTGCGGTTGTATCAAGCTGCGGGCTGCAGAGGTCTGACTTGTCTTTTTTATTCTTAAAGGTTCCGATTCAGAAGACAGTATTGCCGATTATGACAGTATGGAACAAGACGAAACATGTGAAAGGCTGAATGAACAAGGTGAACATGGTTCAGAATCATTCGAGAACATCACTGATTATGATGAAAAAAGACTCACTGAAAATCTAGAAGACAGTGAGGAATTTAGTGAAATAGTTCTATAAAACCAGATGATAGCTTCACCTCATCGCTTGCCACCAGTATTAATGAACAAAATGAGGTCTTTTCAGATGTGTCATTAGGAACAACTTCAGGAGACTGCTTAACATCAGACACCGACGAATCATAATAGAGCACAGTAATAGTCCCTGGAGTTCCCCAGTCTTACTCTAGGAAAAAAGGACAAGACTTGGAGAATCTGTATAGATTATAGAGGCCTTAACCTATTAACCCGCAATGATGCCTACCCTTTGCCCCATATTATATATATTATTAAGCGCAACATATAATATTTGATCCATTTAAAGGAAAACCAATATACTGATTACAAAAGTCAATAGGAATGTATCAACTAGTCACAAAGATCCTCTCTGGCAAATAAGTCAAAACCAGAATTGCAAACTAGAACTTTCAACCAGTCACACAATGTTCCATGTTAGAGAATCATGCAAAGTAAAATAACGGTATAAATTTTAATTTATTGGTATTCATTACTCTGAAATAGAGGGTACTATGAAACCTAAAGTTGCTTATACCGTTTAAAGTGAGCCATGAAATAAAACTAAAATTTGGCTACCTGATTGTGTTCAGCCAGAACTATTCACCTAGCTACATTGTTCTGGGACTTTTCATTTAGATACTTTTTCCGGAACTTTTCAACTGCACTAACAACTGGTTAAAAAGTTCCATCGGAACAAAATAACTGACGGAACATAGTGGCTGTTACATCTTCACACTATAAACGACAAATATATTTTCCAATACCTGTGTGACGTAGAAAAAAATATTGACACTATAGGCCTTTTTAACTTTCGTTGTTTTTTTTCTGGACAAACTATTTTTTTGGCGACAAGTCGAAAACATTTTTTTCTTTCAATTTTAGCATTATATATAGTGGCAGCTGAGGGTGAAACAATTTTTTTTTTCTCAGGGTCAAAAACAAATGTTTTTTTTCTCCAAAAACTGGAAACAAACTTTTTTTTCCAAAATAAAACCATAGCCCCCCCCTCCCCCCCCCGAAAATCAAATGGTTGCTGCCTAAGGTGTAAAAACGGGTAAAACTTATATACCAATCTTGATAAAAATACAATCTTTTGTGTTGTTATGTTTAATATGAGTATGTTTTTTAATCAGTTGTGATGTTATATTGAGTTCTTTATCTATTACCGAACAATTTTTCTTTGAAATATTAAATAAGTTAATACATATAAATTACAATATGAGATATACAGTACAATAAAATATAAAAAGAGAAAATAAATAAATTTTTGTATATTAATTTGTATTGTTGAAATCATGTTGATATATGAATCCTATCGTATTGTAAATTGATAAATCCTGTTTCTTGTGGCCTTGTGTGACATGTATATTTTGGTTGAATTATTTTCTCTTTGACAAAATTCCCGTTTCAAAACTTATTTAAAAGATTATGATGTAGATTACTGTGATATTCTGGTAGTTTATAGGTTTAGGCGTTCAGACAAAGACAATGGACTTGCACATGGATTTAATAGGGAAGTAGCATAATCATAGTATTATACAAAACAGATACGGAACAGATATGTAGTACAACTACATAGGTCTGTGTCCCAAGAAAGATAACTCAATTCTTACAATGATAAAGTAGGATATTACATTCCTCCCTTTGTTGAATTTATGAATCTATAATAAGATAAATTTCAAAAGAGAATTATAAAATTTAAAAATAAAGACTAGATTCTAAAATGACTAGAAAATCTTTTCTATGACTAGATTATCATTTAACAAAATAAAAATAGAAAAATGATTGACATATATCTTTTTCACAGAAAAATGATTAAATAAATGTATGGATGAGAACTTCTATATTATGCAAATGAAACAATGAGTATTATGATCATATAAACAAATATAAATATCGGACGGATTTATATTATTGATTGTCTATTAATGTTGTATTTGTAATTACTGAAATAATTAAATGTCAATATAAAAGTTAAGCAATCAAATGTTCAAGTTTGTATTGTTTGTCTGAAAGTTTTTTCTGTAGATCTCATCTGAAATGTTCATCAGGTTTTGGTCATCACACATTGCAAATCTATTTCTGAATAACTAATACTAAATTTCTATAATGAACAATAACTATTATGCACTTTTAAAAGGGGATTATTATGCCCCATCACAATATCCTGTTTTGAATGCATATTTAGGGGATTATTATGCCCCTCACTTTACACTCATAATCTTGAAGATATGATGGTGGTTTGCGGATACGTGTTGGACGACTTTGAATTGGAGATTTGTTTTCCTCCTTCGGATGAATTGCAATATCGAGTTCTTCTTCTTCATCCAATTGATCGGAGAATTTGGCACTGTGTTTTGTACTTTTGAAGAATGAAGCATTGCGTGTTGTTTGCTTTTCGCTGTCCGAAACAGTTATCATGGTTCCTTTCTTCTTGATGACGGTTTGAGGTCTTGGATCAAATATCGGTGTTAATTTGTTCTTCTTAACTTCATTTCTAATTAACACAGTGTCTCCTTCTTCAATGTCATTTGACTTAGCTTTATTTTTCAGATCAGCTAAATGTTTCATTCGTGTCTTTGCGTTTTCATCGTTTTGGCGTGCATATTCATCTAGTTCTGGTCGTTTTTCTTTTGGTATGCTCGGTAATTTTGTGTTTGTTTCCCTTCCGAACAGCAATTTGAAAGGATTTACTCCTGTTGAACTATGTGGAGTATTGCGGTATTGCCGTAAAAATCTATACATTGATTGTTTCCAACTTTTCCTCTCTACCTCTGCTGCTTTTATGTTTTTCATCATGGGTTTGTTAAACGATTCTGCTTGAGCATTAGCCCGTGGCCATCTTGGCGTGATTCTCCTGTGTGAAAATCCTATGCTGGCAGCATATTCTCTAAATTCATATGAATTAAACGGACTTCCATTGTCGGTCTTTAGTATTTTTGGAATCCCATATGCCGCCAGCACTTTGTCCAACACTGGTATGACAGTGTGACCTGATGTGGATCTTATTATCTCAACTACAGGATATCTAGAATATTCGTCTGTTATCACAAATAGGTAGTCTCCAGACGGTAGTGGACCACAGAAATCTGCGCTTAGTGCACTCCATGGTTCTCCTGGCATTTCTGACATTCTGAGTGGTTCCATTAGCTTAGAACGTGTTAGAGCTTGACATGCTATGCAATCTTTGATGAGTGAATCTACTCTGTCGTTGATGCCGGGAAACCAAACTTTTGATCTGATAAACGCTTTTGTCTTTGTTAATCCTTGATGGCCTTCGTGTGCAAGACTAACTGCACGGTCACGAAGTGACATTGGCATAACAATTCTATTGTCTCTAAGTAAAAGGTTTTCATCATGAACAACAAGTTTATTTTGAATGCTGCGATATACTTGAAGTTCTTGAATATCTAAATTGGGATCATTTAATTTCTTTAACTCGTACCACTTTCCATTTCTTGTTAATTCAATAGCTTTTTGAAGTGTTCTATCGGTCAAACTTGCGCCTTTGACTTCGCTTAGCGACATTGCTTTTGGAATTGCCTGATTTGCAATAAAGTTCACATATTGTTCAGCAACCTTCTCCTCGTGTGATCGCGTCTTGCTACACATAGCAATAGGATGACGGGACATGTAATCTGCAGGATTATCACGCCCTGGCTGATACTTGATTGTAAGCTTATAGGGTTGCAGACGTAAACCCCATCGTTCTATTCTCAGTGGTATTTTGGCCTTTTGCCATATCCTCTCTAGCGGCTTATGATCAGTTATGATATTTACATTTTTAGCTCCACGGATAAAAATGTCAAAATGTTCACAGGCCCATACTATGGCCAGTGCCTCTCTTTCTGTTTGACTGTACCTGGACTCTACATCTGTTAATGCTCTGCTTGCATATGCTATTGTCTTTTGATTTTGAGAGATAATTGCTCCAAGTCCAACTGGACTAGCGTCAACATATATGTCTGTTTGTAGAGAAGGATTGAAATAAGTTATTACTGTCTCACTAGATAGCTCAGTTTTAAGATTGTCAAATGCGTTTTGTTGCTCAGGAGTCCATTCCCAGTCCATGTTGTGTCGTGTTAACCTTCTTAATGGTTCACAAATAGAAGCATAGTTTCTTATAAATCTAGATGAATAATTTGTCATTCCAAGGAAGCTACGAAGTTCTGGAACTGTCGTTGGCGGTGTGGCATCTTTGACTGCCTTGACTTTACTCGGGTCTGGTGAAATACCCTCTTTTGAAAATACGACTCCAAAAAATGTAACTTTACTCTTGTTAAACTCGCATTTGGCTTTGTTAACTGTTAACCCGTTTTTTTTGTAGAGCTTGTAGTGTATCGTTAAGAGCTTCGTCGTGCTCTTCTTGAGATTTTCCATATATAATGATATCGTCTGAAATGTTCTTTGCATTTTGTACGTTTTGAATTACGCACCTAATTGTCTCTTGAAAAATTTCTGATGCTGAAGAGATGCCAAAATTAAGTCTCTTATATCTAAATAATCCCATGTGTGTACTGAATGTTGTGATATATCTAGAGGGCTCTTGTAGTTCTAGTTGGTGATATCCTGCTCTCAAATCTAGTTTACTAAAGACTGAAGCGTGATTTAAATCATGAATGAGCTCCTCAACTGTCGATAATAAATGTCTTTCTCTTATAATGGCCTTGTTGGCCTCACGCATATCTACACACAGACGTATCTCTTCAGGGTTTTTCTTTGGTGGTGTTACAATCGGTGACACCCAGGGTGTTGGGGTATTCCCTATTTTCTCTATAATGTCTTGATCTAGTAATTTTTGTATTTCCTTCTCTACCTTTGGTCTAATGTGAAATGCTGTTTTTCTGTTTCTTTGCGCAACCGGTCTGATGTCAGTGTCAATATGTAGTTTTACTGAACCACCTGTGTATTTTCCAATTTCATCCCTGAACACATCAGGATACCTCTTCTCGGGAGCTTGTATACTTATCGGTTGAATTATTTTAACAAGTCCTAGTTGTGATGCAGTAGGATAGCCAATCAATGCGCCGTGTCCGCCTCTCACTACGTAAAACTTGTGTACACCATATTTGTGTTTTGTTTCTACTCCTAGCTCACATGCTCATGTGACTTCAAGAGGTTTGCCCCCTCCATAAGGCAAAAGTTTTATGTCATTTTTGTTAAGTTTTGGAGAGCCAATGTTTTAATGTGTTTTATCATCCAAGATATTGACTGTCGCACCAGTGTCTATCATCATTGAACATGTTGTGTTATTTACTTTGATCATAGTGAAGGGTGATTTCTTTATTGAGCATACTGCCTCTTTAATACTATATGAATATTCTTCATCTGAACTATCCAGACTTGCTTGATATGATTCTCTTTGGGACGTTTCTGTCTGTATTTCATGTACCCGTCTGTCTCTTGTGTATTTTTTTTGTTTGCTTTTGCCTCGACATACTTTAGCAAAGTGATTTTGTTTGTGACATGCATTGCATGTTTTGCCATTTGCTGGGCACGGTCCATTTTTATGAGGAAATTGGCCACCACAATTTCTGCATTGTGTCTGTCTAGTTGGGCGATTAGAGTAATTTGGATTATGATATGATGATGATGCCTGTTGACCTCTTTGTTGTTTATAATTTGTCTTTGGATATGTCTTGTTTGTGTTTGTAATTTTGTTTACAGTTGTTTTTCTCTCCATTTCAGTAGCTTGAGTGTCAGCCATTTCAAGAGTTCTTCCAAGTGTTAATATATCATTCAGAGTTTTGTCTGGCTTTCGCAGAGCTCTCCTGCGTAATCTGTTAGACTTGCAATTTTGTATAACTTGTGAAAGGATTTCCTTATCAACGTTTGTGAACTCACATGTTTTTGCTAGTTTTCTTAGTTCTGTTACGAATTTGTCAAGTGATTGTCCCTTCTTTTTGTTTATGTGTACGGAATTTATATACCTCCATTTGAGTATTTTTTTTCGGTTCAAAGTACGTAGTTAGCACTTGCTTTGTGGCAGTATACGAAGCTTCAGTTTCCCCCTTTTCTGCATCATAAATGTCATACACACTCTCCCCAGCGTAGTGAAGGAGTAGGGCACGTTTGCGTTCTTCATTTTCGATTTTAAGGCCAACAAACAAATTTTCCAGTCGTGATACCCATCTTTCCCATCTGGGACCTGCGTTTGATTTGTCACTGGCATAATCAAAGGTTGGATATGGTGGGAGTGATTCTGCCATGGTTTTTGCTTAGGTTCTTTGTTTTACCTCGTCGCCATTGTGATATTCTGGTAGTTTACAGGTTTAGGCGTTCAGACAAAGACAATGGACTTGCACATGGATTTAATAGGGAAGTAGCATAATCATAGTATTATACAAAACAGATACGGAACAGATATGTAGTACAACTACATAGGTCTGTATCCCAAGAAAGAAAACTCAATTCTTACAATGATAAAGTAGGATATTACAATTACGATATTAATTGTATTCTTAGAGCACAATAATCAAGTGTGTTTTACTCAGAGTAAATGCAAGCTTTCTTAAAGTTCAACTCGATTTGTTCTGGTATATCATTTACCATAGATTGCCATTCCATTTGACTTGAGTCGTCCCCATAATCATATGAAATCTCTTCTCCCTCTCCGATATCTTTAATGGCAAATAGACAAAGTATTGCGTCTGTTGATGAAAGACGGTGTATTTTCATTTTTGAATTACAGTGTTTGGACGGCCTTGACTCGTCATTCACAAATCGACAAAGTCGATCTGTGTTGGTGGCATCAATGCTAAAATAAAAATTAACGTTCAAGCAATGTAAAATTTTATGGATAGACTTTTTGCGCTTTTACAAAAAAGTGCAATTTGTTATTCACCTAATAACAAAATACAGTTAAGGTTAAATCTTCCTGAAGCATTTATAGCACAATTTGTATAAGCCAACACAAATGGTTATACAATTTGGCTTCAAACCAGCCGTGTCAATACGCTTAATAGCCTTTCTTGGACCGTGCAAATTCGCACCTTACGTTTATTTGTGCATATTTAACAAAAAAGCAACAATGAGGATAATTTCAGAATAGCAAATAATATATAAATACTCAAACATGTATGGTAATTCTTAATATTGTTGAATATAAGGAAAATCACTGGCGAGGATCAAACAGTCTTTTAAGATATCATTAAACACAACGATTTATGATCATTAAGATAGTAACGTTTGCAGTGCATTTTATGTTACTGCTTTGGTGTGTGTTGCTTGCTAGTTGTTAACATGACTATTTGCTAGAGGTTTGAGTTACGCAAGTGTTTGTGATTTCGGAGCCTTTTATAGCAAACAATGCGTAATGGGTTTTGCTAATTGAAGCTATTGCAAATTGTTTCCAGTTGGAGGAAAATCTGTTGGAAGTATGTTAAAGACAATGAAGACACTTATGCATGTGATGCATGTTTTAAATCTCTTAAAACAATTTACAACAGTCAGAAAAAATGCAAACAGTTGACTGACACTCTCAAAGAAAAAGTATCTAATAACTTTGAGAATCTCACCATCAAGTTAGAATATGTACGTGGCAACAATAGTGTAACTATTTAACCCCTTCTAATACTGGGTGTACAGGAAAGAAATTCAGCCCACCCAGAGGATCAACTCTACATCCCTTCCAAAAACTCAAACACAGTCACTCTCAAAGAATCAGTTCCCTGGTCCTAAAGTCAAGGTAATGTATATAAGATAACATTACTTTCTTAAACTTGTGATCATTGAACATATTTTACATGTAAATTACAAATACCCTGTCAGACTTAAGCCATGTTATTTTTAACTTTGTATCTCCCACTTCTTGATTTAGAAAAAAATCAACTCAACATACATGTACATGTAATGCAGTATTTATGTTACCTATTAGACACATGCATGTATATCAGTTTACTGGTATTAAGGAATGCAAAAAGTTATGCCATGATACATGTAAAATGTACACTGTACATGTAGACCAGTTTTGTAAGCTTTTGTAAACAATTATGTCTTTTTTTGGGGTTATTTATTAACATAAGAACAAAATCATAATACTTAATGTATATTTTTAACTTTTTTTAGATGCAAATTCATTACCGCCAGAGTAAAAGAAAAACTAATTTACAAGGACCTACTAAGCTGGCCTCTAGGGCTCTTGTAATGAAACAGTACAAGACTGCACTGAACCATCTACTTCAAATTAACGAAGAATGGTATTTTGAACACGGTGATATGTTCAAACTGTATTCAATTTTGTGTGAATTGTGTACAAGCCATTACATCGCCCTAGAAGTAACAGAAATAATAAAAGAACAAGAGTGTGAGGAAATACAGAGTATTGTTTTCACAGCGTCACGTCTCCAGTCCAAAATAGACATTAACTCTCCAGAAATGTCAGAATGTATAGAAAACATTAAATCGTCTGCTTTCTAAAACAACACACTGAATATATGTAATTTTTTTTCTCCTATTCTTGATTAAATCGAATAAAAATATTTAGCCTAGCCTTGCTTGTTATTTTCAGATTATCAAAGATGCCCAGAAAAGCAAAAAAAATTGTACATGAAATATGACAAAGAAAATCTGGAAAATGCCATTAAATCTATTAAAGATGGGAGTTTACAGGTAAAGAAGAGCCAGTCAAGTATTTGGGGTTCCCAAAAACACAATCATTGACCATGTTAGTGGCCGGATTGAGTTGCATGTAAAACCTGGGAGGATACCAGTTATTCCAATTGAAATGGAGAATGTTGTAACGCGGAAAGTAGTTGAGGTTGTCAATAAGGGATTCGGCATCACAAAAAAAACCCAGCTGCAAATGAAAATATAACGATTCTGTAAATTACAAAAGATTAAGACCCCTTTTAAGAGTGGAATACCGGGAGATGACTGAAGGCGAGGTTTTAAATCTCGCCATCTTGAAATAGCTCTGAGTACTTCACGCTCAGGGATGCTTAATCGGGTCGTCGTAACAAAGTATTTCGAGGATCTTGAACAAGTCATTACTGATAACAGCTGTCCACATCTGGAATATGGACGAAACAGGAAAACAATTCGAACACAACCCTACAAATGTTTGTGCACGTAAAGGTTCCAGAAATGTGCCAAGCCGAACAAGTAATTCGCGGGAAAATGTTACCATACTAGCATCAGTAAATGCAGAAGGGAACGTTATGCCTCCAATGTGTGTGGTTAAAGGGAAGACCATTATATCAGTTCAATCCTTTTGTTGCTATAATACGGTTTGGTCTTTCCAAGAGCGTGCTTGGATGTGTGACATTTTTGTGTACGTAAATTGTTGTTTTTGTTTGCCCGATGTTTAGATAAAAATAAATATTGGAATTGTTTGAATTTATTAAGTGTTGCAGCTGTTTTTTTGATGTTACAAAATATTAGAAATTATTTTAAATTAAGGAATGTAGCTCCCTCATGCAAAGCTCTGATTCCTTTCACGGATTTGGCTATACTTTTTGGACCTTTTGGATTATAGCTCTTCATCTTTTATTTAAGCTTTGGATTTCAAATATTTTGGCCACGAGCATCACTGAAGAGACATGTATTGTCGAAATGCGCATCTGGTGCAAGCAAATTGGTACCGTTAATTTTATTACACAGATTAAAGCAGGCAAGGTTTCAGATGTATAAAATTGGTATTGTTGGCAATGTCACAAACTAAAGTATTTATGACAATAAAACTCTGAATTTGATAGAATTTAGAGGTCTCCAGTGAAAGCAGAACAGTTGCCGAGCTGGCATCAGTTTATCTTGCTGATCCTTGACCAATTAAATACAGAAACTGTCCGGCGTCCTGTGTCCGTCGTCGTCCTGTGTCCGTCGTCGTTAACTTTTACAAAATCTTCTCCTCTGAAACTACTAGGCCAAATTTAATCAAACTTGGCCACAATCATCATTGGGGTATCTAGTTTAAAAAATGTCTCCGGTGACCCGGCCAACCAACCAAGATGGCCGCCATGGCTAAAAATAGAACATAGGGGTAAAATGCAGTTTTTGGCTTATAACTCAAAAACCAAAGCATTTAGAGCAAATCTGACATGGGGTAAAACTATTTATCAGGTCAAGATCTATCTGCCCAGAAATTTTCAGATGAATCGGACAACCAGTTGATGGGTTGCTGCCCCTGAATTTGTAATTTTATGGAAATTTTGCTGTTTTTGGTTATTATCTTGAATATTATTATAGATAGAGATAAACTGTAAACATCAATAATGTTCAGCAAAGTAAGATTTACAAATAAGTCAACTTGACCGAAATGGTCAGTTGACCCCTTAAGGAGTTATTGCCCTTTATAGTCAATGTTTAACCATTTTTCGTAAATCTTAGTAATCTTTTACAAAAATCTTCTCCTCTGAAACTACTGGGCTAAATTAATCCAAACTTGGCCACAATCATCTTTGGGGTATGCAGTTTAAAAAATGTGTCCGGTGACCCGGCCATCCAACCAAGATGGCCGCCACGGTTAAATATAGAACATAGGGGTCAAATGCAGTTTTTGGCTTATAACTCAAAAATCAAAGCATTTAGAGTAAATCTGACGGAGTGAAATTGTTTATCATGTCAAGATCTATCTGCTCTAAAATTTTCAGATGGATCCAACAACCGGTTGTTGGGTTGCTGCCCCTAAATTGGTAATTTTAAGGAAATTTGACGTTTTTTGTAATTATCTTGAATACTATTATAGATAGAGATGAACTGTAAACAGCAATAATGTACAGCAAAGTAAGACCTAAAAATAAGTCAACATGACCAAAATGGTCAGTTGACCCCCTAAGGAGTTATTGTCCTTTATAGTAAATTTTTAACAATTTTCATAAAATTTGTAAATTTTTACTAACATTTTCCACTGACACTACTGGGCCAAGATCATTATAGATAGAGATAATTGTAAGCAGCAAGAATGTTCAGAAAAGTAAGATGTACAAACACATCACCATCACCAAAACACAATTTTGTCATGAATCCATCTGCTTCCTTTTTTTAATATTCACATATACCAAGGTGAGCGACACAGGCTCTAAAGAGCCTCTAGTTTTGTTTAAAATTATTTTGTGCGATATGTCTAAAGTAAATACATTTTTAAGTTATTGTAATTTTTTGATTGATGCAAATCGGGTTACACGTAAAACGTTTTTAACTAGGTTTGTTTTCACGTAACATTTTCTATAGTCAATTTGTTTATGACCTTCCTTACCACCTGCTTTGCAAACCCAGTCATTAGGTCAATTGCTAAAATTATGCCCATCAGCTAGACATTTCGAGCAATTTTTGAGACGATTGCTTGTAGATGGTTGACCACGTCACATTTCCCTATAGTAATAGAGCGAGGAATGTCTTCGGATAAAGGACCCTGACATATGATGATTTTTTCACCAGTGAGGGTTTGTGATCTCATTATCATACCTAAGACGTTCTCTAAAGTAGTTCATTAGTACACAACTCCGTTCTTCTAGAGCTCTCAATATTTGGCCGTAATCGGCAGAGAGTGGAACATCTTTCACTCTAATTCTTACAGTGTCTATGTTCTCATGTATGGTTACCCGAGGGAAACTTGAGTAAATGTTGATTTTTTACCCCGAATTTCCACTCCCTTACAGATTTTGTTGTTTATTCCATCATGTATGTTATTAGTTTAAAATTGTTGTAAATTGAATATGTTCATTTTCATGAAATGCATTTATAAATATAAAAACAAAATTGTCATATATTGTTTTGGTAATTTACAAAAGAGTAGTTAAATTTCATGTTTGAATGTGAAAATCTGCCTTGAATTTGTAGGAACTGCTCTTGAAATGACTCATGAGTAAAATACCAAATAAATACTAAAAGAAATTCATAACATTTTGTGTAAATTTCTTACTGACAACAGACATTAAAGCAAGATTAATATAGTGAGTCAGAAAATGCTAATTATCTACAATGCATATTTTGTTAATGTTTGATGTTGCAATTTTTATACGCCCGTCTTTTAGACGGGACGTATTATGGTATACCGTTGTCCGTCCGTCCGTCCGTCGTCCACACTTCGGACAATAACTCAAAAACACTTTCACCAATTTCCTTGAAACTTAAGTGAATTGTTTATATCTATTGTTGTAAGCTCCATTTCTTTTTTTTTTTTAAATTCAGATTTTAAGTTTTGGATTTATGGGGCTTTATTCATAAAAAAAGGGGGATTTTCAACACTTCGGACAATAACTCAAAAAGGCTTTCACCAATGTCCAGGAAACTTTGGTGAATTGTTTATATCTATTGATGTAAGCTCCCTTTCAATTTTCATAAATTTCAGATTTTAAGTTTTGAATTAATGGGGGGGATTTTTTAACACTTCGGACAATATATTTATAACTCAAAAAGGCTTTCACCAATGTCCATGAAACTTTGGTGAATTGTTTATATCTATTGATGTAAGCTCCCTTTCAATTTTTATAAATTTCAAATTTTAAGTTTTTGATTTATGGGGCTTTATTTTTTTTAAAAAGGGGGATTTTTAACACTTCGGACAAGAACTCAAAAAGGCTTTCACCAATGTCCATGAAACTTGATGTAAGCTCCCTTTCCATTTTTATAAATTTTAGATTTTACGTTTTCTTAAGTAATGAATTTTTATACTTAAAAAAAGGGGATTTTATGCAACTTTGGTGAATATATTAATGCAACATCCCTTTTGATTTGTATAAATATCAGATTTTACATCAACTATACCAATTTCGTCAGATTTTACATTTTATACTGTCTTAAAAAAATTAATTCGAAAACAGCCGGACATTTAATCGGTGTAACCAGATCCTTTGTATGATGATCAACTTTACCAATTTCGTCGAAGCTGTCAGATTATAATTTTAAGTACAATATAAAAGTATATATCTGTATAGAATTGTGTATGCCTTTTCTCACCTTTGCACCAAACCTGCTATAAGTGTATTGATAATTTTTCCACATATAACAGTAACTTTAATTTTTTGAATAATTGTGTTGGATCTAACCTTAAATCGGTCATTTGATCAAGAAAATTTTTATCTATTTACTTTCAGTTGTGTAAGACAAAAACATGAACCAGCCACAGCTTTGTTGAAAATTTACATTGATGTCCTGTCAAGTCTTTTGTTAAATATCTATAGAAACACAATAATGCAAGTAAAAGACTATTCATGTAACCCAAGATATCATACAATGAACATTATGATATATGGTACAGGAACGAACCCATTGGACAAAACGCAATAAGAGTTGTTTTTTTATGAAGAATATGTAAAATTTAGCAAAACTATCTAGAGACTACACCAACCACTGTATCCGCTCAACATGTTTAGGTCCCTTAATAGCTTGCTGTTCGTTGTGAGCTAAGTCTCCGTGTTGTCGACCGTACCTTGACCTAATACGGTCTACTGTTATAAATTGTTATTTAGATGGACAGTTGTCTCATTGGCAATCATACCACATCTTTCTATATCTATCTATTGTATTAGTAATTTTGAATCTGTTTTTTTTTATTATTATTTTCATCTTAAACAATAAACAGAGACAGCAAGGACACAGTTACGGGACACCAAACCAAAGAAAGCATTTTTGCGCACTCAAGCAGTACCCACATTTAATCATCTACATCAAACACTGTCGAGTAGTCCGCACTTCGGTGTTGACTTGAATATCAATTATATGGTAATTTTTATAAATTTGAATTAAAGTTGGAGATCACTATTTCCGACTTAATGAAATTATATAGTATTCTTTTATTATTGAAATGCTTGGAAAAGTACACAGTTTCCTTGTTCATAATTGTTAACATAATGTTTTAAATCTTTTATAAAGTTACTTAATTATATTACATCCATTAATATAATGTATTGTTATTACAGGGTATTTATTTTGGATTACAATATAGAACGAAATAAAAAATCCATAACTTTATATTGTCTTGGTGTATTCATTTGCCACGAAACAAGACTACAAGCCAATAGGCCAACTTAATTTAATTAGTAGATTTTCATCCAGATTTTTGAAAAAAACTGGGGCGGGTGTGAGGATTTTATTTTTATAATTTTATTTCATACGAAACCCTCTTGTGACGAGTTCTTCATACCGCGGGGCGTATATTAAAGCAAGCCTGTAAATAAGCTTATATCATGTTCATAATTTTCAAAACTCTTGAATAAATATCTCTGATTGGCAACCACTGTTTTTCATGTAATTGTGGTCCGAGATTACTCTGACGTCCGACGGCTGTTTTGCCAGACAAGCTAGGGCCGTGGGACGTCAGAGGCATGTTTAAGTCTTTTTAACTTTGGTCTACACTTTAACGTGAATTAGTGAAAAAAACCCTGGTTTCTGTCACAATTATCATAGATAATGAGACTGAAATAAAAGGCACAACAATAATTTCACCCTCAAACGAATCCAAAAACAATCAGAAAATTCAGTTTTAGGAATGAACTTGTGTGTTTGAAATTTAAGGAAGAGAACTATTCTATTCAGATACTGATTTTTTAGTTTGAGACTGAAGTTGAGTGTTTGCTGCAAAAATGTTACTTCTAGTTGGACTTTTTAGTAAGCCTAGGCTATTCAAAAACAGTTGTATGGTAAACATTATTTATCCTGAATCACTTTTTTTAAACTATATTTTCTGTGGAAAACAGATTTTTTTGGGTGTATTCATAGTGTAAACAAGTAAATTGTACATGAAGGCAACTATTTACCTACCTGAGTATCTAGTTAGATAGCTGCTGTATTGAATGACGAGGCCAGATGTAAGTAAGTTTGGCCCTCAAAATGTTGTATTGTTTTGTATTTGCAGGGAAGACAGATGTCCAGTGACGACGGGAGTACTGGAGGCAGTCCGAAGAGGAAAGCCCCAGGAGACGACACCAATATAGGGTCCCTCAGTTGAAGGGGTTGTCCCAAGCCAGGGAGATACAAAGGGCCAGGTGAGGAAGCTGAGGTCCCAGGAAAAGCCATCTCTGCGGACCACGGGGACTCCTCCCAAAAGGCTGGGGATACGAGTTTAAAGTGGGGTTCTTGGGTAGTTAGGAACACCAGGGATGTGAGCCGTGATTCCAGGGCTCTGTCAGGTAGTAGGGGGGGGGGGAACAGTTAGGGACCCCAGTGAAGGAAGGAGCCGCTGTCCCGATGGCTAGGGCCACCCCTTTGGACATTCCAGTCGACCGGGATGCTCACAAACAGCAGAGTAGGGCGCGAACGATCTACTATGAGGAAGAAATACTCCTACAATTTTAAAGACTTGGATACAGATCGCATTCACATTTTAAACCTTTTGGCGGAAGTTTAGCTATGAAAACTCCAGCATGTATTTTAACCTAACCACAAAAAATATTCCAAATCAATGTAAACGTTATAAATAAATTTTTATACAATCAAACCAATAAAGGGGGAGGGGCTAGTTTTATATATCCGGTATTCAGTCGAGTACCTGTGTCTAGGTCCTTTGCCAATAAAGTTTAATTTAAACTCGTGCAAATATTTACTTTGAAAATTTCACATCACGTGATCACTAATGCTGTATGTGTAAATCTTGAGATAATTATGATCGAATCGTAATAGTCTTGAGTGTTTGAAGATAAGTACCGAAAAAAAATTGCTTAAAATTTCATCATTAAAAAAGTTAAATATTTTACCGCAAAAACCACGTGTTCAGATAAGTTTTTTTTAATTTCATTTTGTACGTTTTAAATGTATTTGCTATCTTTTAGGAGGGGGCTTTTATGTTGCGTTTGGGTTGTAATCATTACTATGTAATCCTTTTAAAGGTGTCTTAGCAATATGTAAACAATTAATTCAACATATAGTTGACATACTTGTACCTGGGTATGTATACGCTGTAAAATTCTTCTTGTGGTTCGGTTTGCGGCACCAACATTTCATGCGAAGTTCCTTCCAAAAACGTTGGGCATTTCGGGCCACTTTCCATTCTCCGATTTCAAGTATACACATCTGGCCACCCTTTTGTTCTGGCAACTTCTTCCCACAAAATTACCCACATTTTCTCAATAATAGTACTATCAGTTGGTACACTTATGCCAAAATATTGAGATAGCATTGAATATGTTGGATATTGGCGGAGTCATTAACAGTATGTTTTTAAGAGTCATGAACCTTACTCTATATCGGAAACCAACAGTTCTCGCTGTAATTGCCAATATCTACTCCTGAAATTAGCGTGGGCTTTCCTCATAAAGTATCAAAAGATGAAATGGTCGATTTTGCAGAACATAAAAGACATCCGGTGCTTCACATGTGTGAGGTATTCCTTCAATTTCCAAAATGGTATTCCTGATTGTAAGGTTTACGTGTGGTACATTGTAAGACGAACCTCATATTTCGTACATAAGAAGAATACATTTTCATAAACATTATGAACACGAAATCCTCGTCTGACTTGTATGGAAGAAGCATACATTTTTAACATTTGATACTGCATGTTTATCATCAAAATCATAGCAAAAAGAGTGTCTCTTTCTTTCATTGTAAAGCCTTTCTTTTATTATACATGTATAGTTTATCGGGAAAGTTATACCTGTTCAGGTATAAAAGCTGAATATAAGGTATCCGATGGGAATTCAAACCTCATAGTGTATCAAATATATATTTACCTATAAATATTGAAAATCAAACAAGCTAGATTTCAGCGATATAATTTTTTTTACATCATACATTGAAATGTAAATAATATGAAATAGATAAGGGACCTCCTGTTTTGGTCCATAAGAAATTGTTTACTTATTTGTAACCTGATTGGACATACAAAAAAAACCATTTGTATTCCAAAATTGCAAAATGGCTTTGAAAGCAAAGAAGATGAATGTCGAATATTCTCTAAAGAAGAAAATAAGGATTGTCTGGAATTATGAAGAAAAAAAAAACCCGCTGCAATTGGCCGACGATAATACATAACATATATAAAGGTTGAGGATGAACACGGATACGGCCACTTTCATTTTTGACAAAAAACATCTGAAAGCAGATTTGGTAGATTTCTCATATTTGAGCTTGAATCGGATCGTTTTTAATGACTAAATTTGTTAAAATCTTTCACTTAAATTATTGAATCAAATGAAATAAACACTAAAGTGATTGAAAAGTGGTCAAAATCTTTCGTCAGATGAACCTGAAATTTGAGGCCAAAATCAGTCCTTATCGGACCTACTCCTTTGTAACCAGCATAACCTCTTTTTTTTTTAAATGTTGAATCGTAAACAAATTTAAATCGTTTTCTTACCTCAGACTGACTCGTTTAATAAATGTATTTGTTGGCAACAACCAAAACTGACCATATTAGCTCTTTATTATGTAAATCTATATAGCCACATAGTAAATGAGTAATATTTCCATATAAGGATTGGTTGTATAATACAATAAGGCAGGAGGGACCTATAAGGGATGACATCAAAAGATCAATGTAAGATAAAAAAAAAAAAACTTCATTCAAATAGATGGGGGGGTTGAACAGCTGCAAGATTTGGTTATCCGACATTGATTTTTACATATATCCATATGGATCAATCAATTTTTCCCAAATTAAGTTAAGACGGGGGTAGGGGGTCAGTGAAAAACTATGTGAATTAAGTTTTTTATCCTTCATTGAACTTTTGATGTCGTCCCTAACTGTGTTTGATAATATATCAAAATACCAATCCTTTTAGAGCAGAGAATGTAAAGCTTAATTGTTTGGTTTTAATATTATAGTTGCTGATGAATGTACTGCAATAGTTGGTCTCCTGATCCTGCTTAAAAAACCCAGAAAAGGTTATCTGTTTCAAATATACAGCCAAGCAATATTCAGCCATCATTATAAATGTAAAAGATAAACTATTTTCAGTCGACAAATGCTCATTTAAAGTAATAATAGAGTTACAATTTTCGAATTGAAGAAAAAGAAGTTAAATTGGATGTATCTATACATTCAATTTAGCATATCCATGTTCTTGGGGGAAATTCTTCACTTTTTTAAAAATGTGATCATCAGAAGATGAGGGAAGAGTCAATTTAGACAGGTGAATTTTGACATAAAATAATAAAAGGTCTGCAAATTTTAGTGCTGCTAATAGTAAAGATTGCTTGATTGGTGGTTAATAACGTCATTCACGTTCAGAACGAGAACAAGTTCAAAGTTAAATACAATAGGTAGGTCTCGTCATAAAAGAAGCCTTCCATTGAGTTGTAGCAAGGGTTTTTAACGTTAAATAGCATGGCATACCTATACGGGGTATACATCTCCCTATTGATACAATATTTCCGTGCTTGCATTTCCTATCATGATTTTCTTGATACAGGTGTGTTGCGTACAGGGAAGCTATTAAACCAAGGATTTTTCTGGTGTTTGTTTTGTTATCATAAACATTATTTGATCATTGAAATCATCCCTTCATGAATTTTAAGGACGCCATCACGAGATGATAGACCGTTATTAGAAATAACCGTTTCACAGATGAAACCGGGTGTGTTCCTTACGTCGAAACTACAATTCTCTTCCCTTTCATGAATGTGAACCATCGAATAAACATATTTAACGGATTTGTTATAACATGAGCAACACGACGAGTGCCACGCGTGGAGCAGGATATGCTTACCCTTCCGCAGTACCCGAGATAACCCCTAGTTTATAATTGGGTTCGTGTTGCTTTAACCTTAGTTTTCTTGTATTTTTGTTTGTCTGTTTCGTTTTTAACTTTGGCGTTGTCAGATTATTATGCTGTCAAGGGCTTCTTCTATTTTTTGGTCCTCCATTTTGTCTGTCACCTTTAATTTTTTATACTGGTCACATAGCATATAGGTTTTACATGACAATCTCTTCAATTTTAACATGCACTCTTTTTGTTCGGTGTGATCTGTAATAGTGAACATTTTATCGCATATTTTGTAAAATTCGTCATTCAATAGACAAATCTCATTATGGAGTTTTACCAAAAGAGAAGCGTTGTTGAACATATTCATTATTTTTTGTAGACTAATGACAAAATCTATTAAGTTTCGATATTTATCGCAAACAGTAGAATTTTGAGAAATATAAGATAAAAGTGATTAGGCATCTCGAGTAATATAAGATAAAAGTGCTAAGGCATTTTGGGTAATATAAAGACATTATCACATTTCAATCAGGAACTAATTCCTATCAATTGTTTCCAATTGTTAATGCCTAACATTCCAATTAATGCCCAACTGCATGAAGTCTTTTAATTGTCGATAGTTCTAAGTAAATTAATATTCCGATAATGTGTTATTTTTGGTTATATTTATCCTCCAAGTTGGTAGACTTTAATATTGTCGAGTAAAATGGTATTCCGCTAATGTGTCATTTTTGTCCAGAATAAAAAGACAAATTTTCCTTAAATGACACTTATTGAAATATTATTTGAAAGGTTATATTTGTCCTCCAAGTTGCCAGACTTTAATATTGTCAAGTAAAATGGTATTCCGATAATGTGTCATTTTTGTCCAGAACTAGTATTTGAAAGACAGTCGCCTTCAATATCCTTATAAGTTATTTGATCAAAATCAAAATTAAACAGATAAATTGGATTTTTTAAGGTTTTTTTCTTTTTCTTAAACAAATAATTAATTTTCTCTCATTTCTGTTTCAATAGGCTTCAAAGAGTGGTTATGACGCCTTAGTATATGCAGCCAAGAGGGAGTATGCTGTACTGCCAAATGGTCAAGTGACCGAAGCAACACACGTAGAAAGCCACACCCTCAGTACAGATTACCTTTCGCAAGTTATATAATGTACCAACAGAATATGTCAACACACGGTGTTCCGAAATCCACAACACCTGATGGAAATTGTTTTTTTTTCATTTCATATCCGTTGCGTTGTATGGAACTGAGCAGCATTCATTGGAGTTTCGTCTACGTACATGACTACACATGTGTTTACATCCAGAACTCTACAAAAACCGTCCGGATGTCAACGACATATTTATACCGTCTCCATCATATTAGACTGTTCTAGACCAGCAGCGTACTCTTCAATTTGGACAATATTTGCAGCATCTGATGCCCTCAGTATTGCCATTTCTTCCATTTACCCAGCAATTAAACATCAGCAGGACCTTGCTGTCCAGGTGTTAAACAGTTTTCGGAGCTGTTACAACGTTACAGCCAAACTCTACAATCAGCATAATGTGGACACATACATCGCTAGCCTCAAACCCGTGCGGTACCTGAACACCAAATCACTTCGTCCAAATTTTAGAAGACAATTCTAATAACAATAACATTTGTACCACAATCTCATTGCTCTCCACGCGTAAACACATCAATTCCTTTAAACGATACTGTGGAAGACTCGACAATTAAAACCATACTCCTTTCTCCAAAAATAATTATTAACCATGATGTAGATGACGTTAACAATGAAGATGACGATAGCATTGAAGAACCAGTTGTTGATAGTGATGATGACGAATATCCAGCTCCTGATGGCGTTAATTGTCTTCCACTCGGTAAATTCATGTCTGCATGAGAATGTTTCTCATACATTAATAAAAAAAAACAGGTTTTTGATGACTGTCCCACTGGTAGTAAATCCAATTTATGGTTTCTAGTAAATAACAAGGGAAACACCATTACCACCGACAAGAAAAGAAATTACTATGACGATTGTGGTACATGGAATACCTACAAAAGCCGCACCCATCTACAGGACTACTTAATAAGTGACAATTTTCGGACAATTTAAAAAAAAAAGATCAGTACTGTTTAAAGCAACACATTAAAGGTCAAGTGGTATGAACCCCAGCCTCCACAATGTTACTACTATGCATAGTTACGAGACAGTTTTAAAATCAGATGATGCATTCAAGAAACATGTTTCCTGGTTTTCGTCATCGTCAGACTGAAAATTGCCAGATATTGCTCTTTACGAGTATCAGGGTACCTACAGTATTACTCGAACAATAAGGTCCGTACTCATCCTAATATTATTCGCCAGATGCAAACAGAGCTCACAGAGAGATCTTTCTTCAGTTAAATTAATACAATTCTATGACTGCTCCGCATGATACCAAACAAATAAAAAAATGCGAAATACCGGCAAAAGAAAAAAAAACGAACCATCAAGTTCAAACAACATAGCTGACGAGATTCTAGAAGTCCCCAGTATAATGAATGACCATCCATTTGTACAGCAGGTAATCCATAAAAAAAGGCAAGTGCCATCCATTCTGTGTTATACAGAACAAAAGATGACTGACTTCAAGATGTTTCACGCCAGGTCTGACGATGCTGTTGGTGTTGACAGAACGTTTAATTTGGGAAACTTTTTTGTTGCAGCCCTAATGTACAAACACCATAGAGTGGTAAAAAAAATATACAAAAGACCACCCAATATTCATTGGTTCAATACTCCTTCACAAAGATGCATCCTACAAAACCTACTTCACATTTTTCTCACATATTTTTTGCATCAGAGTTCAAAATAAACAGCCTGGAGCTAAGAATTCTTTTTGGCAAAATACATGCCTGAAAAATAACCAAAAAAGTTGGCTGATTTTTCTAAAAAAAAAAAACCAACAACGATGATAATGCCTTGGCAGTTACCATGGCAACCATTTGAAATATTGAATTTTTACCTTTTTCATTAGAGGACCATTTTCATGCATTTTGAAAGGGATCACAAATCACACTCTGCCTAGGCTTTACAAGGAGCTGTACTTTAAAAGAGATTATTTCCCCGAGGGTATCGCAAGCCCAGTAGTCAGCACTTTTTTTGTGCTTGTGCTGACATGAATTGTCATTGATATGGTTATATTTATAAATTTACTGTTTACAAATTTTTGATTTTTTAAAATACTAAGGCTTTTCTACCTCAGGCATAGATTAACTTAGCTGTATTTGGCAAAACTTTTAGGAATTTTGGTTCTCAATGCTCTTCAACTCCGTACTTTTTTGACATTTTAAACTTTTTTGGATTCGAGCGTCACTGATGAGTCTTTAGTAGACGAAACGCGCGTCTGGCGTATATACTAAATTTAGTCCTGGTATCTATGATGAGTTTATTTAAAAATTCGTGAAACTTAAGACATGTTTGTGTTTCCAGAGCTTATGTGGTATATATGTAATCAATGCATATATTCAAACCAGTTAAACCAGTATTGTTTTTCTTAAAATGCTTTCAAAATAATAGAGTTAATTATAAGAACACCAATAATTGAGTTAAACTGCATATTTTGTTCTAAAAATGGTCTTTATTTTGTTTGTGTTATGTTCATAAATTATGTCATATATGCAGATTGATTGATTTAATGTGCATACTATTTTTAATGTATTTAAATTTGATTTAAAGCCTTTGTTTTTCATATTTTCAGGTACATGAGAATGAATGTTTCTGCTTCAGACCAACACAAATAGTATGATCTTTTAGTTCCATTATTTCTGCGTAATAGACCAAAGACTGTTGTACAACATTGTGTGAGGAGATGGGTTGACTGTGAAAATTCATCAGTGAACGACATTGGCCAGACATCAACATCTAAATTTCTAGTGAAACGTTTCCGCGAAATAAACACTAGCTTGTATTACGAAGTATGTTTTGAAAATGACAACGTAATGCCATCATGTCAGTGTCTTGATTGGATGGAACATCATATGCCATGTAAGCATTTAATGACAGTCTTTAGAACTGGAATGCTCTACCATCAGCCTACAGAGAAAGTCCATAAATGTGTTTAGATGTGGAAAGTTTTCCTTTGAACTCTGAAGCGGATCATTCAAAAACAGATGATAATATTGTCGAGGTCACCATTGGAAGTTCAGGGGACATGGGAGAAATTTCTGTTAATAGCTTGCCTATACCACCTAAGCAGCAGTTGAAAAAATAAAGATAAAAAATATGAAGCTTACTGGAAATAACAAAGGAAAGATGCTATGCAAGTGAAAATTTTAAACTATTGCAAAAGATTTCAGCTACCCTTACATCTATGACAAGTGAGCTAAGACAGGACTTGCCAAAAGGGAGAATTTATTTAAGACACCAGTACAGAGTCAACCCATATTGAAACCAACGGTAGCAATGAGACAGACACAAGAAGTGCTGTGAGAAAACTGTCTTTGTCAAGGGAGAGGAAAATACCTTGCTCTGGAAAACATGGTCAATAAACACTTTACTAACTTCTGTTAACGCAGAACACATATCTCATGCATTCCACTGCGAAACACTGCTTTTCATTGGTCAGTTTTTCTTGTGCTTGTGTAGCGTGAGACAAGGTTTAACAGAACAAGACCTTGCAGTAAGATTTAACATTTCACAAAGTTCTGTTAGCAGGGTTTTAATAACTTCTGTTCTGTTTCTTACGGTTTTAACAGTTCTTCAGAGAGTAATTAAACCAAGGGAATTGTGTGTAGTTATCAGAAAATTGGCTGTCAACTAAATAAATATTAAACATGAATCATTATGCTTATTCTAATTTCTAAGGCCTTTAGCATTTCAGTGTCCAACTTGTCTCACCAACACCTCTGCACCTTGTCTAACTTTTCTTGGTACTGAGTTCCTGATCGATGAACCCCATTATTTTAGCTGAACTTCAGGAACCGCAAGAGACTTTTGTCCAACATCATCTAAAGTAAGCCTAAATCTTTGAAGACCAATATCCAGTTTATCCCAATACTTGGGTTTACCCAAAAATAATACGGATGTTGGTGTAAATCCCGAGCTCATGTTATCTAACATTCCCGACATCCATATCTGTGATGGGAACATGAATCTAATCTTGTGACCATTCCAACAATTTCTGAACTCTTCAATACTTCTGTTTATTGCCGGCGAGTACATATATTATAGGGCCGAACGGTGGATCATGTTGTCTGGGTCCAAATTTATCTGTGGGTCATCTTCCATTTGGTAGAAATCCTTATAAAATTTGGAGGTTACCTGGGTGTGCATGTCCCTCCGTAGCCTCTCAATCCTCTGGTTATGCACCGATCTGCCTGTGATGTGGCTAGTTCTTTGCCCAAATTCATAAACAAAGCAACTTTGGTGTTTTCTCCACCATGGTCTGATCTGACTCTGCTTGATACCCCATGCGAACACAAAAAGCTGTAGCACTGTAGTTGCGGTGTTGTTGATACCACATCTCCAGAAAGGGATGAACCGACTAAAACCATCAATGCAACCATGTGTAGCAAATCCCCATCTAAAAAAGATACAACACACAAATAATTATAACATAATTAAGAAGTTACCGGACTGCACATAATTTTTACTTCTGGGAGAAAATTGTCTTAAACGAATATATGCATATACGCTAACTGTCGACGCGTCCTAGGAACCAGTAAATTGGTATTTTCAATCATCAAATCGTCAATTAATACCGCCAGAGCTTAAAACTCAATATTTTTTGATATAAGGCATCATTTACAAATATTTAAAAAAAACAACAGTAGGTGTGTTCGAATAGCTATTTTTTTTCACTAAAATTACTTGACGACAGTCTTTCAAGCTGGTCAAGCATATCAAGAACAGTCATTGCTCAGCTGAATCCGGAAAGGAAGGTACGGATATCGAGAATAACAGTAATGCTGACAGTAATAATAACAATGTGACTCAATCTTGAGAAGAAATAAAGAGGGGACAAGAAAAGACGAACTTACATCCAAGTCTTTTGGTCGTTTAAAACTCAAAGGAAGTATACTTTTTTGCCTTTTGCAAGTTTTAAATAGGTAATGTATTTATATGCATGTTTCTTTTTCAGTTCAATATCCAATCCCAGAGAGGAAGTCTTTCTTTTCTACAAAAGAGATTCACAACTCAGCAACTTTTATGCCGCCCGATTCAAAGTGTCTGGAAAGTGGTACACTAGTACAGAGCAATTTTACATGTACAAAAAAGCCGGTAAGTGTTTTAGTAGTTATCTTTTAACATATGGACTGTATTTGATATTCTTCTATCTATTGATCTCTATTATTATTGTCCAAAACATATATGTAATATTTGCAACAGGACGTTAACCCAGATAGCAATACTTTGTTGGGCCAACATTGGTGATTGGTTGGCACAGTTGGTAAATAGTTGGCGTTGGCAGCACAACAAGAAACCGACGTTGGCCCAACAAAACTCAGCCAACAGTTATTTTGACACTATCGGCCCCTTGTTGGCCCAACAAAACTCCTCCAACAGTTATTTTGACACTATTGGCCCTTTGTTGGCCCAACGACTTTCCACCAACTGTCATTTTGGTGTTATTTGCCCAATGTTGGCCCAACATTTTCTTACCAACTGTTATTTTTAAAGTAGCTTGCCCAACGATATTTGACTTACGTTATCAATTGGTTCAGTGTAAGATCTTCTGACTGAAACTACTGAACCAATTTTATTCGAACTTTATTTGAATGATTCTATGTTATCATAGAGACTATAGATTGTGTTTGAAGGGCATTGAGGACTTAGTAAAAAATCAAATAATAAAGTCTTCCCAAATAGGACTATTTTAAACCGTCTGTGCCAAGAGCTAGAAAATTCTAAGTATTTTGAAAAATTCAAAAGTTTTTAAAACAGTATATTTATAAAAAAAAACCAAACATATCATTGATATTTCATGACAATATTGAAAAATGAGCCAACATTGTGCCAACAATATGCCAACGTATTAAGTTCTTATCTCCCCGTATTATACCACAGATTTTTTTAATTTTTTTTTTATATTATTTCAAAGTGCAAACCAAGAAATGTGCTCTTCATTCTTTTTATTTAATATTTTCAAATCTACGTAGTCATTTAAATGTAATTATCTTAATGATTGAATAATTTTATGCACACACAAAAAATACTTAAAAACAAATAAAATTTGAATATAGTTTCTGCAAGTTCCTAACTTAATCAATTGAACTCAGCTGCTCATTTGACACGAGTGTAATATCACACTCTCCACATGACAGCCGAGATTGACCTGCTAATATAATATAGAATGAAATTCAAAACAGTGTGGCTGTGGCCATTGATTGACACATTAGATTCATCCATTGACTGGGACAATTTAGGTGAACGTTTGTATGTAACGACCACTGTTCACTATGTACTTTTTAAAGACACTTAAACTATGGGGTCACCAAAGGTTCTCAACACCTAAATAAAGTAATTCGAAAAATTAATCAGAAATAACACGATGTTTTGATTTATATCAATTATATAAATCAAAACATAAAGGTTATTCCTGATTAATTTTTCGAATTATTTTATAATTAAAAGCGTTAAGAAACCTTGGGTGACCCCACAGTTTATCGTAGGTACGTCGTGAACAGTGGTCGTTACAGCCAAACGTTCACGTAAATTGTCTCAGTCAATGGATGAATTTAATGTGTCACTCAATGGCCACAGCCACACTGTTTTGAATTTCATTCTACATTATATACTAGAGATAAATATTTCTTAATACATAACATGAAATGCATGAAAAACATGTTTGACAGACTGAAGCCATCGTTGGCATACTGCTGTTCGACCAATATTGGTCCAACATAATTTAAAAACTAGACGACGTTGGTAGACTGTTGGCAAATAGCTGACATTGTTGGCAGATTGTTGGCAAATAGTTAACCTTGTTGGCATACTGATGTTGGGCCAACTGAGGGCCGATGAGCAAAATGACGTTGGCCCAACAATGTTGCCAACAGAATGCCAACATTGGCCCAACAATGTTGCCAACAGAATGCCAATATTGGCCCAACACATGTTTGCTATCTGGGAAACAACCAACAATCACCTCTTCATTCTGTTCTTTACATTTATTGCACCCATGAATTATTCTCTTTTCTGTAAATTACATGAGAGTCAAATAATTTATGTCTCTAGTCTCATTCATATCCTCATAAATGGTGACCAATGCCTAGCCTCATACATGTATGTACATGGTAATTAAAACAGGAAAAATATACTGTCATATATTACCGTATTCTTGGACCATGGAAATATTATATTGACAGTCAATTTAAAAATACTTCCATGGATACAATTATCAGCATTTCCAGATTATGTTTTGTAATATACAATTGCGTTTTATGAATAATAATATATAAGACAGTGACAAACAACTTCTTTTTTTTGAAAAGGGCGGTGGGGGTACAATGTAGTATTTTTTTAAAACAAATTGTTGGTTTCCTTTGAAAACTATAGCTAGGACTAGGCGTTGTTTTAAATACTAAGACACGTCTTAAACAAGTTCTAAAACCATCCTTAGTAATGTCCTAAAACATATCTTAAGACATATACTAGGATACTTTTATTGCCACGGTCCTCGGTACTATATCCTTTTTTCATATCAACTGTTTATATATCAAGATGCTAGAAATCTGAAAAATATATGATTATACAATTTGGCTAATTTATTAAACCTCGTCCGTATTTTTCTTCTTCAAGATCATTTTAATGACCAAAAGATGAAAACGGAGATCTTAAAAGAAACATACTCAGCTAAAATTAAAAGACTAGGGAGAAGAGTCCAGATAAACGCAACTGAATGGGAGCGCGTTTCCTATAATATCATGAAGAGAGGCATTTGGGCTAAGGTAATTAATTGCAAAAATATCTCGTAATTTCTCAAGAAATAGAAAATTCTATATACAAAAAAAAAATGAAAATATTGTTTATTTGAATAAAAAAAAATCTTGATGTTACAATTCAAACTGCATTTTTTAACAATTTTGTGTTAACAAAAATGAATTTGATGAAAAAGTATCTAGAGACTTAAGATGGACTGAATTATCTGTATGAACTATTTGTCATAATACTGGTACAATAGAAAATGAGTTTCAAACACGATAATTACTGACAATCTTGCGAGCACTAGCTGTTAGCTGACTGTTTTCAAAAAATATGTAATAAAAATCTTATGTCACATGTTAAAATACATGTCTTACTACTAAACCTTCATATCATTTTTTTATTATTGTGTACAAAATTGTTTTAGAAAAAGGAATTGCACCAGGGTTTGCAAAGTATTTTCCGGGCTGCGCAATACGCCCTGAAATGGGTAATACTAGGCAAAAGTGGGCAATATTATTTTTAAGCTTATTTCAACACAAAACTTAAAAACTTGTGGTAGTTTCATAGTATTACAGCTAAAATATATACCCTTTATTTTGATAACCATAGATAAAAGATTGAAAATTCAATTTCATTCATTTCAACACTTATTATTTATGGGCAGGTACATGTCATTGTAATTAACACTTATAGAAATGAAAAGGCTAATTATTATTATATAAACATATCTGTGTTCTAATCTGGATAACGACTTATTAAATAGTGATGTACATATACATTTTTTACTGGGCGTTTTACGTTTCCGCAAATTGGCATTACTTTTCGGGAAAAAAAGATGACGTTTCCTAAACAAAAAGGTTTACGTTTCCGCAAATAAATATCTTACTTTTCCGGAACGAGTAACTATTCCGTAAAACTAAATCATTACTTTTCCGCAAATTATTAAGTTGATTGATTGATTGTTGGTTGCTTAACGTCCAGTGGCAAATATTTCATGCATATTCAGGACGAGAACAAGTTCACAATAATTACAATAGGTAGGTTGATACAATAGAGGCCATCTTGGATGATGGTCGGGGAAATTTGGACTGCCACTGGAAAATGAGTCAAATTATTAAGGAATACCTGTCAAAAGCAGATAATAAAAATCAAATATTTATTAAGTTAAAGGTCATCATTAAAATGTATGAAAAAGTATGTTGAAAAGTCAGCTCTGATCTGATTTATCTTTATGAGTTCATAAGTCAGTTGTGGCAGAATATTTGTAGCCAACACGTGATCAGGTGATGGCTCGCAAAAAACTGATCTTTTAGGTGGGCACGAAAAGATTTGGCACCATTCGTTGTTCTCTGTCCCTGGGGTTCAGGAGGTGATGCAAAATTGGTTTATGGAAAACTTGAATTGCCATCTATATAAAATTTCCGAAAAAGTAATAAATACAAATTGAGGAAACGTAGTATTGGGACTTTGAAAAATAAGCGGAAATGCAATACGCCCTATTTACTTTTGACAGTTAAAGTAATTTTTCCTACATGTAACTGTTAATTCTAAATGTTAGTTTTGTACATTTGAAAATAATACCTTCTCAAATTTATAACTTGTATTATAAAACTCTTATACAAGTATTGAAACTTATTTATAAATAAAATGTGTTTAAGTATTTCATATTACCCAGTATTGCCCAGTATTACCCGGTAAAATCCAATAAAACCCGGGTTTTCCCAGTTTTCCCCACTGGCCTTGGCAATTCTCATAAAACCCGGATGTTCGCCAACCCTGAATTGCATGCATTGATTTATTTTTATTTATTGAATTTACATTTATAATTTTATTTATTTCTAGTTCAGTAGTGACAAAACACAGAAGATATTTGCAAGCAACAAATCCAAAAATACTTGCAGAATCAAGTCCGACGGACCTGAAATGGGGTACTGGCTATTCTATAACAGACCCAAATGCATACCATCAAAAGATGTGGCGAGGTCAGAATCTTCTTGGGAAAGCATTGATGGGGGTGAGGGAGGACCTTATGATGAGAGACCGAGTGAGTATGTGAGTTAATTAGCGAGAAAAACTGGAAGGATAAGAGAGATGATTATTTGCATAAGAGAGATAGTTGGTGGTATAAGAGAGATTATTGTTGGCATAAGAGAGAATGTTTGTGGTATAAGCGAGATTATTGTTGGCATAAGAGAGAATGTTTGTGGTATAAGAGAGATTGTTGGTGGTATAAGCGAGATTATTGTTGGCATAAGAGAGAATGTTTGTGGTATAAGAGAGATTGTTGGTGGTATACGAGAGATTATTGTTGGCATAAGAGAGAATGTTTGTGGTATAAGAGAGAATGTTTGTGGTATAAGAGAACATGTTTTATTCAATTGCATTCGTTTGTCCATCGATTAAATCAAATTAATGATATGTAATATTCTTGTTTTTATTTTTATTTCCATTTGTTACGTCATAAAAATGCTAACATATAAATAAGATGTGGTAAGATTACCAATGAGATAAATTTTCGCAAGACATCAAAATTAAAGATCACCTTACGGCCTTCAGCAATCACCAATGCTCATACCACATAATCAGCTATAAAAGGTCAAGAAATGACAAATGTTAAACAATTCCATCGAGAAAACTAACCTATGCGGCGAAAGTCATACACTAAACAATAGACCAAAAAGCAAATGTGCGACTTATGGACTTAATATGACACATTAAGGTAAAAAGGGATTTTTTTCTGAGCAGGCATATGCCTCAGACTGTTTAGGTATGAGAGTCAAAAAAACAATTTTGCTAGGTTTCATTTTGATTATAAGGAAAAACTACTATGTTGGATTTTAAAGTAATAGAACATGATAAGAACTAAAAAATAGGCAACGTATTATACGAGTCTAAATTGAAAACTACGTTCAAACCTATGATTGCGTTGGATAAAAACCGCAATTTTTATACGTGTGCATGTCAAACAAATTTCGTTGTAGAAGGGTCTAAAAAACAACATTTTCCAAAAGACCTAATATTTATATATATATAACTCGTCTAAACATCAACCCAACAATGTTAGATCTGTAAATTTGCTTTCGCAAATTTTTGGTTCTTGCCTCGCCGGGATTCATATATATAATACAGGGGCCGTTGCCTTTTATTTTACCAGGATTAGTTACAGACGCGTATTAGCGCCACATATTTTTTCCATCTTTCTTCCTGTCTTATTTTATCTTATTTCTAATTTAAGATTCAACAGAAATAGCATTTATTAATGTTGGAAGCTGTATATATTAAAAGTTATTACCTTTGTAGTCATTGCAAAGTTAAACTCTTGAATAATTAGAACATATCATTGACTAATAATGAGCAGAATTATTAGAAGATGTGGTATGAATGCCAATAAGAAAATTCTCCATCTAAGTCACGATCTTCAACACGGAGTATTGACTCACACCAAACAGCAAACTATAAAACCCCCCTACAAAAACACAAACAATATCAATGCTACTACTAGTATATATGTTCCAGACCGTACACTATGAGTATTTGGACCGTACGCGTACGGTCTGACTAAATATAGAAGTTATTCAAGTTTGGTAGATACAAATGTATGTAATAAAACAACATAACTGATACATCAAAAAGATTAAAAAAAGTTCAATAGTTATTAAAGTTTCAACTAATTAAAGTAATCACGCTTATTTGATCTGACACTGAATCTCCCAAATTCAGCATGTCAGTAATTCTTTAAGGTAGATCATAAGTAAATGTTTTTGGGGACAGAATTTTTTTTTATAATTTACCAAAATGAAGATTTTACTATGCTTTTATCAAGAATATAATAAAATGTATGGGTCACCGTGCTATTTTTCAAGTTGTGGGTCGTTAAAAATTGCCTAAATTTGGTTAGTTTGTTCATGAAAAAATACATTAGTGTGCATAAAAAAAAATCTATGAGACAGATTTTTGAAATAAGTTGTGAGAAGATAGGTTTCATAATATGTTTTAAGAAAATAAAAAGAAAACATGGTGTCACCGAACTTGTTTTATTGACACAAGTAAAAATAAAAAATTTCCATATTAGCCCAGTATAAATTTTGTACAAAAAGAGTTATCTACCCTTAAATGGCTCATTTGATAAAAATGATTTTAGAACCCCAAAAAATTGATAATTTTTAAAATCCTTTTTTTAATACAATTAATTAACAAGTTTTCTATAAATATATAAAAACAGTCTAATCATTGAATTGCAAATCTTTCTCCAAATTTGCAGATTTAGGCAAATAACTAGACCGATTTTGTACTGTGATTGTACAATCCAAGATTGATATAGTGATTATACATCGACCTTTAATAGTTTACTTTTTTTAAATTGTTATTTGGATGGAGAGTTGTTTCATTGACACTCATACCAAATCTTCCTTTAGCTATAAACTGGTTTTCGATAGATTTAATAATAGTAAAGGCTTATCCTAACCTATTCCAGGCTATAGCCATCGAGGAAAAACAAACAAATATAGTAGATATTTGATTTAAATTGAAACAAAATGTCTTGTGAAGAAAATGTTAAATATCGTGGAACAACAACAGATTCTGACTTAACTTTAACAATAATATATCGGAAATACATAAAAAGGCACAAAGAAATTTAATAATCTAAAATGAATCGGTACATATGTAAACAGACTATTTTTTTTTACATAATTAAGGCCGTTAGTTTTTGTTTGAATTGTTTAACATTGTCTTATCGGGGCCTTTTATAACTGACTATGCGGTATGGGCTTTGCTCCTTGTTGAAGGCCGTACGGTGACCTATAGTTGTTATATAATATATATATCATTTTATTCTGGTATCACCTAAGTTGGACAAAGGTATACAGAAAAACACATAGTTTACATTACATTCCATATACGTACATTTGTTGAGGAAGCATTGAACATGAGTTTTTTACAATGGTATGATCAGTATAGCCGACAGGTTCACATCAGAGAGAATCCAGTTTGTCATTTATAATTCTAATTAAGTTAAAGTCTGTGTCATTTTGGTCTTTTGTGGATAGTTGACTCATTGGCAATCCGCATACCACATCTTCTTTTTTATAAGTTGGTATGCTTATCTTTCATTCTTTCGAATTTATCTAGTAATGTGTCACCACCGTAGCAAACAAATAATGTTAAAATGAGAAAACATCTTGACAAAGCTCTTAAATTTATGCATGCAGATTATGATAAATAGATGAAAAACAGATACAAACTGATTTAGCGTTTTGCATAAGAAATATAATAATATATGTGCGCCATATTAGTTTTTATATTTCTTAACCCGGGCTGTACGAACGAGGACGTAGTTATGTATCCCTTAAGGAAAACTTCAAATAGATTTCTGATTTAGGAACTTTTCAGCAAGGCTCCCTGAAAGTAGGGACCATCTGAAAGTAAAAAAAACCAACATAAAATGTTGACAACACCTCAAAAGGGGATGACGATGTTGAGGACAATGAGGATATGTTTTATAACCTGTAGTATCAAATCAACTTTGGTGACCTATCTGTTTTATCATTTCATAAACTTATCCCAATACTTACAACAATTGGTAAACTATAACTGTTTTTAATGAATTCGTAAATACTATAATTTCTTTATACCTGAATATTACTGTAAATGTAAAAACCTAGCTTTTTTTTGTGGAATTTGCTAAATTAATGTGGTATCAACATATTGACTAAAAATGATTTGGCTCTTTTAATTTTCCCAAAA
Source organism: Mytilus edulis (assembly GCA_019925275.1). NCBI lineage: Eukaryota > Metazoa > Mollusca > Bivalvia > Mytilida > Mytilidae > Mytilus > Mytilus edulis. The sequence goes on from CM034354.1 coordinate 36,524,104, forward strand.
TTTTAAATAAACCTTTACTTTGACCCTTTGACTAAAGTATATATATTTTTTTTAAAATTTTTGCAAAACGGTTGCATAAATAAAAGTTTGAATAACACCAAACGTCATTAAAAAGTTAAGCTGATTATACAGAGTTTTCTCCCTGTAGTGTTAGGTACCAACTTAAGGATGCACTTAGGTGAGGGTTAATGAGATTAAAAAAAATCAAGAAACAAAATAAGCTAAAAATATTGATAGGTCATTGAGCTCCCTTTCGAGATATTCGATTTTTAAAATATGAAGGCAAATAGCTGACTCGGAACACTGTCCTTGATATTTTTTGGGTCTCAAGAACAAAATTTAAGAATATGCATAAAGTTTGGAAAATCACCTCTTATGAGCTATTAAGTATTATATGAAAAAATAAATGCGTGATATGGGACTAAATATTTTGCATTGTATCGTATGGAAAACACCAAGGAGTCAGACAGAACATTTGACACAAATTCCAAAACATTACAGAAGTATATCCTTAAGACACTTTCAATAGTGAAACCTCACTGAACAGAAAAACATCATTTTTTTTGTTTTAGAACGTACATAGAAATGTCACTTACCTGTTTTACTCCGCCTTTCCCCGTCCATATTTTTCACAATAAAAAAGTCAATAAAAACATAAAGCAGCATGCAATTATAACATCATAAGTAATCTTAAATATCTAACTTTAACATTCAATCAAAATATCAATTAAAAGAGGGACGAAAGATACCAAAGGAACAGTCAAACTCATAAATCTAAAACAAACTGACAACGCCAAGGCTAAAAATGAAAAAAAGACAAACAGAAAAACAAAAGTACACATGACACAACATAGAAAACTAAAGAATAAACAACACGAACCCAACCAAAAACTAGAGGTGATCTCAGGTGAACCGGAAGGGTTCTTATTATGGTAGAAAATATGCTCTGTATCAATTGATTCCGTTGATAAGTGTCTCATTTGGCTCTCGTACCACATTTTCTTATTTATATTCATGCTATCAACTCAATCGACCCCATTTATGAGTCACTGACATAAAACTCTTACTGAAAACACTGTTTAAATTAATCTTCGACAAATGATACGTAACGTAGCAGAAATTCACAGGGCTGGTAGTATAAAAAAAGTAAAAACACAAAAATACTGAACTCCGAGGAAAATTCAAAAAGGAAAATCAAAAATCAAAAGGCAAAATCAAAAGTCCAAACACATCAAACGAATGGATAACAACTGTCATATTCCTGAATTGGTACAGGCATTTTCTAATGTAGAAAATGGTGGATTAAACCTGGTTTTATAGCTAGCTAAACCTCTCACTTGTATGACAGTCGCATCAAATTCCATTACATTGTCAACGATGTATGAACAAAACAAACATACTCAAAGAGTAAAAATGTCAAAAATAGGGGTACAACAAAAGAAACATTCACTAATTCACAAACTCAGTCGGTTGTTGCCTGACTCCATTTCTGAGTCACTGACATACAACTCTTACTGAACACGTTGTTTAAATTAATCTTCGACACATGGTACTCAAAGTAACAGAAAATCACCAGGCTGGTGGCAGCAAAAGAATTATTCACTAACTCAGTCGGTTGTTGCCCGACTCCATTTCTGAGTCACCGACTTTCAACTCTTACTGTACCCACTGTTTAAATTAATTTTCGACACATGATACTCAAAGTATCAGAAAATCACGAGGCTGGTGGCATCAAAAGAAACATTCACTAACTCAGTCGGTTGTTGCCTGACTCCATTTCTGAGTCACTGACATACAACTCTTACTGAAAATACTGTTTAAATTAATCTTCGACACATGATACTTAGAGTAACAGAAAATCACGAGGCTTGTGGCATCCAAAGAAACATTCACTAACTCAGTCGGTTGTTGCCTGACTCCATTTCTGAGTCACTGACATACAACTCTTACTGAAAATGCTGTTTAAATTAATCTTCGACAGATGATACTTCAAGTAACAGAAAATCACGAGGCTGGTGGCATCAAAAGAAACATTCACTATCTCAGTCGGTTGTTGCCCGACTCCATTTCTGAGTCACTGACACCGCATTAGCACAAATAGGCTATATCGCGGCGAGAGCTAATTCGAATATTTTTTACAATTTAAAACCTGGTTGCCTTTCCAACTATTTCTTTGTACTAATGCATTCAGGAAATGATGCTCTTCACAATACATAATAGGAAAATAACTATTGGTCTTGTAAATGTTTCCGACCCCAAGGGTGACTGGGGTATAGAAATATGGTCACCTGGCAGTAAAACGCTTGCCGAAGTGGGGCGTCCGTTTGACTGTGCGGGATGTATCAAGTTCGCAGTCACGTCCGATCAGAAGGGGGACGTTAAATCCGATGCCTTATGTAAAGAGAGTGCCAAGCTCTTTTGCACGTTAAAACCCCTTGCAACAACTCTTTGAGGGGTCCGTAGGTGGCCTGTTGCAAGGCAAAATTTCTGTCCCTATCCTATATACCCTCCTTTTCCGGTGTTTGTCCAAATTTCTCCGAGTATCATCCCAAAATGGCCTCTATTGTATTTATTGTGGACTTGTTCTCGTCCTGAATATGCATGAAATTTTTGCCACTGGACGTTAAGCAAACAACAATCAATCAATCAATGCAAACGTTTTCACAGGTTAAAAAAACCCAGTGGTAACAGGAGGGAAATCACCCCTGGGGAGATTTTTTTTTCTCTTAAAATTTGCTAAATTTTTTACATGCTATAGTAATAATATAAAAAGACAAATTAGGGTCAAGTATATTATATAATATATCATATATGTGAGAATCGGACGCCTATTTAATTTAATGGGATATTATTTGAATGATTTAGTTTTCAAAAAAACACAGGGGACAACATGATTTTAAGGGGGTTGAACATTTAAATTACAATATTTTATCGGAAGAAATATAAGAATGAGTGTTTAATTGGCAGGGGTTGATGCATTATTTAATTTAGTTTACACTGAAACTTAAAATTTTCAAAGATGGTTGAACAAAAAATTGATTGCTTAAGGCCACACAGCCCCTTGAACTTGTTGATGTGGAAGAAGGGAACGATGGGGGAGTTAACAGTCAGACAGTTGAAGAAAAATTTGTTGGTAATTCAATAAAATAATTTCTTACATGGTTTGATGGGAAAAAATATTTATATGTTGATGCTTTAAATTCAGTTAACTGCAGATTGAAAATTACTGTGTTTATATTTTTCAATGATCTATTTGATATTTAGGAATAAGGGGGTAATTTTTTTTTAGAATTATTGAAAACAATATTATATTAAAACTAATTATTATTTAAATTAGACATAATACAAATCATGATTATTTTTTTATAAATAAATACGGATACTTTTCATGAAAAGAATTATGTTTCAATAAGCAAATAGATAGTTTATAACCTGTTTCTTGTTTTTTTTTTAGGAAAGTTTGATTATATAGTTATCAAAAGTACCAGGATTATAATTTTATACGCCAGACGCGCGTTTCGTCTACATAAGACTCATCAGTGACGCTCAGATCTTGAACTTGACATTTTGTCAATCTATCCAACACCAGAGAAGTTTCTTTGGAGACCAGTAAAGCAACAATGGGTGGATTATTTACAAATCAAATTAGTGAACAGCAAAAGCCAAACAACCATCTTTCCGATGCTGCTAGATCCAGAGTGTGTAAGTTTTTCTTGATCATTGTTTTGAATATTAATCAGTGTGTATATATGGAAAATAGTTAATGAAAAAAACTGTAGTGAATGCAGGGTTTGAATTAAGGTACACTGAATTGACAAAAACAAATAAAAATTATTTGATTTTAAGTTTGAATTATTTTCCCTGCTTTTGACAGCTCGGGTGTTTTCCTCTTCTCTATTCCCGTAAATTGTTTTGTGCTGTTCTAATTGTTCATGAGCAAGAGCAGAATAACTGAAAATCCTGTTACAATAATAAAGTTTTTGTATAGGTCTGTCACTGCAAATTTTTCACATCTAAAACGATTCATTTCATTACAATCTGCTGTATGATTTAACCAATCATTATCTTCTTCACAGTATTTGTTGAGGAAGGGCATTCCGTTTGACCCTTGTCTGTCTGTGACTACGTACGTCCGTCTGTTCGTAAAAAAACATGGTTTCCGTTCTCTAACTTGGGTTTGCCTCAACCAAATGTTATGAAACTAACATACAAATTGCTTATTACCACGAAACACAGATCAAGTTTGAATTTTAAGGGCGTCACTTTAACCGTTCTAGAACTATGCTCCTTTAAAAATCAAAAACAATAAAAAGAAGTTTCCGTTTTGGTACAGAAGTTTGCCAAATGAGATGCAACTTATTTATGATTTTTATCGTTACACAATACAGATCAAGTTTGATTTTTAGTAGCATCATTCTATCTGTTTATAAAGTTATGCCCCTTTACAAATGGAAAACTTACACTTTTTTATTTTCCATTCTGTAACTTACGCTAATTTCAACCAAATGTTATAAACTTATATATACACACTGTTTATTACCTTAAAACACAGATGTGGTTTGAATTTTTGTGGCGTCACTGTAGGCGTTCTAGAGTTATACTCCATTATGCATGGAAAAATTGTTATATTTTTAGTTTCTATTCATTAACTTAAGTTTGCCTCAATCCAATGTAAAACAAGAGATGAAACTGATACTTAATGCTTATTATCACAAATTACATATCGAGTTAAATTTTGGTGGAACCGCTTTAACCATTATCGAGTTGAGCCCCTTTAGAAATAGAAAAAATGCAAAATATTTAGTTTCCATTTTGAAACTTACGTTCGAGTTTGATTTTTTTGTTTTGGTTTGATGGTGTTGTGCAGAGTTATGACCTTGAATTTGAGAAAATTCACTGAAACCATCTGTTTCACGATTTGTTTCGTCATGCTTGAAGATTTCGACTTGAAAATTGACATGCAGTTTAATCATGTAAAGTTACTGATCAAAATCGAATTTTGTTTTGGTCTGATGATCTGGTGTAGAGTTTTTGTCCTTGAATTTTTCAATTTAATGAAATATTCAGTTTTCATTTTTTTTTTTGTCGTGCATGAATATATTGACTTGCTATTTATTACATATACAAATACATTAGTTTAAATCATGACAAGTTAAAGATCAAGCTAAAAAAAAATTTCAGTACAATGAATTTTTAACCGGTAAGGGACTATGTATTGTCATGCAATACTCACAGAATGGTTGTTTCTTTTCAAGGATTGGTGCTTCAAATACAGTATGTGAAAGACTAGGTGGTCTGGTCAATGACGCAGAAGAAGGTACTAAGGAATGTAACAGTAAAATGAAACTTACTGTGGTTAACAAGTACCCAAGACTTTGCCTTTTTCCAAGCGTGATATTAAGAAAGGGGAAGAAATTCGTTATGATTATGGAGAGGAGTCGAAGAAGTTGCCATGGGTACTAATCTAATATTATTTAAACGTTATACAATAGGATAGATAGATAATTTAGATTGCATTGTGATTCATTTGAAATTTGTCTCACCAAAAAAAGCTTTTAACACATTTTCGTCCATAAACTACAAATCAAATATAAATATTTACTTTTGAAGAGACAGACTATCATGGTAGGTTTTCAATTTCATATGTATCTTAATCCTAATGACATTATGCATATAGATGAAGGTATTTCATCGGTTGATATAAATCATAGTTGTGGTGTTTTCTCTATGTTGAAGTGTTTTGTCATCACTACACATTATTGCACAAAAGTGAGAAATTTCAAATTTGGAGGTATTTGATCGGTTGATATAAATCATAGTTGTGGTGTTTTCTCCATGTTGCAGTGTTTTGCCTTCACTACACATTATTGCACAAAAGTGGGAAATTTCAAATGGAAAATAATACAAATCTCTTAACCAATTCAATTGGAATGCATTTAAAGACTCAAATTGTTTTGGTTCTTACTGTACTTAGAATTATCCCAGGCATAGATTACCTTAGCCGTATCTGGCCCAACTTTTTGGAATTTTGAATCATCAATGCTATTCAACTTTGTTCTTGTTTGGTTGTATAAATATTTTGATTTGAGCGTCACTGATGAGTACTAAATTAAAAATCCTAGTACCTTTGATATCTATTGGATGCTGTGAAAGGACTTTTATTCGTAGGTACCATCTTATCATGTTTTTTTTTTGTTGATGGCATTATCCACTTGTATTGATAAGGCATGAAAACTAATGAGACACTTCTCCATCTAAGTCACAATTTGCAATGAAAGGCCCCAAAAATTGCTAGTGCAAAATTATTCAACTGAGAACCACAACGGTATAAGTAATGCTAAACAATAATCACTTAAGAACCACACCAGCAAACGACAACTACTGAACATCAGAATATATTTATGACCTGAAAAAGGACGATATAAAACAGAGACTACAGCAAACGACAACTACTGAAGATCAGAATATATTTATGCACTAAAAAAAGGACGATATTAAACAGAGACTACAGCAAACGACAACTACTGAAGATCAGAATATATTTATGCACTAAAAAAAGGACGATATAAAACAGAGACTACAGCAAACGACAACTACTGAAGATCAGAATATATTTATGCACTAAAAAAAAGACGATATTAAACAGAGACTACAGCAAACGACAACTACTGAAGATCAGAATATATTTATGCACTAAAAATGGACGATATAAAACAGAGACTAGACATCTTACAGCAGATGAAATACAACGCATTCAAGACTTTTACCAAAGTTGAATTATTCAAAGGGAAATAAATAACAATATACCGTCGTGTCTCTACATCTTATGGAAATATAATCAAATTAAATACATACCTTTTGACCACTAGAACTCCAACTCCTCCTCCATCTATTACTTTAGGTTGCTTCTGAATCAGATTTGACATGTTTATCCCAATTGAAATTCTTGCTATTGTACAACATTGTGCAATTAGATATTTCTTGCTATTCCACATTACTGTGCAATTGAAAATACTTGCTATTGCGCAATACTGTGCAATTGGAAATTTCTTGTTATTGCTGAGTACTGTGCAATTGAAAATTTCTTGCTATTGCACAATACTTAATATAATAATTTTAGATCCTGATTTGGACCAACTTGAAAACTGGGCCCATAATCAAAAATCTAAGTACATGTTTGGATTCAGCATATCAAAGAACCCCAAGAATTCATTTTTTGTTAAAATCAAACTAAGTTTAATTTTGGACCCTTTGGACTTTAATGTAGACCAACCAACAATCAAGAATCTACATACACAGTTTGATTTGGCATATCGAAGAACCCCATTTATTCAATTTTTGTTAAAGTTTGATTTTGGACCCTTTTTTGGACCAACTTGAAAACTGGGCCAATAATCAAAAATCTATGTTCATTTTTAGATTTATCATATCAAAGAACCCCAAGGATTCAATTTTTGTCAAAATCAAACTAAGTTTAATTTTGGACCCTTTGGACCTTAATGTAGACCGATTTGAAAACGAGACCAAAAATTAAGAATCTACATACACAGTTAGATTCGACATATCAAAGAACCCCAATCATTCAATTTTTGATGAAATCAAACAAAGTTTAATTTGAACCCTTTGGGCCCCTAATTCCAAAACTGTTAGGAACAAAACTCCAAAAATCAATATCAACCTTCCTCTTATGGTCATAAACCTTGTGTTTGAATTTCATAAATTTCTATTTATTTATACTAAAGTAATGGTACGAAAACCCAAAAAAATGCTTATTTGGACCCCTTTTTGGCCCCTAATTTCTAAAATATTAGAACCAAAACTCCCAAAATCAATCCCAATCTTCCTTTTGTGGTTATAAACCTTGTGTCATAGATTTCTATTCCCTTTTACTAAAGTTAGAGTGCGAAAACTAAAAGTATTCGGACGACGACGACGACGCCAACGTGATAGCAATATACGACGAAAATTTTTCAAATTTTGCGGTCGTATAAAAAGAATCAAAAGTTGAGACCTTCATCCAACTAAACAAAAGATTCATACGAAAATTACATATTAGCTGTTAAACTGTTTCCATTTTAATGTAAATATACATATATGGTATAATTATTATTATTAAAGTGTTCACTTAACCCCTTAAGTTATACAGCATTCATTTCATTACAGAACCAACCTGACCAAGATCACTTACTTTCAGCATCATGATGATCAACATCATCACTGTTTTTGCATCTGGAAGTGGTGATACCAATTTCGGCGATATCATAAAAAGTAGTTGAATCGGACGCAGCATTGTCTTCTTCATTAGGTTTTCCATCTGAAAGACAAATGATAAGGGTAAGAAACAATAACTTATGCCATCCTACATTGGTAATGGGTATTATGTTTCTGTTCCAAAAAAAAAAATGCAATATTATCCCAACATATTTCCATTTGTGTCTGTTGCAATATATTTTTGACAAACTAATTTTCAATTTTCGTATTGCTTAATTGAAATAACTTTAAAAACTTGCCATCATCACTTATGGTCCATTCAGCAACACCATGTTGTGTAGATAAATCATCATTTGTAAAGACATTTTCAGCATCAATAATCATTTCTGCTTAAAAGGGGAAAACTCAATCGTTAAAAGGGCCTTATATAGAAAAGGTACAGAAAACAATATATATTATACAGGAAATATAATTGCAACTACAGATATAAGAACATATTTGCAAAATTGACATTGAATTGGTATAAAGCAAAGTAATAACTGACTGTTATATACTTTATAAGTTTTAAATGCAGTACAGTACACACAGAATGTTAATTGCATATTTTTCTTATTTAAGAAAGGAGAACAAATTTCACTGCACTGATGATATGGACTTCTGAATCCAAGCCTACACAAAAGGCTGATCTGTGGAAAAGGTAATGTAGTTAGCTTTAAGACTTTAATCACTTGGAGTGCCTGTAATCTCCCATTTTAGAACAACCCTAATTATTAACAGAATGTAGGACAGAATTGAGACAGTTTGCGAAGACTGAAAATTGATTGGATCTATTCCAAAATATACACGATTATTTGATAAAGTAGACCAATTTTCCTTATAATATATATTGGCCAAATAAAAAAATATGCATGTTTCCTATTTACAACATACCCTTCCTATAATTACTTTTTTTCAGCCTAATTTTGAAATAAAACTTAAGAACATGATGAATAGAAAAAACATTATGCTATCCAATAGTTGTGCTATTTGTCTTGCAAATTCAATTAATGTTTTTTTTTTCTTTACCTGGTACTATCCTGTTGTTATTTAATTGTCTTGATAGTTATCAAAAGTACCAGGATTATAATTTTATACGCCAGACGCGCGTTTCGTCTACATAAGACTCATCAGTGAAGCTCAGATCAAAATAGTTAAAAAGCCAAACAAATACAAAGTTGAAGAGCATTGAGGACCCAAAATTCCAAAAAGTTGTGCCAAATACGGCTAAGGTAATCTACTCCTGGGGTGAGAAAATCCTTAGTTTTTTTAATAATTCAGTTTTGTAAACAGAAAATTTATAAAAATGACCAAATAATTGATATTCATGTCAACACCGAAGTGCTGACTACTGGGCTGGTGATACCCTCGGGGACGAAACGTCCACCAGCAGTGGCATCGACCCAGTGGTGTAAATAGTTATCAAAAGTACCAGGATTATAATTATATACGCCAGACGCGCGTTTTGTCTACACAAGACTCATCGGTGACGCTCAGATCAAAATAGTTAAAAAGCTAAACAAATACAAAGTTGAAGAGCATTGAGGACCCAAAATTCCAAAAAGTTGTGCCAAATACGGCTAAGGTTATCTACTCCTGGCGTAAGAAAATCCTTAGTTTTTCAAATAATTCAAAGTTTTGTAAACAGAAAATTTATAAAAAATGACCATATAATTGATATTCATGTCAACACCGAAGTGCTGACTACTGAACTTGAAATGAATCGTGATTTACCATCATCATTAAATACCTTGATTTTCTTTAAGGGCAATTCTAGTGAGCCATTCTCCAAAAGATCTAGAATTACTATCCATATATCTGACAGATAAGATTGCTCTTTTTTTCAATGATGATGACCTGCAATTGTGACGGGGTGGTCCTTTACCATGGACTGGTGGATCCTCTGGTCCATCCATAAAGACGACATTGCCACCTTCCCACATCCACCACCACACATTCTTGCCACAGTTAAAAATTTGAAATCCTATTGAGATGAGCAGATAATACGACAGACCGGTTTTTAATCAGGTCTGCAGAAAATGTTGTTCTTGGTCGTGGTGGAAGAAGTGTCCTGTTTGCTGATACTAGAAGTTTGGCAAGAGAAAGTCAACAGAAAAAGTAAAGAAAATTCGAACAAGATGTTACCTTCAGCCCCAAGAGAAAAAGGTGGCAGATGACACAACCAAACTTACAGATGAAATCAAGTTTGACAACTAGTAAAAATCCTGTTGCCTCTAAATCCAAGAAAACGTCCCAGCCAAAAAAACAACAATGCCAAACCCTGTGAAAAGGTTAAAAATGCAACAAACTTGCAGTGAGAGCTGGAGATGTCCACAATGTTTGATCAGCTTTTCCTACCAGCTAGTCAGTCAACGAAAAGTCCGGTCATTGAAAATTCAGTCAACATAATAAAAGAAATTGAAAAGGGCACACGTACGTCACTTGTGGAGACGTGGTCCATATGCACCAAAGCCTCAGCACATGAGATTGTTAGTGTGGAGGATAAGAAAATCAGGTACAGTATTTTTACTAAACAAATTTGATTAATGATAATTTTAAGTATGTGTGCCACGAGAAATACTAAATATGGATCCTTTTTGTCAAATCTGAATTCTTTTATTAACCTTTTTTTGTATATGTATATTCAGATTGCCAATGAGACAACTCTCCATCCAAATAACAATTTAAAAATAAGTAAACCATTATAGGTCAATGTACGGCCTCCAACACGGAGCCTTGGCTCACACCGAACAACAAGCTATATATATTGACAACATATTTGTTACGTTCGGAGGACATGTTTTTCAACAGACTGTCGGCATCCCAATGGGTCTTGATTGATTGTTGGTTGCTTTACGCCGCATAAGCACAAAAAGGCTATATCGCGGCGAGAGCTAATTCGAATATTTTTTTACAATTTAAGGCATATTTTTAAAATAAGACAAAAGTCCTTTAATGGTTCATTTTCATTTTTAAAAAGATACTCGTGTGTTATTCTAGTATGACCAATACGACATCTAGTAATAACACACTGATCTTTTCTGCACATAATATTATTAAAAGGTTTGCCTAAATTAGGCCACACCAATTTAATTTCTTGTTCTACGGATTTTTGGACTCAAAAATATGGGGCGAGCGAGCGATTTGAAAATTTTAATAAAAAAATATTTAATTTGCAAATTTTTGAGGCGAAGCTTGAAAAGTAAAGGCGATCGATTATATTTTTTTTTTGTAAACATTAAAAAGTAAATTTTGACAATATTAAAACTTGATTTATCACTTGTACGTTGACATTTCTTTAATTTCTGATGTATTTTTTCCCTGTTCACCAAGAAATAGTTAAATCTGGTTTATGTGTGTGTGACTGACAATGAGACAATTCTCCATTAAAGTCATAATCAGTTTGGGGACACCCCCTTAATGTTATAAATATCCCTTTTACATGTTTTATGAGGGATCAATATAAGTTATAAAATATTTGTTTGTATAAAAGAGTTCATATTTTCTCAAAGAACTATATATCTATCTGGTATTAAATGGTCAAAACATGTCCAAGAATTTTATAATATTCCTGGACTTTAACCATGTTAACACATTTACTTTAACAGTTTCATATTATTCAAAATAAGTGGACCCCTCTTTTAGAAAAAAATGTTTAAAATATGATGCAACTCTCCTCTTTTTGAGTACAACATTCTAAGTTTTCAAAGGTTTTGTATAGAAGAACTATACAAATCCTTGGTATTTCTATTTTCTTTTCTACATCAATAAAATGACCCCTTATCTGAGGGAGGGTTGTTCCCACCTGATTATAACAAACACAGGTCAAAGTACGGCCTTTTACACAGGGCTTTGATACAGAACAAACAGCAAGCTATAAAGGACCTCAAAATTATTAGCGTACACAATTCGAACAGGAAAACCAACGGTCTAATTTATATATATATCCAAACAGGAAAATACCAAATTATGAACAACATCAACAAACGATAACTGCTGAACGACAGGCCCCTGAATCAATCAGGACAGGTACATAAACATGCAGTGGCTATAGATAGTTTTGTTTCGCCAGCATACAATATAATTGCAGTTGAAGGCAAATCCTTCAGAAGTTCTTCGTACTTTATTCTAACAGCGAACATGTTTTGATAGGGAATATAAGTAAGGGGGAAAGAAACCAATTGTTTGTTCTTTACATGCATTTCCGCGCTGTTATAAATTTATATCGGAAAAAAAAATAGGTGCGGGCGGGTCCGTCGAACAAGGAATCAAATTGGTGTGGCCTTAGGTTTAATTTCATGCAATTTATTATCATCTTTTTACTCCATTTATTTTTCAATATATTAAAAACATATTCTCCAATATTAGATTTAAAATCAGTATATGGTATATCACAGTTGGGTCACCCAGGACATTATTTGCCTCAAGGTCTACAGCTGTGTTTCCAAGGATTCCAACACGACTTGGAACCCATAGACATATTATTTCTTTCAGAAGAATTTTTAAATTCCTCATTTCATATAAATTTTTGAGAATTGTTGGGTTTTTAATTTTAGTATTTCGTATAGCTTGTAAGCATGAAAGTGAATCCGAACATATAATAAATTTGGATTTATCTGAAAAAGAAAAGCAATAAATTTCAAAGCCAAAATTATTGCTTCTGCTTCAGCAGTAAAGATGAATGCATCTGATGGCAAACGGAGGGTTGCAGCTCTGTCCCCGAAGACAGCAGCAGATGCAACTCTGTCGCCATCTTTTGATCCATCAGTATAGACAGTTAAAAAATCTAGATAATCGGCTTTAATTTCAGCATAGTGTTGCTGAATTAAAAGAGGATTTGTTTTATTTTTATTTGAAAACGGAGATCAGATATCATTTTTGGTTTGGGAAGTTCCCATGGAGGACATTTGCAAGTTTAAACTTGAGCTACAGATTTTAAATCAAAAGAAGCTAAATGTGGTTTCAAACGTATACCTAACGGAGGAATTTTATTTTCATGTTTTGCAAAAATATCTCCATAAAAACACAGCTGTAGGCAGGATTATCTGAATGGGCTTTTAGTTTGACAGCATATTGAAGTCCAAGCTTCAAACGTCTGTCAGAGAGTGAGTGCTCATCAGCCTCTCCAACAGACTCTCAACTGGTGAGGTTTTAAATGCGCCTTAACAGAGACGCAAACCTTGGTGATGCAGAGCATCGAGAATCTGTATGTAGGACATACACTATAGTGCCATAATCTAGTTTAGATCTAACTAGAGATCAATATAAATTGAGTAAAATGTTGGGATCGCATTAGTTTTAGTTTATATTTTTTTTATTTCAATATGTCTAATGTATAAATATTACTTTTAACACAATTCTGTTCATGAGTTCATGGCGTAAGGGTTAAGCTGTCTTCATTTTAAACTGCAATGGGCAACACTTGACCTTTGGTGTCAGTGTATTGGTATTGAATGAATGTTATTATGAATAATGTTTCTTGTTCTGTATATAAATTAAAAGCAGTAGCATCGGGAAGACTTTTATTTACGTATCAACACGTAAAAGCCAAAACAAGACCTTGAAGAAAATGTAAATATGTTGAACCTACCAGATAACAATCTAGAAGAATGCCAGGCAGAAATCTTATGAGATTTATTTGACGGCGAAGTGTTAGGTGGGAAAAAGGAGAACATAATCATTTAAGAAACCTCCGATAGCTGAGCTTTCAATTTTAGATTTCCATTCATACCTAAATCTTATTATTTGGGCTATGTTCGTTCTTCAAAAACAACGGCAGAAATTGTTGTTGTCCTCAAGCAGTTTCCTCTTTCTTTTCTCTCTGGTCTCAAGTTCATTTCTATGACTGGAATTTGATCGGGATCTATGATAAATGTTAAGATGAAATTTTTTTTATGTAGATTACTGAAATAAAATTTGCGTATCCTGTAACACAGAAGACATGAGGGTGAATACCATTTCTTCTCCGTTTGTCCATGCTATACATCGTTGGTGGATACCTACGTTCAAAATAAAAATCTTAATTTCAATTTTATTTAATTGCAGTCATCTTTAACACTGAAGCATATGACCGCACTTTGAAATATCACTCAAGGGAAAATGTCTAGCATAAATGTTGGTTATTTCATGGGGAAAGTTAATTATAATACTAAAAAATATCTACAGGTTAACATCTCTTGTGGTAATTTGTCTCATTGGCAATCACAACACATCTTTTTGTTATATTCTTAAAAACACAGACCACAAATTTGCAGATTTAAAATTGTTGTGTTGATATTTATACTATACCTATATTTATAATTCAATTAGATTTACTGGAAGCCACACTAATGGCCTTTGCGACTGATAAGAAAGTTGAAGATGAGTTTGTCGCTGTGAAATCTGGTTAGTAGCGATGATTTTTTTCAGATAAATTATATTAGTTTCAAAATTAATTATATTAATTAGAAATGGTTAATTTTTTTCCTTAGGGATGTACTAAGATATTTTTGTTCCTGTTGATTGCTGTTATTTCTCTGCGACATCCACAAAAAATCAACTTTCAAAATTGAACAAATAAAATATGCAACAAACATCTACTTCTTAAAAATATGAAAGTTAGCATAAGCATGGACTAATGTCAAATGCTTTAACTACCGGTATTTAAAGAAATATAACAAGATATCTTTATGTTGAATTTTTAGGAAGTAAATTAAATCAATGATTGAGGATTCCTTTTTAAGGAATCATGGGTCCTTTGGAGGTTGGTTCAAACCCATTTTTATGATTTGATATGGATTCAAAACTAAATTGGTTTATCTAGAATATAGTAAACAAGAATATATTTACAAAATAATCAGAGGTTGAATAAAATAAGCTTGATAATAAATTAATGTAAAGCATTACAATTGTTTAAAACTTTAATCTATCTATGTGTGTTATTTTTCAAAGAAAAGCCAAACCTATGCTGTACAGGCAATGATAGACAAAAGAAAGAGAGGTTCCAAAGTACAATACCTAATTAAATGAGAGGGATATTCTGAAAATGATAATTCTTGGGAAATATCCCTCAAAAACTTCGCAAGTTTTTCAATAAAAAATGAAGAAAAAAACATGTTAATCTTATGATTGCTTGTGTGTTTTTTTTTATTTTTCAATTTTTTTTATATGGTTCATTTAACTAGAAATCGGATGTTGTGAAATTGGTTCATTTCAAATAATGAAAAATGTGACCTAACAAGTAAGTATGTTGATGTAAGGCTAACTTTTAAAGTAATGCCTATTTATTTCAATATTGTTTTATAGAAATCTTTGCATAATCCTGTAATGATATCAATTTTTAGATTAATGTTTGATAGAATCTTATGCAATTTAAATAATAACCTACACTCAAGTCGATGTTGAAGGGTTTTAAACTACTGTATGAAGGGTTGTTGTTGCTCATGACATACTGGTAAATATAAATTAAATGAGAATGGTATTCACTGGTAAGGAGGAATATAAGAGAAAATGATTACAGTTATGAAAGAGGGATATATGCAGTGAGAATTTGAATTTAATTAAAGATAGGAAACAATTTTTTTTTGTCATTTTAGAAAATATTTCTCTTTTTATTTTTACGAATGGGATATGCTGGTGTTTTTCTTTTTTTTTTTTTTTTTTTATATAGAACTGATTTTAAGTGCCAACAAAGACAAACACCTCCACATTTATGATACTGCATGTTTGGTAAAAAGACATTTAGAGGTTGTCATTTGTACTGTATATAGTTTGGAAATAATTTAGAAAATACTAGAAACAAGCTAAAACTTCATTAAATAATTACAAAAAAAAGTGAGAAATGTTTATGATTTTATTTTTCAACATAGTAATATTTCACTAAAGGAGTAGGTCTGGTTAGCACCGATTTTGGCCTCAAATTTCAGGTTCATCTGACGAAAGATTTTGACCACTTTTTAAACACTTAAGTATCTATTTCATTTGAATCAATTATTTTATGTGAACGATTTTAACTGATTCAGTCATTAAAACCATCCGAATTAAGCTCAAATATGAAAAATCTACCAAATATGCCATTTTTTTGGGTCAAAAATGAAAGTGGCCGCATCCGTGTTCATCCTCAACCTTTATATATACTAGAAAACACCCGTGATATCGCGGGTCCGTGAATGAGTTAAAGTATATAACTATGCGCAAGCCTTATTTTAGTATTAGTATTGTCATCGGATAAAGTCATGCCGATTATAAGATACACAGTTTTCTCTGCTTTCAAATCTTTCTGTTTGAACCCGTCGAACTGGAACTTATCAATTATTGGTAATATTAACTATTTGGAAAACAAAAGGTCCTGGAATGGAGTATTTTTTAATCAACAGCATTGTCATATATTAGTTATAAATAAAGTTGAATTCTTTGATTCGCTGTTTTATGTCATGCATGCCCAGTAACAAATTGAAAACTGTACCTATACGCCTTATTTTTAGTCCAGATTTGTTATCATAGAAAGTCATACTGATAAAAATACTACAAAAGGTAACAATTTGACAATTTAGTGGTGTCAACCCTGTGATTATGACCCGTGTATATAGCATATTAATCCTGAATACACCGCTTGGTGGTGCTTTTGTAAGATGCGGAACGTACAGATAAGGTTATAGGAAACAGTTGAATATATTATTGGTATCGGTATCGGACTCGACCCGGAACTTCTTAATTATTGGCAATATTAATTACATGGAAAACAAAAGGGCCTGGAGTGGTGTAATTTTTAATCTACACCTTTTGACTATATTAGTTAAATATAAAGTTGAATTCTTTGATTCGTCGTTTTTACGTGATGACGGCTGACAAATTGGACCTCGTAATTTTAGTATTATAGATTATGTATTATCATAAAATACAACGTATATTTCAACATGAAGGATGGACACGAATGCGGCCACTTTCATTTTACACGAATACCGTCTAAAATTTAACAAAAATGCTAGAAATGTTAAGATTTCAGTAATTTAGCACGACTTAATGGTGCTAGTACACGATATATGTGCAGTGTATTGTCAAAACAAGCCCATATTTATGAAGCTGGAGCATTCTACTGTCTAATAAATAACTAAAAGTTTACATTACAACAATTCTGTAAAACTGCTATAATTTGGGACCAAAAAGGGATCTTAATGAACCTACTCTTTTATACAAGACAGTAAAATATGTATGTAATAAATTCTCTCTGACAGTTTTAATACATAATGACAAAGAGAGGTTGCAAACTTATTGCAGTTGTACATTTGATATTATAGAAATGTTTCAAGGATTTCCTTACATTATTTGCTGGGTGTCATTTAAAAAAAATTACAAAATACAGTATTAGTCACTGACATTCCTTTCTCATATGATGTCAAGTTTAAACCCTTTAAACTTAACACATCATACCATTACAATACAATATCAAGACATCTAGTTTTATTATTTAGTTACTAAGTAATTTGAATAAAGATCATTTAAACTTAATACATATGTTTACAGGAGTCTTATTGTCATTCAAAACATTTTTTTTCAGAAAGCAGGGCGAAACGACATTTAAGAAAAAAAATCACATTTTCGATACCAATTTTCCACTGCTATGGTCACAGTATTGCATGTCATGTATGATAATATAATTTCAAATGATTTGTTAAACTATTGGTATCCCCAAGGGTGACTGGGGTATAGAAATATGGTCACTTGGTCTTCTCCCGACCGGCAGTAAAACGCTTGCCGAAGTGGGGCGTCCGTTTGGCTGTGCGGGATGTATTAAGTTCGCAGTCACGTCCGGTCAGAAGGGGGACGTTAAATCCGATGCCTCGTGTAAAGAGAGTGCCACGCTCTTTGCACGTTAAGAACCCTTGCAACAACTCTCTGAGGGGTCCGTAGGTGGCCTGTTGCAAGGCTAAATTTCTGTCCCTATCCAATATACCCTCCTTTTCCGGTGGCAGTCCAAATTTCTCCGACCATCATCCCAGATGGCCTCTATTGTATCAACCTACCTATTGTATTTATTGTGAACTTGTTCTCGTCTTGAATATGCATGAGATATTTGCCACTGGACGTTAAGCAACCAACAATCAATCAATCATTAAACTATTGGTTGGTTCAATACATATTTGTATATGTAATTGTTATACAATGCAATGGAACCATAACCCTCAAAACTTTTTGAGGAAGAGTGGGGGTAGGACAATCTGTTTGTAAATAAGTCCTTAAACATTTTTGAATAATGTTTACCAAGAGGTTTTGAATTTTGAGCATTCAATAAGCAGTTACAGCACGCTGTAACTGTTGATACATTAACAAACTGCACATCAATTTAGCAACTTACAATACGAATAACTATCAATATTTCGTAAAACCTACCTGATTCAGTGCTACTACGTTATATTGAAACCAGTTAACTGTGTTTCACATATTGTTCCTACGGAACGTGTATCATTTCATATCGAAGGCATAGACAACAGATTTTCTGTGATGCTTAAGTAAATGTAACGGAATTTGATGAGACTATTATTAAAGTGAGAGGGTTAGCGCTATAGAACCAGGTTTAATCCACCATTTTTCTACATTTGAAAATGCCTGTACCAAGTCAGGAATATGACAGTTCTTGTCCATTCGTTTTTGATGCGTTTTGTTTTTTGATTTTGCCATGTGATTATGGACTTTCCAAATTGATTTTCCTCTGAGTTCAGTATTTTTGTGATTTTACTTTTTAAGGCTAAAGTATTAAAGCTTATTGAATAGATGAATGAATGAGCGTATCTTTATTGTAAAAGCATAGACATATTGTGGCATAACCGACAACGTATACGTCATAATATACAATATATAAGATACGATATGAAAGCGTACATGAGGAGGTTCGCAGGGAAGAGGATAGATTGAGAGTCATGGAGAAGAGGGGTATATAGATCCAGGTTTTCTGAAATTTAAAAAGTCCCGTCTACTAAAACCAACGCCACATCTACGTCTACTTCTGTGTATTCCACTATTTCTGCTGTTCCGTATTTCCCATCTCTAATTTTTTTCACTTTTAATACATCTGTTGATCAAGAAGAACCAGACTAATGAAGTCACCATACCTTCCAATAATCCATCTATTGGTTAATTGACTCATAGAAACATTAGTCTTCAAGAGTACCGTCACCAGGAAAAGGCTCCATCTACCACTTTGATATTAGACTTGTAGATTACAACACATCTTTCGATATACACAGAAGGTTACGAACCCTTGGTGAAGACAAGCTAAAGTATTTATAATTACTTTACAATTAATAAATACATATTGGTAGGTTGTGATTCAAATATACTACTTACTGTGGAAAAAGATAACCAATACCTGTGGTTACAGTATACCAACAATTCTGGTTAAACTATTCCAGTAATTATGGTTAAAGTATACCACTAGTTATTGTTAAAGTATACCACTTGTTATGGTTAAAGTTTTTCACTATTTATGGTTAAAGTATACAAATATCTGAGGTTAAAACTATACCAATAATTGTGGTTAAAACTAACCCGATCTTATTCAGAGACAAGAAAACGTTCACGTTCTCCTCCCAAGAAATCAATTTCTGTTCACAGTACGTCTCAAACCTTTGTTTCTCTTCAATATTGTCTTTTTGTGAATGTATTCAAGTAATTTATTTATTGCTACCAGTTTGGTTTTTAAACGGAATGTCCTATTTCCTTCCCTCATATTTTCAAGGAAATTCACAATTGTCCCCTTTCCACCTGACCAGGAAAAATGAATTGACATTTTCTATAAAGAAAAAATCGTATATAAAATGCTAAAATAACGTCCCTCCGATAATAAAATATAGAGGTAATGAAATAACAAAAAATTGATCAATTGGTTGTTGGTTATCTAACCTCTAGTTGCAAATATTTGATGCATGTTTAGGAAGAATAGGATAAAGATCAATTGGCAGGTCAATAAAATATAAAGTTAAATAGAAGAAAACATAAAAGATATAGAAATCCTACAGATATAAATACGAAGACCTGAACAACCCGTCCAATATTTGCAAATAGAAAATACCTGTTGATTACATGTATTTACTGTCAAAATTTCTGAACAGTGTTTAATTTCGAGGAATGCGTATGACATCGTTAATTGACTTTTAATATTTTTTACTTAAATGGCTGAACTTGCTAATAAAAATCGAATAGAACAGAGATCAGGATACATTGTTCATTAAGCATTTAAAGTGCCTTCAACATCAACAGGAAAGATCAAAACTAATAGTCATGATACTTAAGGTGAAGACTGGCCTGAAAATAATACTTAAAGTAAACATCAAGATGAAACTAATGCTGTATTATTCTTTTGTCCAGAAGTTGGATGTGTTAGAAAATTTATTACTTAAAAAGGAATGGATAATTATGTCCTCACATAACAGTGAGAGAAAACACACATACGATAAAATCAAAGAACAATGGACATGTCTTTGTAATGATGTTGTCATAACATGCAAGGCACTTTCATCCCAAAATTGCAATTTTGAACAAATGGGATGGGCTCGGAAGAAAGGATAAAGAACTATACGATTTCCAGAGCGAGTTAAGTAATGTTTATAGATGAAGAGACAAGTGAACAGTTTTAATCTTAGATAGGGGAAGCATGTGTGGGAAAAGTTTATTTGGTTATATAGAAAATCACTGGGATGGGCACCCCTCCCCCCCCTCCTATAAACAGTTCTGGATCAGCCAAACATATAACTTAACATTTATATTCTTAACAGCTTACTAAAGTATCGCATTAATTAGAAAAGATTCCCCAAGAAAGGCATTTATAAACACATGATCTTGAGGGTCCACTTCACACCACAGAAAACAACAACAGATTAATTGCAGTCCTTACAGACTATCATGTAATAGCCAGAGGTTAAGGCAATTCCATCAAAGCATTCACACCAAATTGTTGAGTTTATCATTGAATTGATTTGCCGACAAGGGACATCATCTAAGGCATCAATGATGGAGGCAGAGAATTTTTAACTACCAGAAACCATTCCTTCCTGGTGAGCGAATCAAAATATGTTGGGACAAGACGGTACACAGATGGACAGGACAATTCATCATTACAAACTATGTGGGGAAATGTGTCTAAAAGGTCAATGGAAGGTACTTGACATCAAAACCAACTACAAAGAGCCAGAAACCAACTGCAAATAGCTAGATTTGTTAAATATTTTTGAACTCACCAGTGACTGTTTTTTTTCAAATAATCTCTACTGCACATTATTTCTGTATGGTTGGCAAAGGACAAGTCTGTTCTGACGTTAGGGTATTTATATTTGCTGCTGTTCATATAAGTTTGCTTTATATGAATTTGGCAATTTATTTTAGGTATTTTTGACACATAACTTTTCAACGGTTTCGGTACTTATACACCTTCGAATTTCAAATATTTGGCTCGGAGAGTTCCTAATGAAGGTAAATCCAGAACAGCGCTTCGGTCGTTCGGTCGCAAGCAATCCTTAAACGTGTTATTTAAAAGTTTTTGAAGAAAAATAATTCGCTAATTTTATTGACGAGACCGGCTTTCAAATTTTAAATGCACTTCATGAGTATCCCATTGCAAATACACATTTCTATCTGGCTGTATCTTTGTTGTATATGATTTTGAATACCGAAAATTGAGTCAGATTTACTTCGGTCTTTTTCTGAGTTCGTATTGGCACGTATGGATGTTACTGATTATTAATGATCTAAATGCATCTTTAAATTGTTGAAAGCAGATTTCATTTCCAATATCGTTTCCCCCAAATTGTAATATCATAGTAGTGTATGGTGAAAGATCAATTGAAGAAATGTGTCTTTTAATTGACCTGACAGTCCCGCCTCTAGTGGTATTTATATTTACTTTCTGCTTTAACGTTCTAGTTTGGATTCCTTTTGTTATTAAACTTCCAAAGAAAGTATCTGAGTGATCCTATCATAATTTAAAGCTAGTTAACAACAGGCCATTTCTCACCTAGTAAAACATGTACCTGTTGATTGGAATGTCCTCAATTTAAACTTTACAGAGAACTACTCATGTGTGAATCAAAATGAGACTCAACGTGCCTTTTGGGGCCACAATCAAGTGACCATTCCCCCTATCATGACTCATTATTAATGTCCAAAGTGCGAAATAAATATTCAAGAGGTCCTGATATGTGAACAGTCTTGTATGTATCCTATTTTTTTCAATTTTGTCTTACATCCATGAAAACATCACATACATGTAAATACTATGCCAGGAAAATCTCAATGTTGGAACCCAAAGGTATCATGAAATACATATTTAAAACAGTATAAAATTTGCAAAAAAAAAATGAAAAAAATAATGAACTTAATCGTCTGAAAGAAAATGAACGCCAAGCTAAGCAGACTTTGAGCTTACAAAACATGAAGGAAATCCAATACGCATGGTTTTTGGACAGGTTGTTCATATTATGATAATGTGTATGTTTTATTTCAATATTCTGAACCAAGGGCTACAAACATGAGATATTGAAAAGGTGATGTAGGCATGTCTGATACAATTTCTGCTCGGAAAAGAGGTCCAGAGAGGAAGCGTTCATTACTTGACAAATTCTCTTTAACTATGTGCGCTGAAAGTTGGCTTATTGGTTAAAGATTTAGCTATCAGGTTTTCAATCAGTGTTGGTTAAGTTTCACAAATTTTCAGCACAGCCAAACGGACGACCCACTTTGGCAAGATCAGGAAAAGACCAAGTTACCATATTTCGTGTCCCAAGTATTTACTTGTAAATAAAGGCAACACAATGTAACTTCAGTATGACGTATCATTAAATGGCAATCTATGGTTAATGTTGGTTTTTTCTGTATAAATTACTTTTTACCATATGTAGTAGAAGAAGGGTTTTAACCTTGTTCTTCAGTTCAGTTGAATTTTCTGTATTGTGTTGGTGGTTATATCTTACATCTTCTCTCAAAGAATCAATGTCACTTCCACTAAATTCAGTTAGGTTTAATTTTTGTTGAATCTAAAAATACAAGTCATTTAAATCCAAAAAAATAACAATAAGTCTAAAAATACAATTACTCTCAGTAACATATATAATCTAAATCAAATGAATATCAGTGAAAGAATAGCATTCAACTAACCGTTCATGCTATATTGGCATAGATCTACTATCAACCATTGGTCATTCATCTGGGTTTTTTCTGCATTTATAAAGAAATATCATGGATTGAAGGAACTACTTGTACTACTTCTCTTTGCAGAAACAATGAAAAAATGTCCTCTTAATGAGTTCATTAGCCAAATGATGTGTTGTATTTACAGAGTCGGTATAAATCCCACATGAATAATAGTATGCTAACCATGTACTGTTTTGGCATATAAAAGTTATTTGTTTCCCTAGATATACATATAAAGATGATTTATTAAAAAATGTGGTGAAATTTACAGTGAAAGGAAGGGAAAAAACCATCAATAAACCGATAGGAGGTTTGTTGTAACATTATATAACTATTCAAAAAAGTGATCTAATTTACTGAAAATATGTAAATAATTCACTTAAACTTTGGTTGCTCGAAGATAACATTTAATGTAACTGTCATGACTTCTAAGAAAATTTTCCGAATCAAATGACCGATTAAAGGTTACATTAAATACAATTTTCCAAAAAGTGGTCAAAGTGATGAAAGCCAGATCATACCAGATATATTATTTGATGAAAATCTCTAACTCAAGGAAAACTTTAGCCAGAATTTATATGAAAGTTCTAATGTGACATTACTAGAGGCAGTAGTTCAGCATTTTAATGTATTTTCAACAAACAATGAAAATTCGAAGTCAGCTATGTCAAACGCTCTCCAGACAGAAAAAGTCTCACTAGCCACAACCCTATTCTTTGCCTCCAACATTTAAAGAAGCTGGAAGCTTGATAAAGCCATTATTGATGCCGTTACAAAAGTATGATGCCTGCATTAATGACTGCATTTTGTTCAGGTCGTGTGACAATGGAAATTATAGTCACTTAGCTTCTTGTCCTAACTGTCAAGAACCACGTAAAGTAGAAAATTCCAGTCGGAAAGTTTTCATTGTATGCCAATTGCACCGAGACTAAACAGATGGTCTGGTAAGTCAAATCTGTGTAAACTTCTTTACGCGAAAACGTATATTCAAATGGAAAGTTATGCAACTTTACAGATAGCAATGTGTACAAAAACTGGAATACATCATTGACAGAAAGGCATAGATTACCTTAGCTGTATTTGATAAAACTTTTATGAATATTGGTCCTCAATGCTCTTCAACTTTGTACTTTATTGGGCCTTTTTAACTTTTTCGGATCCAAGCGTCACTGATGAGTCTTTTGTAGAAGAAACGCGCGTCTGGCGTAGATACTAGTCCTGGTATCTATGAAATTACTAGTCCTGGTATCTATGATGAGTTTATTTATATTCAACCCAACACCACAAAGTGTTGTGAAGATTGATTGATTATTGGTTGCTTAACGTCCAGTGGCAAATATTTCATGCATATTCAGGACGAGAACAATTTTACAATAAATACAATAGGTAGGTTGATACGATAGAGGCCATCTGGGAAGATAGTCGGGGAAACTTGGACTACCACTGGAAAATGAGGGTATCTTGGATAGGGAAAGACATTTTGCCTTGCAACAGGCCACCTAAGGACCCCTTAAAAGAGTTATTGCAAGGGTTCTTAACGTGCAAAGAGCGTGGCACTCTCTTTACACGAGGCATCGGATTTAACGTCCCCCTTCTGATTGTGATATACCATGTACTGATTTTAAATCTAGTATTAGAGAATATGTTTTTAATATATTAAAAAATTAATGGAGTAACAAAGATGATAATAAATTGCATGAAATTAAACCTAATTTAGGCAAACCTTTTAATATTATTATGTGCAGAAAAGATCAGTGTGTTATTACTAGATGTCGTATTGGTCATACTAGAATAACACATGAGTATCTTTTTAAAAATGAAGATGAACCACAATGTGTTCCTTGCAACTGCAAGTATACTATTAAACATGTTTTAATTAATTGTATTGATACTGCTGATATTCGTAAGAAGCATTTCAATGTCAATAATATGTATGATTTATTCAATAATGGTCCATTTACAAATATTGTTGCTTTTTTAAAAGAAATTGGAATTTATTATAGAATATAAGAATTTTATTATATTTTAATCGATTTTAATTTTAATCACGTTATTTTACTGTTGAATTTTATTTGTATATAATCAATTTGCTTTAGTCAAGAATTTTAGTATATTGAAGGACTTTTTGTCTTATTTTAAAAATATGCTTTAAATTGTTAAAATTATTTGAATTAGCTCTCGCCGCGATATATCCTTTTTGTGCTAATGCGGCGTAAAGCAACCAACAATCAATCAATCAATCCTTTTTTTCCTATCGACAGTTTATATATCAAGATACTAATCGGCAAAATATATTATTATACAATTTAGCTTATTTATTTAACCTCGTCCGTATTTTCCTTCAGTTTTATGACAGAGAGATGAAGACGGAGATATTAAAAGAAACAGACCCAGCTAAAATTAAGAGAAAAGGGAGAATAGTCCAGATAACCGCAACTTAAATATCATGAAGAGAGGCAAAGGTAATTAATTGCCAAAATATCTCGTTATCTATCAAGAAATAAATTCAAATTCAAATATTTATTGCCATATAAACTAAAATATTAAGTTTGTGACATATAAAATAATAAACAATATAACTATATTTCACATATATATATACACAATCATCCATTTACAGTAACTATTCCAGTGTCCCCTGTCCTCAGTTCTAATGACCTTTTGATGTAGGACCCCAATTTATTTACTTGTGATGGTATTGATGGATTGAGTATAGAAATCAACTTTTCTTCATCAGATAAATCTTTAACAGAAAAATTAAAATCCAAGTTGTTAAAAAAGTTATTTCTTAGTTCCATATTTAATTTACAATCTAATATAAAATGTTTTTCGTTTTCTAATGTTTTACATTTAAGGCATAATCTCTGCTCTCTAGGAATATTTGTATGTCTGCCTTTTTCTATATTTAAATTATGGTCACTTATTCTTAGTTTTGTTATTAATTTTCTATAAGTAAAGTTTGATGTTCTTAAATAGTCTTCAAAACATAAATTTTGTATAAGATTCTTATATAAATAACGTTTACTTTTTTCATCTATGTTTTGCATCTTATCATGTATCAAATTTTCAAAGAAGTTTTTAGAGCTTGTTTTTATATAAACTTTAAATGAATTATTTATTTTTTTGTCTGAACTAGTATTTTGTTGAATTTGTGCTATATCTATATTAAGTTCACTTAAAATATTTTTAACATAGGTAAACCAGGAGTATACTTCTTCCGAGTCTATGTTTTTACTAAGCATATAAGCTTCTTTCAAAAGAGGATTTAATTTACAGCATTCAAATCTCTTTAAATAGAAAATTATTTAGTAACAATTTTGCCATTTTGTTCGCATATTTTATTTTTAGAGGAAACTATAATACAAGTAAAGAAAACCTGACGTTATCTTTCAGCACCTTTGTATTGACATGAGTTATTGATATGTTCATGTTACTTTGCAAAGAATCTGAAACTCTTCTGAAAGTAAAAAATGCAATCAAGACATTCCAAATCCACTATCTATACATTATGGATTGACTACAATGATCGGTCAGGCGAGGTCACACATAAGTTTGATATGAACTGTGCAGATGAGCCACACAGTTACTAATTAGAATACAATTATGGTTTAACATTTACATTGCATTGTTCCTTGAGTAACACAATTGCAACCTTCAGTATAATTTCAACGGCAAGCAAAAATCGGAAAATAGTTTTAGACCATAGCAAATGCTCTTCTGAAATCTACATTTGTGTGCCAGTCCAATTTGAAATCCGGATAAAAAAAGATTAATAATTAATAATAATCTTTATTGCCATATAAACAAATGAAACATGTTTGTTACAAACTAAAACAAAAAAACATAAAATACACTCATACTTATGTATATATTTTTATATATCAATTGTTGCAAGTATAAAATATAGTGACAAATCAAAATACCAAATTGGCAATACATATGTCTATTTGAACAATAATCTTTACAAACTAACAATCAAAGAAATATATTTTCAAACCATGAGGAGTATTTCAGAATAAAAGGCCACACTTTTAACCATCAAAATCGGTTTACTAATACAGATCATGCCACAGTAAGAAATATTACACTTAAATTTGCGGACATCTATGACCTTTCATAATTGTCGATGTATATAGACTTATTTTCAAAACGTACTACTTACTTCATATGGCCTTAATATTTATTTATTCGAGTTTCATTGGCGAGGCTTGTGTATACGCACGAAGCGCACATCTGGTGTACAAAGCTGTAATCTAGGTACTAGTATCCTCTTAAGTTAATTATGTAAATATTGCAACAAAGTATTTCAGTTACAATTTATAGAAATGTCTGATTTTGAAACGGCTACCAGCACTGAAAAGAAACAAATTACCTACATTCACGAACATGCTTTACTTTCGAATAGGACAATGGGTCGCAAAAAACTCGTATACACAGAATTGCCCATCCCTTTAAACCGCAGTATATCGTTTTGATAATAAATATATGTTTTTTTTTAACTTTATATGACTATGTAAAGTTGATCTTGCGTTTATGTAATCTTTTATTTTATAATCAAATTCCAGATTATGAAAGTATCGCCCTTTGAAGGGAACGTGACCCACATTGAGGCGCGTAGCGCCAGCCCCAATAGATTTGAGGAATGTTGGCTTGTTGATTCAAGACCAACTAGTTCCCATTTCAGGCACATTTGTTAAAGTAAGTATCATAATAAATTTGATATATCTGTAGTTTATAAACCACCAATAAACGAATCGTTTTATTTTTTATTTTTAATGTGCACTAACTGATATTTTATCGTCATTCATGATATTTTAATAAGTACTTCATGACTTTGACGTTTCAGTAACTGCGATTACTCATTAGATCTGTTCGAAGTGGGTAAGGTTAATACCCTACCATATTCCTTCATTTTTTGGGGGGTTTAGTTTTCTTTATATCGATCTGATGAATTAAACATTTTTCGATTTTTTCTATAGCACTTTTGTTGTCCTGTTTATCAATGTATCGGTCGTGGGAGGATTTGGGAGGTTGAGCGTCCGCAAACATGTTAAACCCAACCATATTCATTAGTCAGAAACAAGTACGTCGATGGTTGTCGTTGTTTTCTCGTTGTTGAAGGTCATGTACAATTCAGAAAGGAAATGGGATATGTGTCAAAGCGACAGCAACCCGACCATACAGCAAAAAACAGCCGAAGGCCAACAATGGGTCTTCAATGTAGCGAAAAACTCCCCCATCCTTCAGCGTTCTTCAGCTACCCCCTTAAAAATAAGTATACTAGTATAGTGATAATGGACATCATACTAAACTCCGAATTATACACAAGAAACTAAAATCAAAAATCATACAAGACTAGCAAAGGCCAGAGGCTCCGGACTTGGGACAGGCGCAAAATTGCGGCGGGGTAAAACATGGTTATAAGATCTCAACCCTCCCCTAAATCTCGAGCCAATTTAGAACAGTAAACTCATAACAATACGCACATTAAAATTCAGTTCAAGAGTGGTCCGATGTCTGAAGATGTAACAAAAAACATTAAAATTGAAATTTAGATTTTTATTTTGTACATAGGTATCCACCAAAGATGAATAGCATGGACAGACATAGTAGAAATGGTATTCACCCTCATGTTTTGTCTGTTACAGGATATGCAAATAGGTTTACGTATATTATATTGGTATATAACCAGAGAATGGGCACATAGTTTATATTCACATGATTTTGCCATGTGATTAAGGACTTTCCGATTTTGATCTCCTCTGACTGCAGTATTTATATGATTTTCCTTTCACTGAAAACTATTCTGTCATTTATGACGGTAAGCCAGATACTCTTCAGAGTACAATTATCCCAATGAATTAACTTTTATTAGGAGATGAGTTTTGCATGGACATTTATCAGTTGTAAGAGCAGAAACTTAACAAGATATTTAAATTCGTGACCACTCAAAATTGTAAGATTCCGAATCATAAAACCGGTTCTTTGATTACGAAAACCTACGGCTTTGTAGTGGTTGAAAATTTCACTTTTTACACATAAACTTGAAACAGGAACATGTTGATTAATCAGATGTGTCTGTAAAATTCTACGATAACCACTGTTCATACTCGTTTATTGTTTTCACATGGTCAGCCTATAAGTTGTAAAGATATGTCAATTGTGAACTAGCACTTGTTAGTTGAATTCCTCAATCTCATGTACCGTTATTTGATTCAATGCCAGACATGATAGTGTTATAGAAAACCCAAACCTTTCGCCTTGTACTCTCATGTTAGGCTATGCGATGCGCAACATATATAGGCTTATTGCATAGATTCCCTGAACACTTAATTGATTTAAGGTTTATTCTGTAGCCATTTTTGTACCAACTTTTCAATTGTATCAAAACTACAGATAACATGAATAATAAAGATGGCCCATTCTGTACATACTCCAAGGGTAAACTTGATGCAAAGCATTGTTTTTTACTGTTTCATTGCATTCAATAGAAAAAGAGGACTTTGTGGCAAATAAATCACGATTTTTATAGAAAATCCACAGCCTTTATCCTTGTACTCTCATATTTGGCAATTTGATGACTAGAAGAAATAGGATTATTGCATGCAGTGCTAGCATTGATTACCTTAATGCAACTTTATAAATGTAGTTATTGGTTAAAACAAATATAAACATGGCCAAAATCAAGTTCACCTTTTAGGGTGCGCTCGACTTTAGTGACTCGGCACGAGGTGTTTTGGAATTTAGAGGTTGCTTAGCACTTTTTGTAGAAAAAATAAACACTTCCACATCATAGAAAAAACAAGTGAGTAACATGTGTTTCAAATTTTATAACAAAAATCTCTGTATTAAAGGCTGTGGATTTTCTATAAAAAATCTTGATTTATTTGCCACAAAGTCTTCTTTTTCTATCAAATGCAACGAAACAGTAAAAAATAATGCTTTGCATCAAGTTTCCCCTTCGAATATGTACTAAATGGCCTATCTCTATTATTCATTATATCTGTAGTTTTGATACAATTGAGGTTTTGAAAAATTTGTACAAAAATGGCTACAGAAGGGTATATAAACAAACCTTAAAGAAATATACATCTGGACCTATTCAGGAAGGTGTGCTCGACTTCAGTGGCTTCGAGGTGTTTGAAATTTAAATGTTGTTTTATTGGACTTTTTGTAAACATTAAACGTTAGCTGGTCAAAGAAGGAGAATAAAAAAAAACTGTATTAAACTGTATGGAATTTCTTCAAAAACCTTGGGTTAATTTTCTCCATTTTTTTAATTTTTTCTACATTATGCAATTAATTTATAAATAATAATACTTTGCACAAATTTTCCCTGTGATATATATATATCTAATGGTCTATATCTATTTTTCAATATCTCGGAACTTGTTAATATTTTTGCAGTATGAGAAATTCTTAATTAACAGGCCACATAAATGATCACTAACCTGAATGATTATGTACCCTTGTGTTGACTCATTGCTAAACATATGGAAATTTAATAGAAAATCCACAGCCTTTATCCTTCTACTCTTATATATGGCCATTAAATGACTGACAGGTGAAGGATTATTTCATGCATGTTCCAAAAATACAGAGGATGTGGTTTTAGTGCCATTAAACAACCCTCCACCCAAGTAACAGATTCTTTTCTTGATTTACTATTATCCAGTCTTCTAGATAAATCACTGATGAGTTCGTAGATAAGCTGCCACTACTGATACAACTTTTTTAAATACTCTTGGAGCACAAGTTGCATGGACCAAAGCACATTGCTTTCCACTGATAACTCTGATTTTGTACATAAAATCTCATGTATCTTCTGTGATTTGGAAATCTTGGAAGATGAAAATATGCATCTGACTGATTTTGGCTGGACATAAGTGTTGCTTTCTTCTTTGACCATTTCTATTTTCAGTTTTTCCATCTCTAGCCTTTCCCTCATTTCAAGTTCTGCCTATTTTAATTTAAGTTCATCTTGTTTTAATTTAAGTTCATCTTCTTTTTCTTGTTTATCTATTTCCAATCTTTCCTTCATTTCTAGTTCTTTTAATCTAACAGGGGTCGTCTCAATGGACGTTTTTGTTCCAAGTCAGAACTAAACTTGCCAATCGCAGCAACAAATAAAAACAATCTACAGAAAAACGAGATCGGGAAAACGGTTGGTGTTAGATTGTTAGATGTCGATTATTTTCTATCAAATTCAGTTTGTTCTTTCTGTGGAGAGCCGATCTTCTTGCAAAATATTGTCGGAGAAATCAAACACGGAGCAGCATCCGAACTCATTTTACGGTGCAACGCTTGCGGGGAAGATTCTCCTGTTTGAACATCTAGATATCGGCAGAGAGTAAAAGTCAGGAAATCAAAAATATATGATATAAAAACAAGAATAGTATTAGGTAAGTCTAGCTTGTGCCCTCTTATATAAATGGAGTGAGATGAACTCCATAAAATAAATTGTTTTCCTCTCAACATGAATAAGCTGCACCATCTGGTTATAATTCCACAGAAAAAAACAAAATCAAATCAGAAAAACAAAGATGCGTAAACAAAAGACACTATTATTTAATTTATTGTAACATCATTTTCATTCCGAGATCAAAACTGCTCTGTGTCTGACCATCATTCCATCACACACACACGTCCGATTGCTTTCATCATTTAAAATGCTTCACTCCTTACTCTAGAGTAATTGTCAAATATTAAAACAAAAATACAGTCCATATTGATTTCATGTTCAAAATGACCAGCTTGAACACTGACAACTTCACCGGTCGACCTTCCGATTTGTTTCCCCGTTAGAATTGGCTTTTGCACACGACACGTTTGTTTTGTTTTTGTCATTACCGTAAAAGTTCAAAAAAATAATCTTGTCAAGATACTCCAAGTTTTACTTATGGCTCTGCTATTTTTTGTACCTGGTTAAGAAATGGGGTTTTAAATTGATTTTCATAGTGTGAATAACAAATATTTTTTTTAATTTAAACTTGAGGGTTTAAATGCTTCTCATGGTAATTTTTGTTTACAAAGTTCTGGTTTGAACTTCATTGATTGTAGAAATTGTGAAAATGTCAACATTTTCTGCTTTCAAAATAAGATCGATTGGCTGTCTTAATAGAGGTTTCCACATTTGGTTGGTGTTGTTTGGGAGATATCATTTACTGCGTGAAAGTATTGTTTTCGTCATGATGAAATTAGAGAAATCGAAATGCATTTCAACGATAAAAACCTTAATATTTTATTTATTCAGATTTGCACTAGTTATGAAACACTTTGTGTGTGCTTTTATACGGTAATATTTATTTTGTACACACGGGAATGAATCAAACAGTCCTCACAGGAACTGAGTTGCCTCGACCTTTAGATTCTAAAATAGATTTGCGTTTCTGTTTGTTTGGTTTTGTTTTTGTTTTGAGGATATTTAGACAAAAATAAAACAATATATTCTAATAGTTTCAGTTAACAGAATTTGGAATAGCTCGAATTTTTTTATTATAACTTTCGTAGTCATATCTTATCTTACTGATGTCGTTATAACTAGTGATGCAAATTGTGTTCAAAATTGTTTTGCCTTTTCATCAAAATAAATAGATATCAATTCGAGCATAGCAGCAACATTTTTATATTCAACACAACACACATGGTAAAAATATAATTTCATCTTGTTCGTTTATTATTATGTCATAACATATTATTATTACATTAATATTGGTAAATATTGTCGCAAGGAAATTAATGTCAGGACGGATCCAGTCATTCTAAAAGGGGGGGGGGGGGGGTTCCAAACACACGTTCCCATTCAAATGCATTGATCGTATAAAATAGGGGGGTTCCAACCCCCGGACCCCCTCCCTGAATTCGCCAATGAGTGTACTTCACGAGCTTGCAATAGTATGATATATATAAACTACGAGGGATAATGTGAACCAAAATTCATCCATTAAACCTTTTGTCCTACAGCAATGGTTGAAAACTGGACTCAAAATTAAAGATCATTTTCTTCGGATGTTAATTGTTTTTAAGCAAATTCTTCAAGTTTATATGTATTATGAATACGATCTTACCCAAGATAGCTTAACTCTAGTTTTTCGTCATTTTCTCACTCGGCTTACTGTAAAACAGATATATAAACTTTTTTTTTTCTAAAATTGATATAACATGGTGATTTGGGGATTTTTTTTTAAAAAGAAAAACTTCGTCCGAAGGCATGAATAATTTTCCAAAAAGCAAGGATGCCAAGTGAAAACGATATCAGTTATAATTCTATGCATAGTTGTTCAGGCAAATTATTTCTTTGCTTTCATATATTGAAATTATAAAAAACCTATGTAAAGGCTCTATAGCCAAGAACATAATTCATCATTAAAGCCTCTTATTTGTTGGTCATTTTTCTTTTCAATTTTTCTCTATCATCTCTCTTTTTGGCGTTCTCTTAAACACAGAACATGTGTTACAATCTATACTATTGAACGAGAAGACCTCATTTTGGGTGTCGCTTCTCTTCTTTCCACAATAAATTAATCATCATACCTCTGTGTCCTATGGGTACAGTGCATAATCGCATTTGTCATCCATCCATAGATTATTCAGATTGAGTTTTTTTTCGGTGAAAAACAAGAAAAAAGACGTCCGGATATGTTTCCGTCATTGGGCGAAATTTTAAGTCAGATAAGACTTCCGGTTTGCGATTTTCTGCATACTTTGAACATACATTAATACTACAAATACAGTGTATTTTCTGTTTTATATCAGTCATTGGACGAAATTTAAGTCAGATTAGACCTCCGGTTTGCGTTTTTCTTTTTACTTTGAAACAAATACATAGACTACGAATAAAGTGTATTTTCTGTCTGATATCATTTTCAAGTTTACTATCCACGGCAGTCACAGGGTTTTTTAATAGAGAGGGTCTGAATAATATTTCAATGACCGCTGTAGATCAATTATTAAACTGAGAATTGACTGTACAAAGAAAATACACAAACGGGACGTCTGGAACGCGTGTTTTAAAGATCGAAAATTTCGGGATCCGGGATTTCTTTATTCGAATTTCGGGATGTCGAGATATTTAATTTGTATAATAAATTCAGAACCTCGGGATATCATGATTTTAAGCCCGGGATATTGGGATCAGGGCCCCTCCGCAGTGGCGGAAATTTTCATACGCAGGGGCCCGTTGACTGTCGAAGAGGGGCCCGCTCCGGTCATTCTTCTGTGATTCCCTATGTAAGCAACCAATTATTTTCCAGAAAAGGGGGACGGGCCTCCTAAATCCGCCTCTGCCCCGACCCCCTTTAATGAATGTTCATAATATACAGATAAGCGCTAAAATTATTCCTGTGAGTTTTTTGTGTCATTAAAAATAATAGAGAACAAACAAACAAAAAAGGACTTTTATGTGGAAAAAGGAGGAGCCTAGCTAGAAAGACAATTATCCTGTCCCAAAGTACCTATGACTTTTGATACCTTTTCTGAAATTCTCAAGTCACTAAAAGTTTTACAAAAAACAGAAGATGTGGTATGAATGCCAATGAGACAGCTCTCCACAAGAGACCAAAATGACACCGAAATTAACATTTAAAGGTCACCTTAGTTACGGCCTTCTGTTCAACAGTAATCAAAAGCCGATACTACTGCTGTGGATCAATTATTAAACTGCGAATTGACTATAAAAAGAAAATACACTTTCCGGACGTCTGGAACGGGTGTTTTTAAGATCGAAATTTAAGGATTGACCATTTCGGGATCCGGGATTTTTTTTTTTCGAATTTCGGGATGTCGAGATATTTAATTTGTATAATAAATTCAGAACCTCGGTATATTGGGATCAGGGCCTCTCAGCAGTGGCGGATTAAGAAATTTTCATACTCAGGGGCCCGTTGACTACCTAAGAGGTGCCCGCTCTGGTCATGCTTCAGTGATTCCCTATATAAGCAACCAATTATTTTCCAGAAAAAAGGGGGTCCCCTTAATCAGCCTCTGCCCTGACCCCCCTTTAATGAATGTTCATAATATACAGATAAACGCTAAAATTATTCATGTGTCATTAAAATTAAAAGAGAACAACCAAAAAAAAAGGATTTTTTTTGGTGTTTTTGTGGAAAAAGATGCCGGGCTAGAAAAACAATTATCCTGTCCCAAATTACCTATGACTTTTGATACCTTTTCTGAAATTCTCAAGTCACTAAATGTTTTACAAAAAAAGAAGATGTGGGATGAATGCCAATGAGACAGCTCTCCACAAGAGACCAAAATGACACCGAAATTAACATTTAAACATTTAAAGGTCACCTTACGGCCTTCAGCAATAAGCAAAAGCTGATACTGCATAGTCTTATATAAGGCCCCGAAATTACAATGTAAACAATTCAAATGAAAGAACTAACAGCCTTATTTATGTACCAAAAAAGAACGAAAAACAAATATCACTGAACCACTGAATTACAGGCTCCTGACTGGAATGGTCATAATACATGTACACTAAATGTATGTTCATAATGAAATTAATAGAAAAAAAACAATGGGAATTTTGGAAATAAAGGCGGAGGGTTAAAAAAAACATTTTCCCGTCCCCAAGTACCTATGACTTTTGATACTTTTCCTGATATTCTCAAGTCATTAAATCTTTTACAAAATTCTTCCTACAACACTTTACATCCTTTCAAATACGCTCTGAATGCCCGCGATTTCGCGGATGTGTTCTAGTTGTAATTAAAGGGCAATAACTTTCATATTCAAACAACTGACAATGCCATCTATACCTGTTTTAGTAGATCCTGTAATATTTATCACTTTGCCATTTATTGTTACTATCAATCTAGATCAATTACTACCATAACAAGTCGACTGACGAATAATTTAGGATTGCTGATAACTTTTTCCTTTGAAGTAATTCTCGGTCTCTGAACGGTTTCAAGATAACAACCAAATGAAGAAGAATTGGTAAAAATCGTCATTTATAAAGGGCAATAACTATAATAGAAGTCGTTTTATCGGGTTTTTTTTAACACAAATAGACAGATGTAAGTCCTCAACCTTCTGAACAGCTCCGTCATTGTCAGATTGTCTCCATCTTTAGCAGTCTTCAAGATAAAACTTGTAGGTAGCTCACTATTTTCTATTTTCAGCCATGTTAGCCTGTCAGTTGGCAGGCGTAGTCATCGGACATATTTTTTTTTAAATTACACAATGGTGTGTATAGCTACCTTGGGGTTAATCAAAGAAGAAAATTTTGAAAACATTATAGGACGACGGTTACAAATATCAGCAAACATATCACTTGGCTCGT
This sequence comes from Mytilus edulis, assembly GCA_019925275.1. Classification (NCBI taxonomy): domain Eukaryota; kingdom Metazoa; phylum Mollusca; class Bivalvia; order Mytilida; family Mytilidae; genus Mytilus; species Mytilus edulis. Next base: position 36,560,801 of record CM034354.1, read on the forward strand.
CAGGCAAGATGAGCAGAAAAGATAAAACAGAGAAACTCAAAAACAAAATAAAACAAACATTTTAAACAGAAACAGAATTTACAAAATAAATGACAGAAACAGATCAAAGGAACAAAACTAAAACGATGTATAATCATTTAAATAACAAAGACAGTTCATTAGGTCAACAGTAAGACTCTGTTTAGATCAATATCTTCCTTAATTTTTATCAATATGATCGGGTATAATGTATATAGACATCTCTATTTATTGGTCTCTGGTGGAAAGTTGTCTCTTTGGCGATCATACCGCATTGCCTTATTGTCATATGGTAACCAGTTAGATTTAGCCACTTAGAATAAGCTCTATGTAGTAATTATACATACAAGTATATACAGTTTTAAACAACTGTGTTACCACAAAAGTATTTGGAAGTGCTTTATTCCGGTTTTTTCAACTGTTTTCTGTTACATTTTATCACTTGAAAAACGACGATTACCATGCAGAAAACATTTTTTTTTAGTGAGAGTTAAACATTAATTTAGTTTTTCTAGAATAATGCTGATCGTTAAATATACAGGCGAAAAACTGTAAAAACACAACTTTATAGATATCTTCTATTTTATAAAAAAAAACGTACATAAAAGTTATTACGTGTCAAATCTCACCAGAAATCTGATTATCATCGAAACAACTAAAATTCAATACAAAAATTTACATAGACAGAAATTTGTCCATACATTTGTCCATACATTTGTCCATTTTTCTCTCTTAATCTTTCCCGGACGATGCCCTTTCTAGGTACATTTCATACGGTTCACGTGCCAGCTCATTAGTGGTCTTCTTTTTTTTGGGTGGCACCGGTACCGGATCTTCTATGTCCTCAGGCTCATCGGGCTGTTCATCAATATCATCTATTGGTATAGCATTATATCTTCTATCTGGTTGCGCTTGGTTTGCTTCGGCGGCTGGATCTTCTGCAGTACGTTTCTTTGCCCGAACAGGAGGTGGAATAATTTGTTCATCTCGCTCCTCCATTGGTTTAGCTGGCTGAACAGGAGGTGGCATAATTTATTCATCTGGCTCCTCCATTGGTTCAGCTGGCACTGCAACCTTTTCAAAATATAAACGTCACTTTAATTTCATTTTATCACAACAGTTTGACCTTTGCTACGAAATTATAAAAAAAGTCTGCCGTGTTTCATCAAGGCTTAAAAATTAAAACTTGAGAATTATGTTTAAAATTTTAATCACTAACATGCCCGATAAAAGAAAAACTAAGTGAAAATAATATTGCAGATAAGTCATTTAACAAGCAATTCTCATTCAAAACATTACTTTTTATTCTTTTTTTTTATTATAAACAATTACAATAAAAAATATTTCATTATTCAAACACACCGCAACTGTTGTCATGAATCAAACACACCGAAATTGTAATAATCAAAAGATGTTTGCCTTTATTATTTTCTACAAATTACATATAAATCAGTCTAGATTCTTAATTAATAAAATTAATGAACCTAAACTAAATCTCTAGGTAACCTGCGTTTTAGGGCATAAAGACCCCCCCCCCCCCTTTTTCGTCTTAAATTATCCACGTGGTAAACATTTGAGAATCAAAACCTATCTACTGCAATTAATGCAAGATGGTTAAAGGATAAAAGCAAGAATGATTAACAAAATTCATGGCCCTAAAATAAATGTGTATAAACATGCGTAAAAGAGCATGACGCCCCTTTTTTCTTTATTTTTCCACACGGTGAAAAAATAATAATTTACATCTACATACTTCTGTTATTTTGAGGTCGTAAGGATAAGATCTATAATACTTGTCATGAACGTAAATAAGTAAAATTAAGTCCCCCCCCCCCCCCCGAAAAAAAATATGGATTTTTTTTTATAACACAAACCTGTTTGCTGATTGCTTTCCTTTCTAAAGGGTGTTTTTTTATGCTAAACCTGCCCTCTGAGTCCTTTACTTGTGATATAAGTTGTTTAATTTCAATGCTTTGTATCAGAGCAGGGTCCTTTGTGACAAGTTTAGATATTTGATCAGACATTCGCCTCCTTATTTTGTCAAATTTAGCTTCACTGTACAATGCTTTTGGCTCTATCTGGCAGTTTTTGTAAATCCTTTAAGACGTCCGCATATACAGCTTGCCAGTTGCATTTATTTTTGACATAGCTCTTAAGAATGAGCATTTGTTCCTCAATGCTGACTTCCACATGACCACGTTGTTTTTTCTCCATTTTTTTTCAAGAACGAGGATATAAAAGAAATCAGTAGTGCGTTAAAAAAACAATTGAAAGACACGTGACACTCTGGATGGTTTAAATGACCAGTGTCGCAAGCGTGTGCCAACAAGGCCAATACAAAAAAAAAACAATGTAATAAAATTATATTTTTACTAGTACAGCAAACTTTTCCATTATTCCATAAAAAAGGGAAAGTTGTTTGTATATTACATACGAAATTGTCATTGCACACGTCGCCTCTAAAACGTTGAAATATTTTTTTTAATTATACCGTTATCGCTCATTGCTTTTTTTTATTTGTATAGTTTTAAGTCTACATTTACTCAGTATTTTTTTTTCAATATTACCTAATTATTAGTTGTGATTTATACAACAATCTTTGTGAAGTTTTCTAGCGAAAGCAAAATTATTATAAGACTATACGGCATTTTTTATTGTTACATTAGTTTTTACTTTGATTTTTACGTATTGAAACCACATTTCTAATTTGAATCAGGCCTTATTTTCAAGTAATATACACTGTCTTTAAAATACACACACACACATATATATATATATATATATAAAGTGGCCATGGAAGAAAAAGAAAAAGCATTTGTATAGATATTAATGCTGTACTGGGTTTACAAACAAACTATGGAACTTCCAGTACCATATGTTCAAAATGATTACAATTTTGCATTTTTGTTGCTCATACAAATGTACCAGAGATTTGAAAGACAGGCCATGCCGTTACCCTATTTTGGATTTCATATCCGTAGCAGGATTTTAGAAGATGGGATGCCAGGGCCGTGGGTTTCAAATGATGTGTACGGGAATTTAATCATAAGACCGTACGAATTCTGGATATTGTCGTTAGAGACAGTGGAATCTTTCCAAGAACTAGTAACATTAGCGTCACGGAGATTACAAAACTTTAACGTTGGGGAGTCATGTATGACAATTGAAAATCGAATACTACTGACACTAATCTGGTTACGGCAATACCCAACTTATACGCTCGTATCATTGACATTTGGGATCAGTGTGTCAGCGGTTGGGAGAATTGTTAACATTATGTGGATACCGATGTGGGAAGTGGTCTCCCCTCTCATCCGTTGGCCAGCAGTACAAGATTGGAGAAACTGTAGAGGGAGGTGGCCCGAAATGAGCAATGTTGTTGGTTGTATAGATGGTACTTCCCATGAGATATTGACACCTATGACAGAGCCACAGGAGGAGTTTTACAGTGGACATAGAAAATATCACTGTATACATACACAGGTACAGCATTGTTTTGTTATTAAAAAAAAGCGTCATTTACATATATTAGGGAGTCTGGGTTTAAAATATATATGGTCGACACCCCCCCTTTTTAAAATAAATGTAACACCCAGAAACGTGTCCATCACTATATACGCTAAAACATATCTAGCTAGTTTTGGACGCCGAAACACGATTGGGCGATGCACACTATACATTAATTTACTGTTCCTTCTGTTGAAATAATTAAAACGCAACACATCTGTCAGCCTCTATGTCAGTGAAAAGTACAATTGCTTTTAGTATTATAGATCAACTAACAAGATTGTATAATTGAAATACTTGTATATTGTTAGCATACACCATTGCCAATGTTTTTTCATCGTATAACTATCATAGTATTCCATCAAATTTTATGGTAACAATGATAATCTAATATGTTTTTTCTAAACTTTCCATGCAATTGTTATAGAAGTCTCATTGATGTTTTTTTCAGGTTATCATCGACAACGATAAAAATATTGTTTACGTTCACTCTGGGTTCCTTGGCCATGAAAACGACGCCCACGCCTACCGACAGTTTGGTCCGATCGGTCCAGGGCAGTTAATGGACTTTCCGAACAACTGTTACATTTTAGCGGATAGTATATACCCTAATGAATATCCTTTAGTGACACCTTTCAAGTCAGTTGACATAGTTAGAGCCCCACGTAGAGAACAAAGACGGAGAAGGAAGTTCAATGCATTGCACAGAAAAAGGAGAGTATACGTAGAGCATATAATGAAGGAGTTCAAAACATTCCGTGTTGTAGGTTCCTTATACAGACATCCTAGATGGCAGATGGCATCTATTGTCGAACTGTGTGTTGGACTTTCACAGAGAAGGACAGATATAATAAGGGATCGTTTTTAATAAAGTATATAAACTGACTACTAATCTTTTTTAATATATAGATATGCAGATGTTGAATGATTACCAATGAGACAACTTTCTTCCAGAGACCAAAATTGCATAAACTTGAACAACTATAGCCGGTCGCTGTTTGATGGATACATTCATATACATATACAAGAGAAAAAGTTAGAATATGAATACGTAACATAAGGTGGTCAACATTATGAAATTAAGGGCACTCGAGCATGTATGTGTAAGTTTTGGTTTTCATACAATTACAAAACATAAAAAAACATGAAATACCTTTAAATAATAACTAACTTCATTCACTTATTTTACAATATAAAGATTATAAAGCATGACAAATTTATCTTGGATTTTTAATCCAAATACCGATTACAAAATACTGATAGACAGATCCACGGAAAGATACCGTGTACTTTTTCAAGAAAAACATTAGATGCAAATCAACCAGCAGCTAATGTGAATGATAACATAAAATAGAAAGAACAACTGTCAAATAATTTATACCGACTTGAATTAATTGATTAGCGTATGTTATACAGTAAAACTGTGAAATTTAGCCCTAGATTGTTTGCTTTTGATATTGATGATTTGTCTCGCATAAATGTAGGTTTACTGTAAGTTATGGCTGGAAAAGAATTTAAAACTATTGTAAAAGGTTATCATATTACTTTTGATTCACACGTAAGAGAATGGTGGGCCATTTTATGGGAAGCTGTCTTACAACATGAGGTTTAAATTTGTTTGTTCTTGAAGTAATTAAATACTAATTTATCCGGATCAGATAGCATACAAATGGAAATTTTGAAAACTTTTACTGGTTAAACTTTTTATTTATCCAGTTTTTGCAGGGTCGGTTTTCAAAATGCACTTATGTGTAATTTTTAATTTATTTCATCAAAACTCTTTTGTTTTCAAGGTCAAAATATTTTGTTAAAATATAGTTATTTTGTTCATATTTTCTAAAACCTACCAAAAAAAAAACCCAAAATACTTCATCATTTTATATTGTTAAAAGTTTATTATCAACAAAATGTACATACAATAATAATTTCATTTGTAATTTAGCTATTTTTTTGTCTGCAATCTCAGGGGGAAATAACTCTAAAATATAAACCGTTCGTACCAACCGTTACTTGCAACGGTTGCTTGAGGGCATAATCGAGTGCACACAATATTGTTTACTATAAATACAAGAAGTAACCACATGAAATTAGTACCAAATTACAGCTAAAAATTCTCAAAATAGTTCTATATATGATTCATAAAACATACGTTGATATAAACTGTATACATCAATTATTTCCAAAAGTTAAATGACGGCTCCCAGTTCGTACTACGGTTGGTACGGTTGCAAATGTGGAAACCTCTAGTAGCCCATTACGCAATTACCGACGTCCGTTTTATCAGGGGAAAATCAAATTTAATAGTTAATATATTGAAGAAAAAAAAATCCTAACAATAAGCAACTGGAATCTCATCATCTTGATGCTTGTATGTCTGCCTCCAAAAGAACAATTCAATTCAGTAATCAAACACCAGCTTGGGATTCTCAGTTTGTAAAACTTCTTTTATCAAATACTTACCAGTCTATGTAATGATCATGTACTTTTTTCGTTGGAATTTGATATGAAAATGAAGATTTTATTAGTTTTTTTTCACATTTTCCATGCATCTTTAATAAATTTTATTTATTCAAAATTGAATGCCTTTGTAAAATGTATTGCACAATTGAAGTGCATATATATTCTCTGTCATCTTAATTTCCTCCAGTAAACTTGCCATTTTCAACTAGTTAGTTTACACTCACAAAAAATGATGTAGGCACATCAGGCTTATTTTGTGGATTCTAAGTTTTAGCTCATAAAAACGAAAACCAAGCAGAGCCATGAGAATGAGGTCATTGTCAAATTTAACTGCAGGACTGACATGTACATCATAAAATATTTCCATACATCAAATATAATTGAAACAAGAACGTGTCAATAGTACATTAATGCTCGCATTTTCTGTTCACTGGACCGTGAAATTGGTGGTCAAAACTCTTTTATTATTTGACATTAAAATTAGAATTAAAATTAGAATGATCCCACCATTGGGAACATGTGTACATTTTCAACTTGATTGTACTTCTATTACACAAAAAAACCTACCTTGACCATATGCAGTTTCTGTAAAAACGATTTGTTAAGAATTTATGATCGAGTTTCCTGCTGTTTCGACTGCTTTCTTTAATTACTAAAAACTGTGCACTCACTGATCAACCTTCAATTAAACATTCTTCAGATCCGTGAAATCGAGCCCAAGGTCAAAAAGTATCTACCAGACAGATCCATACACGCATTCCATAAATGAATTAACATAACACAAAAAATTAACAATGACTAATGAACCATGAAAATCAGGTCAAGATAAGGTGATATCTGCCAAACAAACATGCACAAGACAATGATCTAATCGATTTAAAACAGCGGAGCTTTTACTCCAAGTATTTGAAAGACAAGACTAAAATACAACAAAATGCTCTGCAGGGCGCAGCTTAATACAACCCCAAAGTTTTGAACAATTGGGAACAGTAAAATATATTATACAAGCTTGATACATCTCTGAAATTATATTGTGATTTGCCAGATCATAGGTTTCTGAGATAGTATGGAACTTTGTGGTACAATATTAAAAAGATCCATACACTTATACTAAAGTTATTGTCTGGAAATCAGGTGTCTTCATACAACAATGATGACAAATTGATACTAATATTCAAATGTAAATTAATTTTATTTATAAACACTTAAAACAATAAAACTACAGTCAATGATATCTGAAACCTGCCAGACTGACATGTTGTCATTATAATCATTCCATACACCACATATAATTGACCTTCGGCTTATAAAGTATGAGATATGAAGCTATTCTCATCAGACATATCGTCCAAGGCTCTGTGAAAAACCATCATCAACCTATAATGGTTCAGTTTACAAATTGTGATGTAGACGTCTAATTGACACTCATACCACATCTTCTGCTATCTAGTATCTAAATTTACCACACAGTCATTTGAACATGAAACTAAGGGCTCTTAAGAGTCTGTGTCGCTCACCTTGGTCTATGTGCATATTAAACAAGAGTGCACACGCTGAAATATCTCACCTTTTTTTTTAACTAATCATTGATATTGAAACTGAGACTTTCATAGCAGTCAAGAAAAAAAAAACACAAAAACAACATAATTTTATAACTTTTTACGAACACTTAATCATTACAATATGCTAGTTCAAAAATATTTACATTCTTCAAAGTTTTCATTCAAATCAGGCCACATAATAAATCATCAATACAAATTATAGGTTAGTTGTACCATGACAACATTCAAATCACTAAATCAAGTTGGTATTTTGATTTCAGATAAACAGTAGAATCTAAAACAAACTAATAAATATAAACTAAGCAAACTAAGTCTCAGTGACCCCAAGAGCTATGCCAGCTGGAGCTTCGTCTCCTGGTAGGGTTACCCATGCTGGACAGGTCGAAGGGTAGAGACCAGACTAAAGTGATCCGAACATCGTGAGATGCCCGATGTTTTAAATAAAATAGGCTCTCCAACCCGTTTGCCGTGGGTTGCTATAGCCAGACTCCTTACGGTCAGAAAATACCCGGACGGACGAGACTATAGTTCAATAAGCTGCTTTGGCTTCGAAATCATCTAAACGGGAGGTCGGATGGACCCGGTTCGATCAATCGGCTGGTCATGTCGAGCCCTTCAGTTAATCCTCAACAATAAGCTTCTTGTAACAATTTTCATAATATACACATGCATTTTAAATTAAGCTATTTATATTTTGGATAACTGAAGAAGGCGATGGCTCATGGGTCAATCAAGTGGTACGCTTTCTTTTTCGCTTGATGGATACGCTCTGCTTGAGTATACTATTCTTGAAACATCTGGTGCTTTCCGCAGTGGATTTTGGGTGCTGATTTTGAGGACCAGCTACATTATATTTGGAGCTCGTTTTCAGCATTAGCACTCGATCCCGGTTCGCCACGGAAACACAGCATCGCCCTTGTAGGCACTCCGAGGTGGGTGGATGGCAAGAATGGTGAATCTTTCTCCTTTCATATGGCACAACAAAACAAACCCTCTAAATCAGCTTTAATACATAAGAAAAGAAAATGTGATGATTCAGAGCCCTGTCGGGAAGATGACAGTTGGCCCAGATTTATTGTAATAAAAGGAACAGAAGAAAAACCAATTTCAAAAATATCGCCCTTTGTAATTCACAAACAAATTCAAAGCGTTGCTGGTACTGTTAAAAAAGTTTCAAAAATGAGATCTGGCAATTTGTTGGTTGAATGTTTCCAACAAAAGTCAATCAACAAATTTACTTACAATGTCTACAATATCAAACTTTCCTGTTTCTGCCTCTCCTCATAACAGTTTGAACAGCTGTAAGGGGATCATTCGAGACAGAAGTCAATACCTTGGTGACCTTACCGTGGAAGAAATCGGTGAGGAACTTTCAAGCCAAGGTGTAACTAATGTTATTAGATTTCAAATTAAAAAGAATGGAAATATAATCAAAGTAAATACTTATCTGTTGACCTTTAGAACTCCAACTCCTCCTCCATCTATTACTTTAGGTTGCTTCGGAATCCGAGTTGACATGTTTATCCCAAACCCAATTCGATGCTTTACTGGTCAAAAGTTTGGTCATGGAAGCAAACAATGTCGTGGTAATCAGAGATGCTTCAAGTGTTCTGACGAAGGACACGAGGGAACTAACTGTCACTCTGAATCTTCTAAATGTGTAAACTGTGGTGAATCCCATTTTTCATCGTCTAGGGACTGCCCTGTTTACCTTAAAGAAAAAAATATTATTAAAATTAAAACAGAAAGAAACATTAGTTACCCAGAAGCTAAACAGATAGCTTCTGTTTCGAATGATCTCCTTGTTTCAAACAGACCATCGTACGCCAGCAAAGTTGTCCGCTCATTCAGTCACGAGAATACACAAACTCGCATGACTTGGCCAATTGATGCGGACAATTTTAAAATGCTGCCTGTTGAAACAGAACCTACCGATAGAATATTAATTCCAAGAAAACCAATATCTTCCAAAAACCAGTACTCAGTCAACTCAATCTTTCCTACAGAGCTCACTATCATCACCAAAAAAAAATCAAATAAAAAAGAAACGGTAGAAATACACAATCGGAGCGGTGAATCTGTCTGGGATCTTCCCAGTGACATAGATGATTCTTCCACCTCCAAAAGTCTTCCTTCATCAGCATCCAAGAAGGTATCTTCTTCGTCCAGTACAGTCTAACAGAGCCCCATCTCCTCTTCGTTCTCAAGAAAAGAAGGATGTCCAAAAGAAGCCAGGAAATACATCCTCTCAGAAGTCTTCTGATTCGAGGTCGCGGGGTAGGGGTCGAGGCGGAGTAACACCAGCTGCGCGTAGTCCTTGAGATCGACGACTCTCCTCGCACAACAGATTTTCAACACTTATCGACGAAACTGAAATGGAAACAGAAAGTGTTCCGCCACCCGAAAGATCACGATCTCAGGGTGAGCGAAATAAGAATGCTGGCAAACTCGACAGCATTCGCCCTTCTTTTATTAAATAATGACAAATATAATCCAATGGAATTGCCGAGGTCTTAAAATAAATCTTCTCTAGTTCAGTCTTTTTTACCTATTGCATTTTGTCTTCAAGAAACTCATCTAAAAGAAAGTGACAACGTATCTTTAAAAGGATACAACATGTATAGCACATTTTCTAAGGTAGATGAACGTGCTGCAGGCGGATCATCCATTGTTGTGAAGGACAACGTCATTCATAACACAGTCCAACTCACAACGGATCTGCAAGCAGTTGCAATTCGTTTATCATTAGACAAAACAATTACATTATGTTCGATATATATTCCACCTAATTCAATTATCGATAAAGCAAAACTCAAAAACCTCACTGATCAATTACCCTCACCATTTATACTTATGGGCGACTTCAATGCCCTCAATCCATTATGGGGTAGCAAGACTCATAATGCCAAAGGTAAGATCATTGAGGACTTTGTCTCTCAAGAAGGATTATGCATTTTTAATGATGGATCTAATACGTATCTTCATCCTGGAAACGGTTCTTATTCTTCTATTGATATCACTATATGCGATCCCTCTCTGCTTCTGGACTATTCATGGCGTGTTCATGATCATCTATGTGGAAGTGATCATTTTCCAATAGTACTTGAACATCTTTTTAATTCTGCCCAACAGAGAGTACCACGTTGGAAACTGGACAAGGCGGACTGGCCCTTGTTTGAGAATCTCTGTCGAGCGGAACTTCAGTCAAAGATGTTTGAGACTGTGCAAGATCCAATTTTAACTTTTAATACAGTTCTAACGTCAATTGCTGACAGAACTATTCCTAAGACCTCGGCAAATCCAAAACATCCCAGTAAACCATGGTTTGATGACGCATGTGATCAAGCCATAGGTGACCGTAAAAAATCTGAAAGGCGGTTCAATCAACAACCAACGACGGAAAACTTAAGTAATTTCCGTATTTTTCGCGCTACGGCACGGCGGACTTGTAGGCAAGCCCGACGAACATCCTGGAAAAAATTTGTCTCGGGTTTTACATCTCGCACTCCGATGACAAAAGTTTGGAATATGGTAAATAAAATAAAAGGTAAAAATTCTAAAGCCACTGTAAAACATTTGAAAGACGGCAATGATTTATTAACATCTGAAAAGGATATTGCCAACAAACTTGGATAAACTTTTGCGAAGTCTTCTTCTTGTAACAACTACAGGAAAGACTTTAAAAAAGTTAAAAAACAAAAAGAAAAAATTAAATTAAACTTTAAATCAAAAAATGGTGAAAATTATAATAAACTATTTTCTCTTGAAGAGCTTAAAACATCTGTCAAAAGCCCATGATACAGCTTGTGGGCCAGATAATATTCACTACCAACTCTTAAAACACTTGCCAGATTCCTCGCTAGAAGCTCTCCTACAGCTCATGAATAACATCTGGGAATCTGGTGATTTACCATCAATCTGGAAGCTTGCAACCGTCGTGCCTATTCCAAACCAAGTAAAGATCATACGGATCCTATTAATTATCGACCAATTGCTCTTACCAGTTGTGTCTGTAAAACACTCGAACGGATGGTCAATGATCGCCTTGTTTGGTTCCTGGAATCCAATGGGCTATTAGCCAATATCCAGTGTGGATTCCGACAGGGCCGCAGTACTCTTGATCATCTTGTTCGATTCGAATCATTTGTCCGTAATGGTTTTGCGAAAAATGAACATGTGGTGTCGGTCTTTTTCGACCTTGAGAAGGCCTATGATACTGCATGGAAATATGGTATTTTAAAAGATTGATATGGGGTTGAAAGGCAATATGCCTAATTTTATTTCTAATTTTCTCTCTATCAGACAATTTAATGTTAGATTTAATTCGACCATGTCTGATCTGTATGATCAAGAGATGGGTGTCCCTCAGGGTAGTATTTTATCTGTTACATTATTTAGTCTTAAAATCAACAGCCTTGTTGAAGTTTTAAAAAGTAATATTGAAGGTTCATTGAACGTTGATGATTTTTTAATATGTTACAGAGGCAAAAATATGAATAACAGAGAAAGACAATTACAACTATGTCTTGGAAGAATTGAAAAATGGGCCTCGGAAAATGGTTTTAAATTTTCCACGTCAAAAACGGTCGGGATGCATTTTTGTAACAAAAGAAAATTGCATCTTGATCCAGAACTAACTTTGTACGGCAACCCAATTACAATGGTTGATGAAACCAAATTTCTTGGTTTACTTTTCGATAAAAAGTTAACCTTTCTACCCCATATCAAATGTTAAAAGCGAGATGTTTAAAAGCTTTAGATATTTTATAAGTTGTCGGCAGCACTGACTGGGGTGCTGATCGCAACATTTTACTCAATTTATATAGATCTCTAGTTAGATCTAAACTAGATTATGGCTCTATAGTGTATTGCTCTGCAAGGAAGTCCTACATACAGATTCTCGATGCTGTGCATCACCAAGGTTTGCGTCTCTGTCTTGGCGCATTTAAAACCTCACCAGTTGAGAGTCTGTATGTAGAGGCTGATGAGCATTCACTCTCTGACAGACGTTTGAAGCTTGGACTTCAATATGCTGTCAAACTAAAAGCCCATTCAGATAATCCTGCCTACAGCTGTGTTTTTAATCCGATTTATGAAGATATGTTTGCAAAACATGAAAATAAAATTTCTCCGTTAGGTATACGTTTAAAACCACATTTAGCTTCTTTTGATTTAAAATCTGTTGCTCAAGTTAAAACTTGCAAATGTCCTCCATGGGAACTTCCCAAACCAAAAATGATCTTTGATCTCCGTGAACACAATAAAAATAAAACAAATCCTCTTTTAATTCAGCAACACTATGCTGAAATTAAAGCCGATTATCTAGATTTTTCAACTGTCTATACTGATGGATCAAAAGATGGTGATAGAGTTGCATCTGCTGCTGTCTTCAGGGACAGAGCTGCAACCCTCCGTTTGCCATCTGATGCATCCATCTTTACTGCTGAAGCAGAAGCAAGAATTTTGGCTTTGAAATTTATTGCATCTTCAGATAAATCCAAATTTATTATATGTTCGTATTCACTTTCATGCTTACAAGCTATACGAAATACTAAAATTAAAAACCCAACAATCCTGAAAATTTTATATGTAATGAGGAATTTAAAAATTCTTCTGAAAGAAATAATATTTCTATGGGTTCCGAGTCATGTTGGAATCCTTGGAAACACAGCTGTAGACCTTGAGGCAAAGAATGCCCTGGTTGACCCTCTATCTAACTGTGATATACCATATACTGATTTTAAATCTAATATTAGAGAATATGTTTTTAATATATTGAAAAATAAATGGAGTAAAAAAGACGATAATAAATTGCATGAAATTAAACCTAATTTAGGCAAACCTTTTGATAATATTATGTGCAGAAAAGATCAGTGTGTTATTACTAGATGTCGTATTGGTCATACTAGAATAACACACGAGTATCTTTTAAAAAATGAAGATGAACCACAATGTGTTCCTTGCAACTGCAAGTATACTATTAAACATGTTTTAATTAATTGTATTGACTTTGCTGATATTCGTAAGAAGCATTTCAATGTCAATAATATGTATGATTTATTTAATAATGTTCCATTTACAAATATTGTTGCTTTTTTAAAAGAAATTGGAATTTTAATATTATAAAATATAAAAATGTTATTATATTTAAATCGATTTTAATTTTTATCACGTTATTTTACTGTTGATTTTTATTTGTATATAATCAATTTGCTTTAGTCAAGAATTTTAGTGTACTGAAGGACTTTTTGTCTTATTTTAAAAATATGCTTTAAATTGTAAAAATATTCGAATTAGCTCTCGCCGCGATATAGCCTTTTTGTGCTAATGCGGCGTAAAGCAACCAACAATCAATCAATCAATCTTTACTAATTATTGATACCATGTTGATATTCCTTAATATAAAGCTTTATTACAACTTTCACATAAACTCTTACTAAGAAAACTAACCATTGACCAATGAACCATAACAATGAGGTCAAGGTCAGGCATAAACAGCTAACAATTCTTACATAGAAAAACAGACAAAAACATAAAAACTTAACACTGAGCGATAAACAGTGAAAATGAGGGTTAAGGTCAAGAAAACCTGTGCGACTTAAATATATATGGCAAAGTATTGCCACACACCAAATATAGTTTACCTATTGCATACAGTATTGGAAAAAAAGACAAAAAATCTAAAACTTAACTTAGACCACTGAACCATGTCGGGCAGGCATGTACAGCTAACAATTCTTACATGCAACAAATATATTTGAAGTATTGTTTATAGTTTTAGAAAAACAGACCAAAACATAACAAGAGTGCACTCGCCGAAATGTCTCACCTTCTTTACTAATCATTGATATTATGTTGATAGTCCTAAATATAAAGCTTTATTACAACTGTCACATGAACTCAACATTAACCAAGAAAACGAAACATTGATCAATGAACCATAAAAACTAGGTCAAGGTCAGATGAACCATGCCACGCAGACATGTACAGCTAACAGTTCGTCCATAAAACAAATATAGTTGACCTTCAGCTTATAAATTAAGAAAAACAGATCAAAACACAAATACTAAACACTCATCAATGATCTGTGAAAACGAGGTCATGATCAAATAAAGCCTTCACACTGGCATATAGGTCATAAAATATTTCCATACACTAAATATAGCTGACCTTTTGCATATAGTATTAGGAAAATAAGTCCAAAGCTCAAAAACTTAACTTTGACCACTGAACCATGCAAATTAAGTCAAGGTCAGATGACAACTGTCAGCTAGACAGGTACACCTAACAATCATTCCATACACCAAATATTATTTTTATATAGTAGACCTTTTGCAAATAGTATGTGACAAACAGACCAAAGCACAATAACTCAACTGTAACCACTGGACCATGAAAATGAGGTCAAGGTCAAATGAAAACTTTTTGACAGACATGAGGACCTTGCAATATCTTTGACTACCAATAGTGGTTCACCATAAACTAGACCTAATCACAAACTAGTACATTGTTGGCACCCCTGTGTCAAGGGAGACCTAAAAATTATAAATATAAATATATAGCACATTATAAGCAACTACATTATATTTATATAAATACTAAAAATTAAAAGTCTTTATTTGGACATAAATTCCCTAAATTCTATTTATGATTAAAATTGTCTTTTGTCAGGTATGATAGATTGTGGACTTGGTTGCACACAAATAAACACCCTTCTTAGCCTAATGGATCTACCAACCATAGATAAAAAAAAACTTGGCTTCCTACAAAGAAGAGGTTGGTGATAAGCTCGAGAAATATGCAGAAGAGACATGCAATAATGCTTGCAATGATGAAAAAGCCATTCAAGATGAAAAAGAAATGAAAGATTTTCAAAATATAGCTGTTAGCTATGACATGGGATGGCAGAAAAGAGGAAGAGCACACAACAGTCTTACAGGTACAACCAAAAAATACATGGAAATTATTTTAAAACACACAGTTGTGAAATGGTTACTCACTATTTTTAAAAAATTTCCTCTGATCTTAAGGACTGATAATTTCATTTCTCAGCAAAGTAGAGTGATATGAAAAATTATCTCTATAAACTAAGGGTGCATGTGACTGTTGTCATCGAAATTAACAACTTCGTCATAGGTAGAATAGCAGATTAACAGATTATACTTGGTCATCTCAACTTAAAATCTGTTTGACTTTTATAAATCTTCAAACAATAATTCTTAATAAAAGATAAAAATTTCTTGTCATGTATTATTAGTTGCACAGTTTGCAATTGTTCTAATACGAGAATTGATCCAGTCAATAAATTCCGTATTAGGATAATTGAACACTGTGTAACAAATTTATCCTGATTTTGTTAAATTACATACTAGTATATTCAAATTCAATATTAAGACAATATCAGCCAAATATATTCAAGACATTTAGAATAAAAGTAAAAAAATTAAAATGTTTTTTTTAATTAGGTCAATGGTATAAGGGAGACAATTCCAATTGATGTAATAAAAATATGTACTGAATTATATTGGCAATATCAGCCAATCAAATTGCGAGAAATTACGCTAAATCAGGATAAGTTAATTTATGATATATATGAACTCGGCCTATGAATATCTTAATTTTGAACCTATAATCAAAAAAGTTACTTGATAAGTCTATGTTACTTCTATTTTTTCAATATAAAATACTCAATGGAGTTAGTATGAGTAGCATAACAGCCTTCCATTCAAAAGAAAAAGATTAGACATGTGCTCTAAACCTGTTTCATTGTATCATGTTTCATTTAAATAACTATGGTCATGTGTGCAAGCTTTTGTATTTCTCAATAATTACGTTAGATGTATGTTTCATTATAATACTTTATTTTGATTGGCTGAATGCATATCACGTGTTATTCCGTAAGCAATTCCATCACTCAATAAAACTTTGCATTCATGATAACACGCACGTGGTCCCACAATAAAGTGCACAGGTGAATAAATACAAAAATTAAAAAAATCGTATTTTCATGATCATAGCTAAAAAATGGAATTATAAGTATTGAATGCCTCTTTTTGTAACTTTATAGGGTTGTAAAAGTGTTGACCGTTAAATTTACAAAAAGAAGCATTCAATTCTTAATTGAATACAGAAAGCTCAGCAATCACATGACCAGAGTTATTCAAATAAGCAGTCACTAATGAGTAACTTATTTGACTATAGGTTTAAAATTATGATATTCATAGTCGGAGTTCGTACGGTATACATCATACAGTAACATACATGAAGAAAAAAATGTTTATCTTCAAAAATGATATTTTAAGAATTATTTTCTGAAGATTTATAGAAGTCAGAAGAATAATAATTTTTCTCACTTTCGCCTTACTGGCTCTCAATCAAATCCCTTAGTGAGGTTGTTAAAAAAATGTTAACCATTACACAGTAAATTAATCCCAACCTTCCTTTTTTTGATATTGAGTCTTCTTGGTAAATTTCATATAGATATATTCTTTAAAACTGAAGTTATTATCCAGAAACCAAATAAGTCATTGCATCATTTACTGTAAATTCAGAAATTATTGCGGGCATTTATTAATGCGATTTTGTCATTTAAGACCTAAATGCGATTTTTATTTTTAAGATTTTGAGAAAAAATCGTGGTGTCTATAATTCATATAAAACATTTAAAATGCGAGTTTAAATTATTGCGTTTGCAACTCTTTAACAAATATACAATTATCTTTACAATTTACATCAAATTTAATATCAAATACAATTGTAAAATATCTTTGTATATTACTTTCAGGAGTTGGCGTAATAGTAGGAGCAGCTACCAACAAAGTGCTCGATTTTAATATCATGAACAAAGATTGCAGAAAATGCAAAAACAAAAACTGCGGCAGTTACCATGTTTAAAAGGTCGGAGGAAAAGGGACTCAGATACACCACCCTTATAGGAGATGATGACTCCACCACTCTTTTTCATGTTCGGAAAAATCTTAAGTACCAAATAACAAAGTGGAGTGACATACAACACACAAAAAGGTCCCTTTATGGCCAACTGCTGAATCTGAAAAAAAAAAAAACAACCAATGTCCTGACATGGTTGTTGCATATTTCAAAAGGCTTTTCACACATGCACTTTATCAGAATAAGGAAAACCAGAACAACTTGGATCAACATTCAGATCGATACAAATGCACGCATTTGGTGATCATACTCAATGTGGAAATTGGTGCAAATACAGCATACACCCTACTACATACAGACACACTGGTCTCCCAAGGGGAAAACCTTTATCGGACAACCTTCTGAAAGACAAACTGACTTCCTTGTTTGACGTCTATGCAAATAATGCAGACAGGTAACATACATTTTTCATAAACTCTTTCAACTCTTTTGAAAGCCGAATCTGTAGATAAAATTTATCATTCAAATCAATATAGAAAATTATCATAGAAACTGTATAATAATGCAATATTGAACTTAAGCCTAACTGCCAATGAGCACATACAAGTTACACCACATGTAAAAACATTTTTTTGTAAAACATTTAAGATTAAGATCCTATACAAGTTAACACAAAATTTACATGTAACCAAAAAAGGCTCACCGAGTTCCAGCTTTACTAAACAGTTTGCATACATAATAATCTTATTTATTTAATTGATTGATTGATGATCAACACCACTGTCAGCACTATTGTCTATTTCGTGGCATTCATATCTAACTGGTTCTAGTGCGATTAACAAACCATGACCTACAGCAGTGAAACTGATAATCCTAGTCAATAGTAGTGAAAGGAACCTGCCATGTGTAGGGTTCGAACTAATATAAACCTATATTGGCATGCTTATGAATTTCAAACATATGATGGCTTACTTATATTTATAATTGTGTTACCATTTTTCAGATTATCTCCTTTAGCTTCAAGCCAAAAAAATGAATCAATCAATTCTGTTATTGCCAAAAAAGCCCCAAAAAGCATGCATTTTGGTGGATCTAGATCCCTCAACTATAGAGTGTCTGCGGCAGTAAGCCAAATCAACAATGGCCGTAAATACACAACAGAAGTCTTACAAAGACTTAATGTAACTATTGGTTCTAACACAGCTAAATATGTATGCCATATAGACAGGAAAAGGAAACATGATGCAGCCAGGAAAACAACCATTCCTTTTAAAAGGAAAAGATCTATATTAAAATCTGACAGGTAACTACAAAATGTATTCAATATTAACTGTAAAAGCAAGAGAAGTGAACCCATCCATGACCACTTTCTGAAATACCAATAACAGTAAAATGTATTTTGATTATGAATTCTGGTGCCATTTACATGGAAAACCTTTACTCAAGCCCAAACAAAAATTATGTATGTTTATGGTAACCGGACCCCACCCTACTTTGAACGCTGACACCAAGTTATTTTGTTTTTGTCCTAAAAATTGAATATGCTTTTATTTTAAGTTAATACTGATTGGTAGAATAGAACATTGAATCTATCGCGTCCAATTTTTTGTCAACATCTAATTAAAATTACCATTACAGATAAATTGCATAAGAATATTTGTTTTTCACACCTAGTAATATATCAGTTATCAGTTCAATGGTTTTACGGGAGCATAAAAATAAAATATGTCGCACAAAATATCAATGTTACACACATTGCCAATAATTATTTAACATTATTAATATAAAAAATAGTATCAAATTTTGCATGGACAGGTGCTGCAAATAATTGACAAATGAAGTTAGAGAAGGCCCGACATACCAAACTTCTATCATCATGAACAACAACAACATAGAAGAAGACCAAATAGAGAACTTCCAATTGCAGAAGTCAGACCAGAATTGGAATCATTCAGAACACAAAACGATAGCTCCATCATAATATTTGATTTGGAAACTACAGGATTAGGCAAGCACTTTAAGTCTTAGATCTTTTGATTTTATATTTTAGGACAGTATTGATAACTGATTATATATCTAAACATGAAAATGATGTCAAATTTGATCTACACTCAGATGATACATGTAAAAAGCTACAAAAAGACATACATATAATGTAATACAATTCAAACAAAAATGCAAATTGATACAGAATACAAATAATCCAAAACAAAAATTACTTGTCTTTTGACTGGCTAACGTTATTTTGTTATCAACCCGTAGACAAAATAAAGTCATGTGACTGACGTCATCAACGTTTTTTCATGGTTTTCTAGGGTTTAAAATGGAATTTAGAATTAAATTATAAGAAACGACTGTAATATTTTTTCCGTCTATTCGAAATAACTTAAAACATTGTGGTGCACACTATTAAATAACATACCAAAATACAAAAATGTAACATTGACCAATGAACCATGAAAATGAGGTCAACTCAGATGAACATTATTATGACACCTCCTGCACAAACACAAATCATTTGGTATCTTGTGGACAGTTGTTTCAATGGCAATCATACCAAATCTTCTACACCTCACATTTATTCATAAACAGTACATTATTTCAGTAAAAATTATCGCTTACAGTGCACATTTGATATTGGTGAACATATCATTTGAAATACTATTCTTATACCAAATTTTATCATTAATTGCTATTTCTTAAGATTTAATTATATGTACTTCTGTATTACAGGAAGAGATGCAGACATAGTCCAAATTGCAGCAGCAACACTTGACCAAACGAAAACCTTCAATAGATATACAATCTCAGAAAAAGATATAACACCAGGTGCATCAAAAGTTACGAAATTATCGATTAGATATGATAAAGATGGTCTAAAACGACTAGACTTTAATGGCGCCTGGGTAGAAACTGTTACACCTATCACAATGACCAATGAATTTCTACAATGGCTGACTAACATACAGGAAGAACAAAAAAATAAAATCACCCTGGTTGGACATAACTCGTATGCTTTTGACTTTCCAGTTTTTTTACAATCATATGAAAAAAATGAATCTAGTTAAAGAAGGCTTACAATTAATTCAAGGCATTGGTGATACACTTACACACTTTAAAAAAATACATAAAGCTTACCCAACTATAAACAAAGCACATTAGCCAACAAATTGGTGCATGGGTTCAATGAAACATGCACATAATGCACTTCATGATGTAACAACACTGGCCAAACTTCTTCAGATCTCCAATGTTGAATTCTTCAAATCATCAACTATTACATTTACTTCTTTCTGCATCAAACAGGACTTCATTCTTCATCACAAACCTTTACTGGACTCCATCATAAGTAAATTCAGAATTGGATCAACAACATACATCTCAAACCCCATTGCTACGAAAATAGCTGATTCTGGCCTTGGCTTCAGGCATTTACTGTTGGTCTACAGAAGAAATGGCACTGATGGCATTAGAATGCTCCTGAAAGAAAAAAATAATGGGAAACCTAGTGTTACCTCATGCAAAAAGACGATTGAAAAAATTTGTGAATATTTTGAACTGACATCACAAAACCAAGCCAATGAACAGTAGCTAGGCAGTAACATTAATTATCTTATTTGGCATATGAAAATCTTCACATGTACATATATTATATTATATTCATTTGTATAAAAGATGGAGCATAGTAATGTGAATATATAATGAATATCAATTTGAAATATCATGTTGTCATGGTTTGTGCAGTGCTAGTTTAATTTTTTGTCAATTTTCATTGAAATTTTAAAGAAAAAAAAATTTGCAAATTTTCTAATATTAAAACAAAAACTTAGTTAAAATTATCAATATAACTTTGGTCCCTTTTTCCTACACAGTTGGGACCACAACCCCCAAAATCAAGCCAACCTTCCTTTTGTGCTTATAAACTTTTTGTTGAAATTTCACAAAATTTCTTTTCACTAATACCAAAGTTTTTGTCTGCAAACCATATGTCTTCCGATGACGTTGACGATGTGATACCGATATCAGTGGACATTTTAGGTTGGTTACTTTTTAAAGAGTCCAAATTGAATATTTTTTTAAGGAAAAAAATACATAGACATGTTATCTCATTTGATTTGTAGAAGGGGTATACATTGTTAAAACACTAATTATTGTGACATATGTGTTCATATACAATGTACATGTAGTCCGTTTCCTGTATAATATTGGAAATCTATGTTTGTAGAAGAATAAACAGATGTGCTACATTTTTTTTGAAAAAGTGGATACTTCTTTATTAGAAACCAAAATTACAGAAGTCTTGAATAAAATTATTAAAATACAATTCAACAAAATGTGATCAATATCTGTATCTGTATCTTATTTACAGATATTTCGTATATATATATATATATTATATTTAGTCTCACATTATCTGTGTAAGTAAAAGAAGACTACAATTCACTGAACGCCAACATTTGAATACAATATAAGTATACCAACTATTTCAATAAATATTTGGTTTTTACCTGATGCATTTTTTCCACCAGAAGTTGCTTTTGAGCTGTTGCCTTCATGTTGCTTCCATATTTTGCTATCAATGCACTGTTTACACTCTCAGTATATTACATTTATCCATCTGTCTAATTTCAAGTGGAGCTTTTTTTTTCTTACTATAAAAAAATAAATAATTTTATAATTCTATGAACCATAATCCAGAATATATTATTGTAGTATATTATGTGTTATTTAAACTTATCAATGTCCATTTTAGCATTACTATTCAATACTTTACTTCATAATGTTAGATCCCGTTTTATGGACTTAATTTGACAACTTGATCCCTTTATGAGAATCACAACCTTACAAATTCTACATGTACAATGTACAATAAAAATAAAAACCAGTTATTAATTAAATTTTAATGAAAAGCTAGATTGATATATTAACTTAGTTGTAATATCGAATGAGTCTCATGATCATAACTTAATTTTTTTAAGTAATGTATGTCACTAGGAAAGAAACAGTCCACAAACTGTAATATTTGCTAATGGAAGCCAACAAGTAAAAATTATACATGTACATTAAAATCATGTACAATTGTTTATTGTATTATCATTAACCCTTTCCTCCATTGATTTTTTTTTTTGCTTACTTGATTCGCATAGGATTTTTATTATAAAATGCTGAACATATGCTTTAAAGTATTAAGGCATTGCGAAAAACAACATTTCATCAAATAAATTTAAGTCAGATATTCCTATGATATTCCTTTTCATATTGGATACAAATTTTATTAAGTCAACTGAGGATAAACACAATACAGAACAACGAGTTGCAGAAATCTTACTTTTTCCGAAAAATTCAAAACAAAGAAAGGACAAATGGGAAGTTTTGAGAAACGAGGCAAACTACATACATAACTTTGAAGTTATTCAAAACCAGAAAGGTACTATTATACCCCGATACAGGCCTACCAACTCTTTGTCAACTAGCAACTATCTCCCGTGCGAGTTTTGTAAAGGAATGTTTGCAAAATCTAACCTTAATCCACAAAGAAAGAAATGTAATCAAAATAAAGAAATCAATGCACCTGCAACGGCTGTAAGAACTGGAAAGGATCTTCTCCCAGTTCCAAAGAACATTTGCTCCAGTTTTTATAAAGTAATTGTCATGGATATGAAAGATGATACAGTGAAAAAATGCCTGATGACTGATGCCTTGATAATGACATGTGGTGAAAGACTGTATGAGAGGATGGATGTCGAGGAACATACGCCGAATACGATCAGGCAAAAACTGGGGCATCTGGGGAGCCTTGTTGATTTTGCTAAGCAGCAGGGAACGGCTTTTTATTCTATATCAGATTTTATTCAACCAACAAATTTCGAAGCCCTTTTGAGTACAATAAAGAAACTGGCAGGTTACGAACCAACCGGAAGATCATACGGCATACCTACACACCCCGGTTAAAATCGGATACTGCTTGCGCCGATGCGCAGAAATCAACAAAAGTGCAGGCATTTCGGCAAATGACAAATTGAAAATTACTAACGCTAAAAAATTTATCAGCCTTTACGATGCTGAATGGAAAAGCCGAATTTCCAGCATAGCCAGACAAACGTCCCAGAAAAACAAATGTAATGTACAAAAACTTCTTCCACTATGCAGTGACGTTCAAGAGCTTTTCCGTTTTGTGAAGGAAGAGGGAGAAAGGATTAGAAAGGAGAACTGTTATGTGGACCTCGCAAAGTTTACTCTTTGTGAGGTTTCACTGTTTAACAGAAAGAGGGGAGGGGAAGTGCAAAGACTAACCGTAGCTGGGTACCTGAAAGGAAAGACATCAAATGCTCTTGACAAAGACATTCTGTCGTCTTTAACAGACTTTGAAATTCAACTCTGTAAAAGTCACATAAGGGTCGAGGTACGTGGAAAGTTTGGAAGAACAGTTCCCATCATATTGACCAAATCGATGATACTAAAACTGGACACCTTACTAGAGCTAAGAGATAAGGAACAAATAACAAGTGAAACTGCGAGCTACTGCTCACTGATGATACCCCCGCCGCAAGTGGATAATATTAATAGTGTAAAAATATGCAAGTGTTCGGTAAACAGGAAGTTGTCGAGTGATGAATCTGAAAACGCATCACACGGTATAGCTGACTTATAAAAATCCTGAAACCAAATTTCAGAAATCCTTGTATTGTAGTTCCTGAGAAAAATGTGACGAAAATTTTTAACTTGGTTATCATGTGCAAAATCATACAAGTGTTCGGTAAACAGGAAGTTGTCGAGTGATGAATCTGAAAACGCATCACACGGTATAGCTGACTTATATAAATCCTGAAACCAAATTTCAGAAATCCTTGTATTGTAGTTCCTGAGAAAAATGTGACGAAAATTTTTAACTTGGCTATCATGTGTAAAATCAGACAAGTGTTCGGTAAACAGGAAGTTGTCAAGTGATGAATCTGAAAACGCATCACACGGTATGGCTGACATATATAAATGTTGATACCAAATTACAGAAAGGGTGGATGTGTAGTTCCTGAGAAAAATGTGACGAAAGTTTCATGGACGGACTGACTGACGGACGGACGGACTGATGGACGGACGGACTGATAGACAGAGGTAAAACAGTATACCCCCCTTTTTTAAAGCGGGGGTATAAATATGTCTTTTCCAGACCAGTTCCATCAACAAAACCTTACAGAGGATCAGATGTATTGAGGGAGATCAAGGGGATGGTTTGTTTGAAACAGCCAGAAGCATTTACGTTTACTGCTCTAAGGAAACACATTGCCACCTTAACTCAACTTAATGAGATCAATGACACTATGCAAGACCAGCTGGCTCAGTTTCTTGGCCATGACATCCGAGTCCATCGGTAGTATTACCGGTTGCCTTTAGATATAATTCAGAAGGCCAACATTGCAAAATTTCTGATAGATGCCAGCGAGGGGAAAAACAAGACTTTGAGCATTTACAGATCAGGAATGATGGTAAGATTTTGTATTAATTCAGGTTTAAATGTCCCGAAATAAAAGCAAAATATTTTTCACGCACAAATATATTAAGAAACGTGATTCGAAATATATTTCGTTAGTATTTTCAAATGTGACACTTTTCACTGTTTTGCAAAACCCCTAAAATCTACAGACGTTTAGACTGGAAAGTCAATATAGATGATGTAACTGAGTCTATCTTAATTTAAAGAAAAAACGTCAGCAACTATTATCTTTTTAATCACAAATCGCTGTTTTCATTTAAGTTTCAATGCATTTTAGAGTCACTTGTAAGTCTAATGTAAACAATACGAGTACAATGTTTAAGATTTAATGTATCATTTTTTAAACGGTAATTGCATAAATTGTGTCAGAATTAATAACCTTCAAAACTGAGAAAGAAACATACCGAAATTAAGTTCGGCGCTCAGTTTTAATTAATAACTGAAAAAGCTGATAGAATAAGGAATTTTTTTAAGAACTATATCTGAACTACATTTAAAATATATCATGTGATTTCTTTATATCCCTTTTGTAATACTATTTCAATTTGCCAATCGACATATTTATGGGATCTTACCAAAAATATTATCTTCACATGGAAATAACCGCCGACAGATAAATTTAATCGTGAACAAATTTTACGAATTTGACGATAGGTATGTGTTTAAATTTGTTCCAAGCATCTATTCGAGTGCTCAAGTTCGGTGTTCAAAATCAATGAATAATAACAGCTTTCCAGTTTTGTGAATACACGTCCAGTAAATAATAAAATCTCATTGAATCTTTTTCTTTTCATATGAGATATATTTAGAAAACTTACAAAAAGAAATGTTTATAATATTTATTGCATATCGTTTCATTTTGGAAAATAAAAACGGATGATTTTTGTAATTTTTCCAGAAGAGATAGAAGTTGGTAACGAAGTGGAATCGGACGAAGATTGTGTTTCAGAAACAAGTACGTTAATAAACTATCAACAGTTTTGAAAACTTCGATATGCTATGATCACTTATCCTCAAATGGGGATTCATTTTTATTCGAAACACGAAAAGTAAGTAATGAAAGCGCAAAAACATTTTTTTGTGAGGGGCGGGGGGGTGGGGGGGGGGGGAATGCTGACAATCGTTTAAAATATACATAGAAATACAAAATGCATGATACTGCAGAGTAAAACTAGAGGCTCTAAAGAGCCTGTGTCGCTCACCTTGGTCTATGTGCATATAATATTAAACAAAGGACACAAATGGATTCATGACAAAATTCTATTTTGGTGATGTTGATGTGTTTGAAGTTCTTACTTTACTGAACGATTTTGCTTCTTACAATTATATCTATAATGAACTTTGCCCATTAGTAACAGAGAACTATATTTGGTAAAAATTTACATATATTTACCAAATTAATGAAAATTGTTAAAAATTGACTATAAAGGACAATAACTCCTTAAGGGGTCAATTGACCATTTAGGTCATGTTGACTTATTTGTAGATCTTACTTTGCTGAACATTATTGCTGTTTACAGTTTATCGCTATCTATAATAGTATTCAAGATAACCAAAAACGGCAAAATTTCTTTAAAAATTACCAATTGGAGGGCAGCAACCCAACAACCAGTTGTCCAATTCATCTGAAAAATTCAGGGCAGATAGATATTGACTTGATTAACAATTTAACTTCTTGTCAGATTTGCTCTAGATGCTTTGGTTTCATAGTTATAAGCCAAAAACTGCATTTTACCCCTATGTTCTATTTTTAGCCGTGGCGGCCATCTTGGTTGAATGGCCAGGTCATCGGACACATTTTTCAAACTAGATACCCCAAAGATGATTGTGGCCTAGTAGTTTCAGTGGAGATTTTGTAAAAGATTACTTAGATTTATGAAAAATGGTTAAAGATTGACTATAAAGGGCAATAACTCCTAAAGGGGTCAACTGACCATTTTGGTCATGTTGACTTATTTGTAGATCTTACTTTGCTGAACATTATTGCTGTTTACAATTTATCTCTATCTATAATAATATTCAAGATAATAACCAAAAACAGCAAAATTTCCTCAAAATTACCAATTCAGGGGCAGCAACCCAACAACCGATTGACCGATTCATCTGAAAATTTCAGGGCAGATAGATCTTGACCTGATAAACATTTTTATCCCATGTCAGATTTCCTCAAAATGCTTTGGTTTTTGAGTTATAAGCCAAAAACTGCATTTTACCCCTATGTTCTATTTTTAGCGGTGGCGGCCATCTTGGTTGGTTGACCAGGTCACGCCACACATTTTTTAAACTAGATACCCCAAAGATGATTGTGGCCAAGTTTGGATTAATTTGGCCCAGTAGTTTCAGAGGAGAAGATTTTTGTAAAAGATTACTTTAATTTACGAAAAATGGTTAAAAATTGACTATAAAGAGCAATAACTCCTAAACGTGTCAACTGACCATTTTGGTCATGTTGACTTATTTGTAGATCTTACTTTGCTGAACATTATTGCTGTTTACAGTTTATCTCTATCTATAATAATATTCAAGATAATAACCAAAAACACCAAAATTTCCTCAAAATTACCAATTCAGGGGCAGCAACCCAACAACTGATTGACCGATTCATATGAAAATTTCAGGGCAGATAGATCTTGACCTGATAAACATTTTTATATCATGTCAGATTTCCTCAAAATGCTTTGGTTTTTGAGTTATAAGCCAAAAACTGCATTTTACCCCTATGTTCTATTTTTAGCGGTGGCGGCCATCTTGGTTGGTTGACCAGGTCACGCCACACATTTTTTAAACTAGATACCCCAAAGATGATTGTGGCCAAGTTTGGATTAATTTGGCCAAGTAGTTTCAGAGGAGAAGATTTTTGTAAAAGATTACTTTAATTTACGAAAAATGGTTAAAAATTGACTATAAAGGGCAATAACTCCTAAACGGGTCAACTGACCATTTTGGTCATGTTGACTTATTTGTAGATCTTACTTTGCTGAACATTATTGCTGTTTACAGTTTATCTCTATCTATAATAATATTCAAGATAATAACCAAAAACACCAAAATTTCCTCAAAATTACCAATTTAGGGGCAGCAACCCAACAACCGATTGACTGATTCATCTGAAAATTTCAGGGCAGATAGATCTTGACCTGATAAACATTTTTATCCCATGTCAGATTTCCTCAAAATGCTTTGGTTTTTGAGTTATAAGCCAAAAACTGCATTTTACCCCTTTGTTCTATTTTTAGCCGTGGCGGCCATCTTGGTTGGTTGACCAGGTCACGCCACACATTTTTTAAACTAGCTACCCCAAAGATGATTGTGGCCAAGTTTGGATTAATTTGGCCCAGTAGTTTCAGAGGAGAAGATTTTTGTAAAAGATTACTTTAATTAACGAAAAATGGTTAAAAATTGACTATAAAGGGCAATAACTCCTAAACGGGTCAACTGACCATTTTGGTCATGTTGACTTATTTGTAGATCTTACTTTGCTGAACATTATTGCTGTTTACAGTTTATCTCTATCTATAAAAATATTCAAGATAATAACCAAAAACAGCAAAATTTCCTCAAAATTACCAATTCAGGGGCAGCAACCCAACAACCGATTGACCGATTCATCTGAAAATTTCAGGGCAGATAGATCTTGACCTGATAAACATATTTACCCCCATGTCAGATTTGCTCTAAATGCTTTGGTTTTTGAGTTATAAGCCAAAAACTGCATTTTACCCCTATGTTCTATTTTTAGCGGTGGCGGCCATCTTGGTTGGTTGACCGGGTCACGCCACACATTTTTTAAACTAGATACCCCAATGATGATTGTGGCCAAGTTTGGTTTGATTTGGGCCAGTAGTTTCAGAGGAGAAGATTTTTGTAAAAGTTAACGACGACGGACGACGACGGACGACGGACGACGGACGACGGACGCCGGACGCCAAGTGATGAGAAAAGCTCACTTGGCCCTTCGGGCCAGGTGAGCTAAAAAGGATAAAGAGAATTTGAAAAAAAATGATTAACGCTGACAATTCACGTCAACTACATTATTGAAACAAATAAAAACTATGAAATCACCTTCATTTTTTCTGTATAACATTCTACAGAATTATTGTTAATGTTTAAAACATTCTACTGTAAATTTGACATTTTTTTGGATAATTGTAAACGATGTTACCTTAAATCGGTCATTTGATCAAGATGAATTTCTTGTATGTCTTGACAAATGTTTTACAAGTAAAATTGAAACAACCACATCCTTATTTAAAAATTACACCATTTTCTCAGTTTTACTTTTAATATTTTTGTCAATACATATTAGATAATTGTCTAGATCAAATGACCGATTTAAAGTAACATCGTATACAATTATCCCAAAAAATGTCAAGTTTACAGTAAAATATTGAAAATTATAAATAAAGGTAAAATCTGAATGAATATCAAAATGTAGAAAAAATTACTGAAAAAATTTTACTGAGAAAATAGTGTAATTTTAAAATAAAGAGGTGATTTTTTTTAATTTTACTTCTAATACATTTGTCAATACATAAAAGCAATTCATCTTGATCAAATGACCGATTTAAAGTAACATCGTATACAATTATCCCAAAAAATGTCAAAATTACAGTAAAATGTTGAAAATTATCAATAAAGGTCAAATCTGAATGACTATCAAAATGTAAGTAAAATATAACTTAATGGGCATCAAAATATTCGGAACAAAACGCTGCATATGATGAGGGGGTCCTATAGTATGAATACGATATGTAAATACTTGCGTTCAAAATTTGCCTCTAAGCGAACTTGTTTATTCAGACAGGCGCCATTTTTCCGTGAAACTGATCACAAGCAAGTCACGTGTTTCGCGACCGTGTTTCTTAGATTCATTCAAGAATTAAACAATGGTATTAATTGTTTTTCTCCATAGCGAGGAAACTTTATAAGCAAAGCTTATTTATTATGTGGTACTGCTGACCTACCTGTCAGGAGCATGTTATGTAATGGTGTACAATACAATGGAAGTTATTCATGTTGGAAATGTATGCAGAAAGGTGAGACAGCAAAAAGTGGGAAAGGACATGCATATTTTCCATTTATTAAAGATAATCCCAAAGGTCCACAAAGATGCCGAGAAAATTTCATTGAGGATTCAAGAAATGCTTTACAAAATATGGAAAACAAATCAAAAGTCATTGCAGTAAATGGAATTAAAGGTCCATCTTGGCTAACATTTTCCCCATTGTTTAATATAATAGATGGAATAGCTATAGATTATATGCACGGTGTATTGTTAGGTGTAATGAAATCAGTGCTAAAATTATGGTTTTTCCCACAACTCGAATTATTTACTTCCAGTGAGTAATTGTTCCGATATTCATTGAATGCTTTTCCGTATGCATGATATTCCTCGTAAACAATGTGAAAAGCGTTACTGCGCAAGAGCAAAAAGTAAAATTAAAAATAAACATACCACGTTGACAACTCATTGGAAAGATTTTTTTTGATCGATGATGAAAGAAATATTTTTATACACAAATTTGTTTTAAAACTGTTTTATAAGGTTGATTAACAAACAGATACGCACAATAAAATTTTTAAAATTGATTAATCAACACAGCTCAATTGTCACACTTATAAACCACGTGCTTTAAGTGCACACTTTTGTACATTGTTTATCAATATAAACTTGTCGGAGAACATCGCAAGTTCGTCACGGAGATTAATTAGGAAAGATGGTTTCCATATAAAATCATCGAACGCATTATTTTGTTTGTAAATTACACATTACAGACTCAATATAAAAAGTGAAAATATATAACATAGGTCTTAGTTTAGTATATGTGCATGTATTGGTTGAATAATTTAGTGGTCATATTTTTTTCCATCAACTCGTTTCATATGACTTTAATTCTTTCATAAACTGCTTTTGCAGTAATTATGTGTAATCTAATCCTGACCAGGATATATCATA
This sequence comes from Mytilus edulis, assembly GCA_019925275.1. Classification (NCBI taxonomy): domain Eukaryota; kingdom Metazoa; phylum Mollusca; class Bivalvia; order Mytilida; family Mytilidae; genus Mytilus; species Mytilus edulis. The sequence goes on from CM034354.1 coordinate 36,591,684, forward strand.
TACCCTATTTCAAGCTGAAAAATATCCTTAAATAAAGCTCCCAGGCATTTAACACTGCATGGTTTTATAGTTTGCAATTAGGAAAGAAAATATTTTTTATCAATCAATATATTTCTATATCAACTAGTTTATATGGACTGTGACACATATCTATGGTTTAATCTTTTATTCAATTACAGAAAACTCAATTCAGAACATCAATGTTTGTTCATGAAATACATTGCACACAAACAATGAAATCCAACACAAAACAATTAACAATCAGTGTCAATCAAGACTTTCAAATACTACTTTTTTTGTATACCCCTAAAAAAAGCAAAGTTTTGGGGGGATATAGGAATCACCCTGTCTGTCTGTCTGTCCATATGTGTGTTAGCGCAACTCCTCCTTAATGGATGGACCAATATTGATGATGAAACATCACACAATTGTAGTACACAACTTGAGGATGTGCATGAATTATTTCTGGTCGTAATTATTTCAAGGGAGACAATTGAATTTACTTAACAATAAATAGCACAAATCCTCCTAAATGACTGTAGCAATATTAATTGTCATCTTATTAACACAATTCAAAGCTTTATGTATCAACTATTTTTTATCTATTTAAAAACAGATACTATTTATTGTTTCATTTTTTATTATTTGAACTGATAAATTAATCTTATTATATTTCAATTATCATTTACTTAGTTCAAGAGAGGAGACAATAGAAGGTAAATATGTGTATCATATTCTAAGAGACTGCAAATACTACTTATTACTAAATGGGTACCTTTGTATCATAAATGATTAAAATTATGAATCATATTTAAAGAATCTTCTTAATATATTTTTTATTGTCCCTGGTGCTACGCTTCGGGGACATAGAAATAAGAAATGTTGGTTGTTTAATGATGCCTTGACGTCATACAAAAAAGGGTACTAAATTATAGAACAAGCACTGAAAATATACGACTGTCGTCAAATAGAGTTTGAACAAGCAACACAAGTGTTGTCATTGTTATTTGTCAGGCATTAAATTTGTGGTTTGTTTTTGCCCACGAAATCCATTAAAACTGTTATCCCACGATTAAAAATGAATTTACAGTACACATGTAAAGTAATATTGTACACTACTTTCAAGGTTAATTTTCCCAATCCAGAAATTAATTATTATATTTTTATTTTTGTAGAAAAGGTCATTGCTAATAAAGGAAACGAGAGTATTGGCAGTCAATCAGGTGAGATAAATTAATACTTTCATTTCAATTTCATTATGTATATTAATATGTTTTGAATTGCAAAAAAGTGTTTAAATAAATATTGTACACCAGTTTCAAGGTTAATTTTCCCAATCCAGAAACGAATTATTTTATTTATTTATTTTTGTAGAAAAGGTCAAGGCTAATAAAGAAAACGAGAGTATTGACAGTCTATCAGGTGAGATAAATTGCTTTAAGGCCTGACTTTCAAGTCATGAGGTTCATCTTTCCTTACGCGACAATCCCCAAGGGTGACTGGGGTATAGAAATATGGTCACTTGGTCCTCTCCCGACCGGCAGTAAAACGCTTGCCGAAGTGGGGCGTCCGTTTGGCTGTGTGGGATGTATCAAGTTCGCAGTCACGTCCGGTCACAAGGGGGACGTTAAATCCGATGCCTCGTGTACAGAGAGTGCCAAGCTCTTTGTACGTTAAGAACCCTTGCAACAACTATTTGAGGGGTCCGTAGGTGGCCTGTTGCAAGGCAAAATTTCTGTCCCTATCCAATATACCCTCCTTTTCCGGTGGCAGTCCAAATTTATCCGACCATCATCCAGTGGCCTCTATTGTATCAACCTACCTATTGTATTTATTGTGAACTTGTTCTCGTCCTGAATATGCATGAAATAATTGTCACTGGACGTTAAGCAACCAACAATCAATCAACCTTACGCGACATCCAACAAATCTATGCTTGTTGTCATTTGGCCAGAAATAGATCTGGAAATGTTTAAATTTCTCCTCTTTTTTTTTGAGGTATGAAATGGTTTTTTGTTTCTTTCATTTACATTTGGAAATAAAGAAACGATCAGTGTGTTTTGTTCGTTTTAAAAACTTTTCATTCATGTGTATTTTGCATTATAAGCAGTCAACCTGATTACAAACTATCATTATTTGAATTCCGTGTGGAAAGAGGTCGGGTCAATTTCGAGTTCTATTTGCGATCTAAAGATATATTTAAATCGTTTCAGTCGTTGATATTACATGATATTACAATTAAAAGTCGACTGAACATGAACTATATTGCATATTATACAATTTAAATCATTTCTATACGCGAAGCCGTATGACGTTATAGTTATTTCGGTCTTAGTTGTATAAAATTATCGTTCCTGAATAGCGCAGGCAGGTTAATGCAGTTAAAAAAAAATTAGCAATGATTTTCGGTGTTTGCATCGCAATCTAAATCTGACGTCATTTTCCCAACTATTCGACACGTGATTGGCTAGAACGGTTCGTCGACGTCAGATTTTAGCTTGTCACCAACAGCTGATCGGGCACCTTGTTATGATAGAAATCAGTGTCTTCAGTTCAACAACACGATAGATGTTGGTTGCTTATATGTTGAGGTACGTTAGTTTTAAATTATTTTCGCCTTCTGCCGAAGATCTTGGATATCAATTTCATTCACGATTATAAATGTAGTCTGAAGAAAAAACTGCATGTTTACTTAAAAAATGTGGTTATTTACACGTTTCGTTGTCAACATGATGTGGTCAGTCTGTTGAAACTTCCTTTGAAATAATTTTTTACGTTTACACTGACTTTGCGCACGATATTGGTGTCACTTTGGATATATGGGTTAGATGGCGGGTTATTCATACTCAAGCTCTTATCCTATACAATAAATAGACATGTTATGCATATCATTCGAAAGGAAATGAACCATAGAAATCAATAACATGGATGAATTTGTGCTTTGTCTATTTTTTAATGAAAAAAAATGCTCATTTCGATGCCTATTACGTCATTTTAAGGGTGTCCCGCTGTTACAATTTTGTTTTACGTGCGGATTCATTAGTAAGTAAAGTGGTTTAAAATTTTACAACTATATTGTATACATTTAACGTTAAATGAAATAATTGACGTTTTTAACTATAAGAGTAGGAGGATCGTCAGAAAAGTTTTAACAAAAAAGAGAACAAATGTCCCAATTTGCTGCTCAACCCGTAAAAAAACTTTCTGTCTTCAATTTCATAATATATAACATACGAAAATGGATTTTAATAATATCAGAAAAATTAAACATGTTCCGAAGAAGCTATCTGAAGTCATCATTATGTAACTGCGATCTTATTTTAAAGACATCGTCATTTTCCCTGTGTCCAATAAAATGTCCCGATGGACAAAATAACACAAAGAATAATTCAGAGGCTTTTTATCAAACGAAATTCTACTATATCTTAAAATTTTATCACCTGTTAACTGATATGAATGGAAAATACATTTAATTTCCTTTACAATTTTATATGTACTTTTGTTTGACTTGCAGGTAGAAAATCCGAAACGGTCTAAGATGTCCAATGAAATGTCCCCGTAACCGTAATTTGACGTTCTCGTTGTAATAACGTTAAACTGTAAAAACGCATATTTGGCATAACATAATTTCATGAAATGGTCTGATCTATATAAAATAAAGTTCTCGTTTAATATGCATTAAAATGAAGATCTGCATTGTTTCAAGGATATAAGATGTCGAAATATTTAACTCGGATACTTCACAAAAACAAGGCCCCGGAGCTATAACAAAGAGAAAACTTACTAATGACAACATCCCGCTTTATAAAAGCCAGATACATTGAAAGAGAAAATGCGATGACAAGTGATATCTTAATTATCCTCCTCAGCCAGATAGTATCTGTAATTCCTAGCGTTGCTGTTTAAAGATTCGAAGCTATACACATAAATGAAAATTCTCACAATAAATCTTATGAGAAAAAGTACTCCTTAGTCGTGAACATTTCAGTGAAACGTGCAATCATTTTTTTGTCGCATCGACCTATTTAATATAAAAAAAAAGTTTTATCAAAGAAATACACGTATGTCATAAAATTTTCGTATAGCTAACGATCATTTTTTTATCTGCTGTGAGTAAAAACAATCCCTATAGTCACCAACCTAGCAATATGTGTATGATTACAATTAGAAGTAGTGTGGCAGAAAGAAGTTTATTTTCTCGAATCTCCAACAGAATTGCCCGGTACATAGGCCTGTGATGAATGTTTATTGAAATTAAAACTTTTCTTTTGTCATAATTTGAGAAAGAACGAAATAGATCTTTTTTTATCTTCGCAGAACGCCACAAAACATAGCTTGAATATTGATTTTTTTCAACGCGATGTTATAGAAGAGTGTCCACCATGCACGTGTACTGCACTTTTATGAGAATCGTAGAATATTATGATATACAATTGGATGAAAATTATACATACATGTATTCCCTGTCATTTATTTATCATCCACGCACGAACTTGTCTCACAAAAAAATATATCTCTGTACATAAACCTCAGTTTCAGGTATAGAAATGTGAATTTTTTTCTGAGACAAGTTTTTGTGACCATCCACAAGAACTTGCGATCATCCGTTGTTCAGTACTTCAGTACTTTGATTATACTTATAAAACAATGTAAAAACGAAACCAAAAAGATTGAAACCGAAAACATACAAACAATCAGTTTGGAAACGGTTTTAAAAAAAGTCAATGAAGATATAGTGTAAACCGATACTCTGTTATATGTTGAAAATGGAAGCGCTGAACCAAAAACAACCAATAGTATAAAAGGAGCATGCAATGCATTCTTGGTCCATAGTTATAAGCTTAAAAAAACATTGATTCATGTTAACATGCACATTTAGCAATTACTTAAATTAAATTACAAATCAAGTTAAATAAAAATAAATGTATTATTCATAATCGGATTTCGACCTGCTGGTAATCTGTGAGGTAGGTATTGCATGGTCTGTGTAAATATTTTCCATACTTTGCCAAATTCTATAATTTCAAACATTATGAAAAAAAAGTATTGATCGCCGACCCTTTTTTGAAGCTTGAGTTTGGGGGAAAAATATCAGATGAAAGGATAGCTCGTTAAATATGTTTCCGACAAAAATACATAATCACCGTTCTCACAATAAAGTAAGAAGATGCGGCCGTATGTTTGCCAACGAGACAATCCCACCAAAGACCGATTAATAATTTCCATAGGTTACTCTATTGCAATCAACAATGAGCAAAACCCGTACCGTATAGTCAGCTATAATAAAAGACCCCGAAATGACAAATGTAAAACAATCCAAACGGTAAAACTAACAGCCTGATTAATGTACAAAATGTGTAAATTCCTACATAAACAATCCTGAATAAAAGATTGTAATCAATGAAAACATTTTCTTTTTAAAAATATAGTTTAGACCCCGACCAACCTTAATAATTGAAAGTTGGCAACGGCAGCATGAGAGCACGTATTTCTTTTTCAAACTTGATAAATATTTTTAATTTATAAAGCTTTTCGTTAGAGATTTTTGAAAATATGCTATATTTTTAACATTTTCCATATTATCGTGATTGATGTTAAGATTGTGGTCTTGACTTACTAATAAATACGTTAGAATAAATAATATACTTACATGATCTTACCTTATAATGCATAAGTCACTGTTTAAAGCAATGTGATATGCTGTAAGCACGCTCGTCCTTAGAATAAAACGATTAGCCTCAGATTTGTCCTGCATTTGTTTCATTCATACATGTAGTATTGAACTTAAGTTTTAAAGTTTGAAAACTATTTTAAGATAAAAAAAAAAAAAAAAAAAGAAACGCCAAGAAATATGTGCAAAACAGACTTTTTCGTTCATTTTATTTTTTTTAATATAATTTAGGCAGTTAGTTTTCTCGTCTGAATTGTTTTATAATGTCATTTCGGGGCCTTTTATAGCAGACTATGCGGTATGAGCTTGGCTCATTGTTGAAGGCCGTGAAGTGACCTATAGTTGTTAATTTCTGTGTCATGTTGATCTCTTGTGAAGAGTTGTCTAATTGGCAATCATACCACATCTTCTTTTTATATATTTAAATCATTTAACAAGACATCAAATTGTTATTTTGTGTTATATTTGCATCTACAATTCTTCGCAAAAATTTTGTTTTAATTCAATGGAATTTTGTTTTTGCACCGGCTTGAAATAAATAACACCAATTAAAGAAGCAACTTCGAAAATCTCTGTACTTTAAGCGGCATTTTCATATAAGTAGAATATAGGGTCAACGTTTGAAACTATTCGTGGAACAACGTCAAAACGTCGTTTTATATAGGAACGTCGTGTAACGCAAAGTGGCACCAATACCGTGCGTAACGTCACTATCTTACTTGCTTATAAACAATTCAATCTTTATCGACTATTGACTATACAAATATAATTTCACGTCGACATTTTGCAGACTGACAATGGATCCTTTAATGCCGGTCAAAGTTTAAATTTGGGAAACCATGATCAACCATGCAACGTATTAAAGGAGTAGAATTTGTTAAAATGCCCGATCAACATGCCGGCTGAGGCCCGCCACCTTTCACCTATGCCCCCCCCCCCCCCCCCCCCCCCCCCACAGTGCATTTTCTTTTAAGATCTATAAGGTATATTTGTACATGAATCTTAAAACTGATCGCATTTACACAGGTTAAATTATGTCTTATTCCAATTTATAACATATTGTAGAAGTATTAAAAACAAAGAATTATTCAAAATATATATATGCATACATTACTCTGTGCATCATACCTGCTTTTAATCAAACTGTGGAAGCATTCACATGAGATATTATATGTGAGAAATATTATTTATTATCATGGCCATAATTCATTAACAACTTTTTATTGATGGTTTTGAATCTGATGCTACATAAGTCATTATAGTATTATTTTAAATCATCCCTTTTAGTGTGTATTTGAATTTTTTGTCTTTAATAATTTGTTTTTTTATGTTTATTTTATATATAGACATAAGATTAAATTAAATATGTATTTTTAATATTGATTCACTATGATAATGTGTATCTGAAGTATTTGTGTGTTTGTGTAGATCTTTTCAAATTTTAACACACTTGTTATAAAACAATTTACATCAACAGATCAATCTTAATTTTGTGCATTTTATATTACAACCTGGTGTGTATACAATTGAGTGTTAATTGAAACCTTTCAATAATTATTGTAACTTCTTTTGCAGATTGATTTACAACTGGCACATTTAAGTTGACAGTTAATGCATTAAGAGTGTAGTTTCTATAACATCAAATATGAGGTCTATACACAATTAAATGTAAGTATCAGTTATATTATAATGAATGATTCCTGCTAGGGTCCTTCAGTTCTATATTTTATATACCATTTTCCAATAAATCTATATTAATCTTTATCTATTTTGCCCAGTATTCTCTATTCTTTGTATTTTAACACAACATCATTTTCTTTTATTATCAGTCTTTTCTTAATCTTAAATTTCTCAGCCTTTAAATATTGCACTTTTGCTTAAGGGATTATTACATGATTGGTGTATCTATTCTGTAAACACCATCCAGACCCTCAGTTTAGGTGAATATATTTAAGTTATCAGATTTATTAAGTCATATTGATTATAAATAACAAATTGGCAAAGCATTGTGATGGGTAAATATCAGTTATAGAAAGTTGTATTAATAAACTTCATTGTACTTTTACAGACAATTCATCAATTAAACTTTGTGTCAAGTTTACTTTTAATTCAATAATAATTAAGGAATACACAAATGTGACAATTTTGACTGAAATTTTCTATTTGTATTATAACATGAATACCAATAATTTTAAATGCCTTTAATGGTTTACACTTTTTTCAGTACATGCATGAAGATAACTTGGAGGCAATGGTGTCATACAAGTTAGTTTTAACTATGATAGCCTAACTGAAATTTGAAAAAAAGTAATCAAAGAAAAAGAGTGATCACTTCTGTCTTATGAAGATCAACATATACCAGAAAATTGTCAGACAATTTGTATCCATGTAAGGGGATAGCTTTAGATATATACATGAAAAGAAAGTGAAATCAATGTTTTTAAGATAAAATCTTGATGAAATATAACAAAAATATAACAGTGCTGAATATGAAAACCCCATGCCAAATCACATGTAACTTTGGAATGCAGCAGTTTTCAGTATGACACTAAAAGGAAGGATTTCATTACTGTTAAAACTGACTCTTGAACATTGAAGACAAAGAAATAAAGGTTTTACATCAGAGGAAATGACTGTGCACTTCTTTCTTGGAGGATCAACACACAAAAGGAAGTGTTAATATCATTATGCATCATGTGCGGTAGTTGAGATAATTTTGGATATATATATATAAAACTGTGAACTAAGTGATAATTATAATTCAAACATCATATGTGGTACCTGTATGTACTTACTGGTATATATATTGTTATTCACAACATTTTACATGAATATATAGGAATATTCCTTGCATGATACATGTGAAATAAAAAAAAACACAAGTAAAGGAATAAGGAATTATCTAGTACAGCATTATCATATGAAAACCAGCAGAATGATATATGTCTACATTTATTATGGATCATGGAAACCTACAAGGAAGTATATATTGTGTACATTGTTTTATCAGAAATATCAGTTTTAATTCAATGTGACATATATATGCAATGCTTTTTGTTTTAATTTTGAGAAAACTTTTTGAAATGAATGAAAAATTATAAGTTTCTTTGACTTTGAAATATATCAATAGTCATACTAGTGTAATAGGCAGATAATACTCATACTGAACTCAAGGCTTTCACATGCATACAACTTTATTGAATAAACAAATAGTTTTATCTCAAGAAAATTTCTTTTTTCATGTTTTTTTTTCTATAATAATTTACTGTTTTGTACTGGAAAAACTGCAATGAATGAGTGATGCATGTTCAAAAAATGAACATAGCTCTAGAAATTATTGCTTATAGCTGATATAAATGATTGAAATTAAGACAATATACACTGTCCTAAGTCAGGAATCTGATGTACAGTAGTTGTCGTTTGTTTATGTAATATATACGTGTTTCTCGTTTTGTTTATATAGATTAGACCGTTGGTTTTCCCGTTTGAATGGTTTTACACTAGTAGTTTTGGGGCCCTTTATAGCTTGTTGTTCAGTGTGAGCCAAGGCTCCGTGTTGAAGGCCGTACTTTAACCTATACTGGTTTACTTTTTAAATTGTTATTTGGATGGAGAGTTGTCTCATTGGCACTCACACCACATCTTCCTTTATCAATATACACCATTACCAAATTTTATTTCACTTCAGTAAGCACATATTTTAAACTCCGTGTATCTTTAAATTATTTGCTTTATTAAACACGAATGAAATATCATCGACTCTTGAAACAGAAAATGTAAGTCTTTCATAACATGGTTCTTAGTACCGTTCAATCATCATTCTAGTGGATTTCAATGAGTAGAACATTCCTGTCCATTTCTGCAATGCGATACCATTGGACTTAATCGAGTGATGTCCTCCTAAATATTCCCCGTTTAAATTAGCACGATGACATTTTCTGTACCACCATGCTCCTTTAAACTCTTGTGAACAGCTGCCTGGTAAGTTTATGTCATTATCCTCGTCTTTCGTAGAAAACATCATGCCGTTGTGGAAGGTAAAGCTATCTCCCGAGAAAATGAAGCTTGAATTTCATAAACACTTATATCAGAAACACTTTGCAAAAACAGGGCGTGATACCTGATTTTGTTCAAACGTTGTTTTTTTTTTTGTCGTTTCCAAAACATACCATAACTAGTACAAAATTTGACTGCACCAAATGAGAGTCTCGACAGTTTATGTCTCTATTGAGAGTGGTACCAAAGACTGAAATATTGGGAAATCCAAACTTAATTTAAGCATTGGAGGGCCGACTCAACAAACAAGAACATGAGGTATAGTAAAAAATGAAGAAATCGGAGCTTGACATGCGGAAGATATATTATTAGCTGTATTTGGCCACACTTTTAGGAGTTTTGAATCTCAATGGTCTTCAACTTTGAACTTTATTTGGTTTTAAAATTTTTTAGATTCTAGCGTCAGTGATGAGTCTTTTGTAGACGAAACGCGCGTCGTCTGGTGTATACATAAAATTTAGTCCTGGAACCTATGATAAGTTTATTTGTATTACTTGTAAAGATTGAAACTGAAGTAAGTCTTTATTACACTGTAGAGTTGGGTTCTAAAAGAGAAGCTTTTTATGTCCCTCTCAAGAACGACTCATGAATTTAATGTATACGTTCGGACTTATTGAAACCTTCTTGGAGACACGAAACTTCTATATGGAGTGTTCATTCTGCTTAAATACTTTTATAACTCATTTCCTAATACATTTCTATCATAAATGAGTGAAAGTTCGTGGGATTCACAACCATTGGTGACCAGAAACACTGATAGTTATATGATGTTGGCTACAACTATCCTGTCTGTTCTTTGGATCAAAAAAAAAAATTGCAAGCACGGGAATAGCATATCAATCGAAGAGAAATAGTACATGTTCAACACTCTAATGCAAGGGGAAATTAAATGAACTGTTAACTTATGTTGAAAACCTATTGACCATATAGCCCGTCGGTTTTGGAGAGGACAAAAATGAAGTAAAGAGAATTTCATAATATGATATTTCTTTTATTTGAATTTAATTAAACCAGTGGAATTAATTTTGAGCCTTAGGAAATTTGAAACATAATTTCTGTTTGTTTTTATATTTTATCAATCAGATATGAAGATTTCATTCCTTTGTCCATTGGAGAGAGGACTGTTCTGCAATCAACACCAGATGGAAACTATTTTAACGCAATTTCCATCAGACTGTATGGAGACGAACTGAAGGCAATGATGCTGAAGCTAGCTGCAGTAGTCAGTATGGTGGATGAATTGGTACCATTTACAAAATATGTAAGTTTATTCTGTTGGTTCCAGTGAGTTTATAGAGTATATCAGATGGTCAAAATATAGGGTCATTAATAGATAAACAACAAGCTGAATTTGCAGAAAACAAAAACGGAAACCATAAATTCAGGAAAAGAACTATATTTACTGCATAAAGTACGTTAACAATCTGGCAGAAAAAAGGTAACATCAGAATAAATCCCCTTGTTTCTCCGTATTTTGCCAATTCACTCTTGGTTATTTTTAAAATTTACATTGCAAGAAAGCAGGTATATTGATAGAATACCGGTATATTGAATAGTAGTGAAATTTATTTAAAAAACATGGATCCAGTAATAATATCATTAAGAATCAAATACTGTTAAGGATAATAAATAAATGTTTTTAGGTCACCCGGTCCAAAGGGCCAAGTGAGCTTTTTTCATCACTTGGCGTCCGTCGTTAGCTTTTACAAAAATCTTCTCCTCTGAAACTACTGGACAAAATTAAACCAAAATTGGCCATAATCATCATTGGGGTTTCTAGTTTGAAAAAAATGTGTCCGGTGACCCCGCCAACCAACCAAGATGGCCGCCATGGCTAAAAATAGAACATAGGGGTAAAATGCAGTTTTAGGCTTATTACTCAAAAAGACTACTTTTTCACATAATCATTAATGATAAAACAATATAATATACCTGTCATCAGATCATAAAATAGTAAGTACTTTTATTGTAATAGACACATCAGATTCTACATTTAATGTCCTTAGTATCTACAAAAAAAAATCAGTAAATGATGTATGGTTTCAGAAAAGTTGTTCAGACTAACTGTAGCACCTGGTTTTAGGCAATAAGTTCAAAGTAATATATTCCCGAGAAAAAAAAATTCAACCATTATTTCCTGTCGATATGCAAGTAGTATTAATCTATAAAGTGTCATGAAATTCTGTTGTGCGGTTTCGGAGCAGTTCTGATGACAACAAAACTAACCAGCAGACAGATGGACGGACAAATCAAAAACATATATTCGACGCAAAAATTGCGCCAGGTATAACATTTAACTCCCCCACTGGCGACACTATGTAACACGAAAGTTAAAGTGAAAAATGTTGTTGATTTTGTTTGTGTGATTATCTTGTATTTCCTCACATAAACCCAATACACAGGGAAATTTCACTCCCATTAATTTCATCTGAATCAAATCTAGAAAGTGAATTTTACGTCGAATGAGCATGTACGCGAAACTCGCGAGAAATCAGTTTATATTTCAAAGGTCTCACATTATTTTATCGTTTGTATTATAGAAGTATTGATATGTAAAACAGAAAAAAAACGCACACAGAAATTCTCTGTCACATTCCTAAGGCATATATCTCTTTTAAATTATTGCTGCGAACTGATTTCAACAACACATCATATATATATATTTGTTTGTTAGCGTTATTATTATTGTTTTTTTGTTTGTGTTTTTACTTATATAAAAACTAGAACAATTTCATACACTGATATATATATATATATATCAAGTCAAAAAGGGTACAACACCACCATAAAATAACTATAAAATATACAAATATTAGATATTTCGGATAACAGATATCCTTCTTCGGTAATTGCACGATGACAAATGAATCATGTCAATTCAAATTGAGACTCTATCAAAATCTTGATTTATACAATTTAAACGAACGCTGGAACAATTTTCAAATTTCCAAACACACCGCAAAGACTACAGAAATATGCCAAAAATAAAAATAGTTATTTACGATGTGAAATGGCACAACTCTAGATTTCCAAAGGTTGTGACAGTTGAGATGTTATAACTGCATTGAGGGCAGTCCTCAAACAAAAAATTGAAAAATGTCCTAACCGATCCAGGAGGGTATAAATGGGACAACGGTAGGGCAATTACAACAGAAACTACATATTTAAGCCTCCCAAACGAATAACAGTCTAATAACGATTGAAAAAATAAGTTTTGTATAATGAGGTAAAATAATTGAACGTGGCAACGTACTTATACATCATCCCGAATCAATGAAAACCTGTAATTTAAACTGTTACTTTAAAAATAATTTCGAACTGTAAAGCCAGTACTAAATCCGGCGTTGTTTGAAACAGGTGGTCACAGGAACATGAGGGACTCGTTCTATGTTTTTTTTCATTTATGCCCTCTGGGGAGACTGTCCGTAACTTATTTATCCAAAATCTTTCCCGAGCGACTCTGTCGACTTTCGACCAACCCTCGTTGTGGTCTATGATCGTGATGGTAAGGTTTTTGAGATCAGCTTGTGTGTGTCCAGGTGATCTCAAATGACGACTTACGGGTAGGTCGGGCTTGCAAGTGTAGTCACTTCGATGACCATTCATGCGTTTGTTAAATGGCTGCTCTGTCTCGCCAACATACTGCATGCCACATCGACACTGAAGGAGGTATACAACATTCTGGGTTTTGCAAGTTACATTGCAATATATAGTGTACACAGACCCAGTCGAGTGGCAAGTGAATGTTTGAGTATTCAGTATTTGTTGAGAAGTCAGGCAACGTCTGTTACCACATGACTTGCACCATCCTGCAATTGAACAGCTTTTATTTGAGGAGACGTCAGCTCTAACAAATAAGTCTTTCAGACTTGCTGGTCTCCGAAAAGCTAAGACAGGAGGATTGGGAAAGATCTTGGATAATTTAGGGTGTTTGGCAATAGTTTGCCAATTGGCACGGATCAAACGTGAAAGGTTATTAAAGGCTGGATTGTATGTAAGAACAAACGGGACTATTTTGCTGCGCCTCTTCCGTTTGTACTGTAAGAGGTCATTGCGGCTGTTATTGTTAGCGCGCGCAAACCCCTTATCTATGTTCAATTTCTTATAACCTCGTTTTGTCAAAAAACCGCGAAGTTCCTGTAACCGTTTCGTGACAGCCTCCTCAAATGGAGCAAATCCGCTGGACTCTGAGAGCTTGACTGTACGGGATACTTTTTGTACAGTGTTTGGGGTGACAGCTTTGGGGAGAAAGGTATTGATGTTTATCTGTGGGTTTACAGTAGAGGTCTGTTGATGACACCGTCCTTTATAGATGTGGTTGTGTCTAAAAAAGATATCTTAGAGTCGGAAATTTCATACGTAAATTTAATTGAATGGTGGGCGTTGTTTGCATGTCTGATGAAATCATCCACTTTTTGTTGAGATTCAATCCATTTCATGTCAACATCATCAATGAAACGGAACCAGGACAAAGGTTTGGATAAAGATGTTGCAATAATTTGATTTTCTAATTTTCCATGAAAATATTAGCGTAAGACGGTGCCATTTTCGTCCCCATCGCTGTCCCGTTAATTTGAAGGTAATGCTCACCATTAAAGGTGAAATTGTTGCATTTCAGGACCAGAGTAAGCAGCTGGACTAAACATTCAGTAGGTGGTTCTAAAATGTTCTAAAATATATATACGGCATGGATCTTAGGAGCCAGTTTATAGGAATGACAGAATTTTCAATGAAACTGTATTTATGATATTTCGAAGCAGCGTATCATGTGTCATGTCTATAAACGCGTGCATAGTTTTGATTGATACTCGCTCTGACACTGGGTCAAAGAACTCTGCTCGTCAAAGCTTTATGTTTCGATAAGGCCGAAGTGACTAAAAATCGTATTATTGCACTTACAAAGTTTAGGTATATATTGCAAGTAGGATTGCCTTAACTGAGGTTTAAAACTTTATAGATTTGATGGATTTAGGTGTAGAGAACCTCCCAAGTTTTTATAGACCTTAGGAGTTTATTTATAGAGAAAAGTTTTGCTTGTACACGACTAGAATCCTGGTGTTTTGTTATGGTATTGTGGGTACAGGATTTAATTCACGCGCATGATGTAGTAGAGTCGCGCCACGTCTGTTTTAATTATCATCTTTATGATTTAAATGAACTATATTTTCAAAATCTATATTCAGAATTATTTTACGCGTATCTATATATGTAGATAAGTATTCATCCATACAAATACAAAATAAAAATAAAAAAATAACAGCACACAGATAGTTTCATTTTTTTGTTTATTTCGTAATTGTGTTCTTTTCTTTTGCTTTTATTTTAGCAATGGATTACACGGTATCTTCAAGAGAATTAAGACCTGGTTGTCCAATTGGTGGAATGCCTTGTCCAGTGGCATCCTGCAGTACAGGACAACCCAATTTCAGGCAGCTTGTCCGCAACTGGAAGAGATACCATCAACTGGAAATACATGCCCATAATTGCCCGTTATGTGGGATAACAGACACCAGACGGAATGACCTAAAGCGGTATATCAGAGTTATGCATTGGGTCACGGGTGAGAACATGTAACCTCTAATGAAGTCAGCTAACGCCGTGACGGTCATTAACCATCAGTACAAGGAACCTGGAACTGCTGTCTTGCCTAAGTATGTTCGTCCGAGTCAAGGTAGTACGGAAGACGCATTAGTAGAAGACGATTGCCGCATTACTGGTGTAACCCCCGCTGATGATGAAGAAGTCGTTGAAGTAGTTGAAGAAATAGTGCAAGTCGATGAGGTGTATTATGAGGTCCTCACACCTAGGGAAATGGCACAGCGACAACGGGAGGAATATGTTAGACAACACGCCATTCATTTGAATGAACTAAAGACTCCGGATGATCTTGTCGCACGTGATCAGGTGGCAACATTTGCTGATGTCAACGGGAAAATTCGTATGGTGGTTTAAACAAACTCGAACTTTAAAATGTGACTTTCATTTTATATATATATATGTATAAATGTAAACATTTGCTTTTTAAGTTGGGGGAATGTAGCGGAATCGGTTTTTATATATCTAAAATTATATGTTAGATGGCTTATTTCAATTTACAATTCATTTTCATTGTTATTTTTTTGCTTACATGTTCGTATCCAGGGTAAACTTAAAAGTCTAGTTGATTTCTATTGGTAAATAACTAAGTGTTCTCGGTGTTTTAGATAGGATAAATGATTAAAAGCTTTTATTTTTTTCTCGGTAGTAATCAATAGTTGTTTAGATTAAAATATATTCGAGTGCACCTTTATATACAAAATTCAAATTCAAATATATTTTATTGCTAATCAAAGCGCCCACAAGGAGCAGAACAATCAACATGAATTACATACAAATGATTACAAGTGATTCAATATGATTAACACACAATGTTATAAAAAAAAAAAAAAAAAAATAATCAAACCAAAAAATATTTATTAAGACAAGTACAAGAATACAACAAGCACAGTGTTTAATAACATAAGGGGGTGACTGGGCATTTTTATATCTATATATCATTTAAGGAAACTTTCCTATATGAGGATAAATTTTCCAATAATTCTCCGAGTTTCTGGAGTATGAAAGTATCTTCAGAGGACATTAGCCAAATAAATTGTGCTTTAATATCTAAACCACTAAAATTTTTAAACCGTTGTTTTATTTCATTTAAAAAGTTGAAACGAATATTTGAAAGTTTGTGGCACTGAAGAAGAAAATGAATTTCATCCTCAACCTCAGTACCGCACAATTTACAGATACGTTCTGACACTGTCAGATTTTTGTACCTTCCCCTCTCAATCTCTAAATCGTGAGCACTGATACGGAATTTTGTTAAATAATGTCTATATCTAAAATTTTCCTGCAAAAGGTAATTTTCTAAGCAAAATCTGCTTTTAAAAAGTCTATAAGTTCTGAGCTTGTTACCATATAGTTTATTGCCTCTGAAATCATTATTAAGCTCAGTTTGCCATATTAAATCATATTTTGATTGCATCTTTTTGCATAAATAGTTTTTTAACTTCGTCTTTAAATTAAGTGCATAATTTTCATTGATGCTAAAGTATTTAAATAAAGTTTGAATACTGGTATACCAGCTCTTTTTCTGCTCATCATGTAGAGATTTGAGAGGTTGAAAGCCTCTTTTAATAATAAGTCATCAGATTTTTTTAAACGTATATAATATTTAAACATATTTAACAAAACCTCCAAAAATAGAGGATATCTGCCCAGTTCACCCATAACTGCAATATTTGTTGCTTTTTTACTTACTCCAAGTATAAATTTACAAAAGCTTAAATGAGCCTTCTCTACTGCCAGGTCTCCACATAGTTTTTTGAAATAGTTATCCCCTTGAGTGTTTAGTTTGTGAAAGTTAATGTCACCCCATATTTCACTGCCATACATTAAGACGGATTTAACTGTATGGTCAAAAACATGAATGAGAGTTTTTATTTTTGGTTTATGACCTGAGAAACATTTTTTTAGTTTAAATAAGGCCTTTAACCCTTTATTATACATTTCATGTTGGGCATCTGTAAATTTGCCATTAATACTAAATTTGACACCCAAGTAGGTGTGTTCGTTAGGGGGGTATTATTTAAATGAAATTGAGTAGAAAGAAGTCTACCAGAATTGCTAAAAATCATGACTTTGGATTTAGTAATGTTAACTTCCAGTCCCCAATTATTGCAATAGATCTGTAGTTTATCAAGACATTCTTGTAGACCCCTAGGAGTTTCAGAAAGCAAAATTAGATCATCTGCATACATCAGACAATTAAGTTTTGTATTATTTAGTTTAACTGGAAAGCAATCCTCATCAAATATTTCTGGAATATCATTAACAAAAATGTTGTATAAGATGAGACTTAAATTATCTCCCTGTCTCACTCCTATAAAAGATGAAAAAGTGTCAGTTACATGATTAGGGTCAATTTTCACTGACAATAAAGTTTTACTATATATATCTTTAACAACATTATAAAATAGATCACTAACACCAAGTTTTCTTAATTTATAAAATAAGCCTTCATGCCAAACTTTATCAAAGGCTTTTTTGAAATCAATAAAGCAGGTATACAAATGTTTTAAACCTGTTTGAGTATATTTATCAATAAGACATTTCATGACAAACATATGATCTGAAGTACGCTTGCCTTTGCAGAAACCAATTTGCTCAGGACAAATGATATTTCTTTTAATACAAAATTTTTCTAATCTTTTAGTAAGAATTTTTGTAAATACTTTACTGAGACAACTAGTCACAGTTAGTCCACGATAATTTGATGGATCATCCTTTGAACCATTTTTAAATAAGGCAGTTATAAAACCATTAGCCCATATCTGAGGATAGTTTCCAGTTGAAAGTATTTTATTAAAAACATGATTTAAACTTTTAATTAGAAAACTTTGACTAATTTTTATCATTTCATTTGAAATACTGTCTGGGCCACATGATTTTTTATTCTTTAAAGTATGAATTGCATCAGAAATTTCTTTATCTGTGATAAGGATGTCTAATTCAGTAAAAACTTTAGCATTTTCTAAATTACGTAAAAATTCTATTATATTAGGAGAAGGAGTTACTGGTTTTTTGTTAAGATCTTTAAAATATTCAGCCCACTCCGTGCTTGTTATATTTGATGATTTTTCTGTTTTTTTGTCTGAATTTTTAAGGGATTCTAATAAAGTCCAATAACTTTTTGGGTTTTCCTCACGCAAATTATCAAGTTGATCTATAAGATCAGCACGGAATTCTCTATATTTAGTTTTTCTTGCTTTTCTGTATTTTTTCAGTAAAGCAAAGAAGGAGGATCTAATATAAGGATCTTTGTTATATTTTTTTAAAAAGCTTTTCTTTATCGCATAACTGTTTTTTCATATTTATGAGGGGTAGGTTAAACCATTTCGACTGTTGACTTTTCTTCACTTTAGCAGTACTATTTACCTTTTTTATAATCTTTTTCTTAATAGAAATATTAGCTGCCTCATAAAGGATATTATTCAGATCTTGTATCATAATATTTGAGTCACCAGTATAATTTGTATTATTAAATGTTTTTATTTTTTCTTGAACCAATGGTGAAGCTAGAGCATTTTGGAATTTCTCTGCAGAATTTTCTTCCCATATATATTGGTTTGGTATAGAGTAAACATCTTTTTGCACTGCATTAAATATACAGTTAACTTTTAACATTGTGGATACCTGGCAGTGATCAGAGAGGTCGGCTTTAAAATCATGAACCTTAAAAAATAGTATATTACTTAAAAGACTTTCGGAGGATAAAAAATAGTCTACCACACTACTACCCATAGGGGTGTGGCAAGTAAGCTGACCTATATAATCACCAGGGGTTCTACCATTTAGGATACGGATCCCTGTCTGCACATACAAGTCGTTAAGTGTCTTGCCCCTTTTGGATAAAATGCTATCTTGGCTATGACGGACTGGTATATCAAAATCAGGGTTATATTCTTCAAATAAAGATGAGATATGAGCATCTAAAATATCGTTTTGAATAAAGTCTAATTGTTTGGACCCTGTTCTAGCATTTACATCACCAGCAATTAAAATATTTCCCAGTTTGGAATAACTAACTATATCATTTTCCACATATTCCAGAATATCATAGGTTAGAGATTGAGAATATGTCGAATTGGCAGGGGGGTTATATAAAAAACATAGATATAAATCTTCAGGTAAGCCAAAAAATTGCTTAGAAAGTTTAAGCCAAATGTAGTCATTTGTTTTGTGTTTTAAGAATTTTATTCCAGGTCTCAGTGTAGACCTTACATATACAGAAATACCACCAGAGCGTTTTCTTGTGCGTGCAGACATGGGCCGAATAAGATGCACAGCTTTAAAATCTGGTATTTCCAATGCATCTTCAAGAGAGCAATGGGTTTCAAGTAAACAAAAAATATCTTTTTTGTTGAATTCACTTATAAAATCTGAATCACTGTACTTGTTGTATCCTTTTAGTTTAAAACCATTAATATTCCAACAGCTTACATGTAAACTGTTTTTGATAACCATTACACAGAAGGAAAAAATAATCAGATATAAAAAAAGACGAAAAAACTGAGATACCCATAGATATAAATTTGTTGTACAGTAATGTAACAAATTTTACAGTAAATAGTGTAAGAAAAGTTATTTTACTTATTAGATGACATTAATATGATCAAGGAGAGATAACCCAATGACTCCAATGATTTTATAGTATTAGCATTCATACAGAGAACAGAAAATTAATTTCTGAAAGCTTTTTAAATTATTGAGACATTTTGTATGATTGCATTTGTTACATACTGTACTGTTTCACCATGTTTACAAAATGTGTATACAAAAATACAAAACATTTGGTCTATTGTAAATTGTACAAAAGGATCAATACATGCATGTTTATAATATACATGTATGCAAAGTTTATAATTATTGTACATGTGTAAATGAAGGCCTATTTGGCCAATAAAAGCTGAACAAACACAAATATTGACTCTTGACTTAAATAAGAGTATATGTATACATGTATAATAGAGGATCAAAACATTCTTGTGCCACATACATGTACATAAAAAAAAAAAAATATTATTTATAATTATCATAAGCAAATAATACTTGCAATAATAGCTTTGAAAAAATAAAGTTGATTTACAAGTACATATTACATGTAGTTACCACTGAGTAATAAGTTTTTGTTGTTGTTGTTTTTTATCTTCTACCAGTTTGTTGTGACAAACTTGGCATATAGCCAAACATACTAGGATTGAAACCTGTGTACATAGGATACATAAAAGGGGGTTGTGGGGAATGTTGTTCTAAATTTTGTTCTGTTTTGTTAGAGTTAAATTTCATATTACCTGTACCATGCCAGGAATTCTGGTTTACAAAATCAGTACTTTGTGTACCTGTTTGGGGTTTGTTCCTTTTTTGGTAGTTATTTCCCCTTTTTTGTTGATTGTGAGGTTGGACTTTTTCCAAGCCCATTTGCTTTCTTAAATGATGTTTTATGTTTGATACAAATACATTCATACCTTGTTTATTCAAGTGAAGGCCATCATTGGCTAGGAACTTTTTAACAGGAGTTCCTCTACTTCCTAAATTATGATTGTCACAAATTAAGATATCTAAAAATATGTTTTATATAGACCTTGAATCAATATGTTGAACTTTTACACGAATTTTGTGTAGCTCAGGCTACAAAGATATTTTTTGCCATGCTTCCGATTTCATCTAGATAGATGCACACGCCCGATGAAGCCAATTTGTTTATAGAGAAATATTGCGTGAATAAAATATAAAATATAACAACTAATTTTTTTAACACTCATTAGTGTGTTAAAGTTACATTCTTAGACACTTACTTATATACATTAAATAATCAATGTAATCAATGTAATCAATATGTAATCACTTGTATGAAATTGAACTTAATTGTACTGCTCAAATTATTGGGCGTCATAATTGACATTAAAAAAACTTTGTATTGTATTGTATTGTATACATGTATATTTTATGAGTTTGACTGTCCCTTTGGTATCTTTCGTCCCTCTTTTATATAAGTGCCTATAAATAGTAGCACATGACATACCAATCTATGAGAGTGTGGATTAGTCAGTACAGAGATTAATTCAATTACACAAATAAAATTATAGATTGCCTAACAATGTAATTTTAACACACTATTTAGTATGTAAATATAAGAATGTTTAAAATATTTACAAAATGATGAAAATAAACGCAATATGTCGCTAGACCAACTAGCTTTTTCAAGCGTGCATCTATCCAGGTGAAATCGGATGTAGATGATAAGAAACTTTTGCAGCTCAACGTATGTGTTGCAATTAGCTGCCTTGAATATATATACAACTCGTCTAAACATCAACCCAACAATGTTAGATCTGTAAATTTGCTTTCGCAAACTTAGCTGCCTTGAATATATATATATAACTCGTCTAAACATCAACCCAACAATGTTAGATCTGTAAATTTGCTTTCGCAAAATTTTTGTTCTTCCCTCGTCGGGCTTCGTATATATAAATATATGTGTTTAAAATAAAACAAAAATATAATTGCATTATAACATTTGATAAGATTTAAAAATTAATAAATAAGATATCATATCACTTGAATAACATCTAATTGATTTATAAGAATATTTTAATTTATGGTTTAAATAGATTTCTTTTTTATTTAAATTTTTTTTACTGCATTTTACTGTTTTATCGCTTTATATTTCACATCAAATGCATATTCCATTTAAATTGTCCTCAATTTGACAAAGATTAGTCCAGCAGCACTTGCAATTGTCCTTTTTTTCGAGAATAACTCGCGGACGTTTTGGAATATCCGTGGAATTTGACTTCGAAAATTCAATCAGAGGAAATAAGTTTTATCAATTTAAAAGCAAATAAGCAATTCAACATGACAACAAGCACAATTAGAGCAAATATACGTGATTTATTTAAAACAAAATCGCGATTTTTGCGGAATTTTACTACTGAATTCGTGTCGACGACGTTGATCCTTATAGGTGATCCCCCGTGTCAAATAGTTGGCATTGTCGCGTTCGAAATTCAAAATCTGAAGCGTTGTGTGCTTTGCTACCAACATATGGTTACTGCGTCTATAAAACTTAACTTCTCAATGATTGCATACATAAACTCAGGAATTATCTAGTCAAAGTTTTTTCAAAAGTTAAAAAGTAAAGGAACGTGTTGCTTCAAAAGCATTGTCATCACTTTGATCCCCCCCCCCCCCAAAATAAAATTGGTAAAAGGTAAAAGATTTCAAAAATTCTGTAGTTGAAATGCAATAAAACACCCACTTATTAATTGCTAGACAATACAAATACAACAACGGAAAAAATCCCAGGACATTTGTTAACACCGGATTCCAGGAAGCTATTTAATAAATCTTGCATGGCAGGTTGATGTATGGCAATTTAGTTTATCAATTTGCAGATCTTTTTTTCATCTTTAACGTACTGCATTACTCCCTTGTTTCCGAATTGTGTATGAACGCGCCAAGAGAAAAAGAAGAGAACGCACCAAGAGAAGAAGGGAACATGCCAAGTGAAGAAGAGAACATTGTTTATGAACACTCGGGACAAGGTAGAGAATGTTTTAGCTAAATTATCAGAAAATGAAACTGGGTATTACCAGTTACAGGATATTGGAGGGTTTGAACTGTAAAGATGCAGACAAAATTGACTCCCCAAACAAAAAGAAAAATAGGTTTGGCAAAAAAATTATAGCTTCACTTCTAAGTCAAGGTCATACATTTACCGCAGTACAAATTGAAACCAAATGCAAAACACAACAAAAAAATATAGAGACATAATAATACTAGTGGGAATGACACAAATTTGTGCTCGAAATATAATGTATTGTCCGAGATCTATGGATACAGACCCATTGTAAATAAGGAAGTCGCTATTAGCTCTCTTACTAACAAGCCATCACCCTTATCAGCTAGTGCATCAGGATTAACAATGAGGAACTAAATGATGAAACCCAGCATGATTGTAAAATAGAAAATATAATTTAGTGAAATGACATAGTAGTTATCAAAGGTACCATGATTATAATTTTGTACACCAGACGCGCGTTTCGTCTTCTAAAAGACTTATAATAGTTATCAAACGTACCAGGATTATAATTTAGTACGCCAGACGCGCGTTTCGTCTACATAAGACTCATCATTGACGCTCATATCAAAATCTTTATAAAGCCAAACAAGTACAAAGTTGAAGAGCATTGAGGATCCAAAATTCCGAAAAGTTGTGCTAAATACGGCTAAGGTAATCTATGCCTGGGATAAGAAATTCCTTAGTTTTTCAAAAAAATCAAAGTTTTGTAAACAGGAAATTTATAAAAATGACCACATTATTGATATTCATGTCAACACCAAAGTGTCGACTACTGGACTGGTGATACCATCGGGGACGAAACGTCCACCAGCAGTGGCATCGACCCAGTGGTGCAAATAGTTATCAAAGGTACCAGGATTATAATTTAGTACGCCAGACGCGCGTTTCGTCTAAATAAGACTCATCAGTGACGCTCATATCAAAATCTTTATAAAGCCAAACAGGTAAAAAGTTGAAGAGCATTGAGGATCCAAATTCCGAAAAGTTGTGCCAAATACGGCTAAGGTAATCTATGCCTGGGATAAGAAAATCCTTAGTTTTTCAAAAAAAAAATCAAAGTTTTGTAAACAGGAAATTTATAAAAATGACCACATTATTGATATTCATGTCAACACCAAAGTGTCGACTACTGAACTGGTGATACCATCGGGGACGAAACGTCCACCAGCAGTGGCATCGACCCAGTGGTGCAAATAGTTATCAAAGGTACCAGGATTATAATTTAGTACGCCAGACGCGCGTTTCGTCTAAATAAGACTCATCAGTGACGCTCATATCAAAATCTTTATAAAGCCAAACAGGTAAAAAGTTGAAGAGCATTGAGGATCCAAAATTCCGAAAAGTTGTGCCAAATACGGCTAAGGTAATCTATGCCTGGGATAAGAAAATCCTTAGTTTTTCAAAAAAAAATCAAAGTTTTGTAAACAGGAAATTTATAAAAATGACCACATTATTGATATTCATGTCAACACCAAAGTGTCGACTACTGGACTGGTGATACCATCGGGGACGAAACGTCCACCAGCAGTGGCATCGACCCAGTGGTGCAAATAGTTATCAAAGGTACCAGGATTATAATTTAGTACGCCAGACGCGCGTTTCGTCTAAATAAGACTCATCAGTGACGCTCATATCAAAATCTTTATAAAGCCAAACAGGTAAAAAGTTGAAGAGCATTGAGGATCCAAAATTCCGAAAAGTTGTGCCAAATACGGCTAAGGTAATCTATGCCTGGGATAAGAAAATCCTTAGTTTTTCAAAAAAAAAATCAAAGTTTTGTAAACAGGAAATTTATAAAAATGACCACATTATTGATATTCATTGTCAACACCGAAGAGCATCAAATACAATTATCAAAAATTTGCCAAAATTATCAATGGACCAATGGCAGGTTTGGTGTAAAATCTAAACAGATATCTATTATTTACTGAAAAAAATGTTGTAATTTTTTAATAAAGGTCTGGTTGGTTCAAGTCTAGTTTTAATACAATATTCAGTACATATCAGAAATTTATCTTGATCAAATGACCGATTTAAGGGAACATCAAATACAATTATCAAAGAAATTGTAAAACTTACGGTAAAATTTGCCTGAATTATCTATGGACCGATGGCAGGTTTGGTGTAAAATCTTTTCAGATATCTGTAATTTACTGAAAACACAGAACATGTAAAGTCCTGTTATGAATATCAAATTCTTTGCAAACATCATTAAACCCAACAAAATATTAAGTCCCAAAGAGGTTAGGTTAAGACTAGTTTCACTGCACTGTATATAGCTTTGATACTTCAAGAAGATAAAAGATGGCACTATTAAATCTAAAAATAGCTTAAAATAAAATTTTTAAGTTAGATTTTTTTTTACTCTTGACTATCATAACTTGTGTGGAAAATTTCATTCTATTTGATTGGCATGTCATGTAGACACATTATTAGGCATTTTGTATGGTTTTTCATACAATTTTGAAATTACCCCTTTTTCAGATGGCTTCTGTTGTCTCCCTTCCTCTGCAGCTTGCATATCGAAGTAATTTTCCTGTTGTTTATTATTAGAAGAATCTTTAATGAGGTCATTCATCTTAACGTGAGCACCTCCTTCATTGTTGTTGCTGTCTCTATTTTGGGATTGCTAAATAATAAATTGGTATACAGCAAGTATTTTCTGAGGGTCTGTTATTTTTTTTTGATAACACATTAGAATTATAATGTCAGGAAAAGAACAAGTTAATAATAAATACAATAGTATGGTCTTGTCATAATAGAGGCACTTCGGAATGATGGTCGGGGAAATGTGGACTGCCACTGGAAAATGAGAGTACATATTGATTGATTGTTGGTTGCTTAACGTCCAGTGGCAAATATGTCATGCATATTCGGGACGATAACAAGTTTACAATAAATACAATAGGTAGGTTCTCATAATAGAGACCATTTTGGAATAATGGTCGGGAAATTTAGAATTCCACTGGAAAATGAGGGTACATTGGATAGGGACAGAAATTTTGCCTTGCGACAGGCCACCTACGGGCCCTCAAAGAGTTGTTGAAAGGGTTCTTGACGTTCAAAGGGCGTGGCACTCTCTTTATACGTGACCGGACGTGACTGCGAACTTCATATATCCCGCACAGCCAAACGGAAGCCCCACTTCGGCAAGCGTTTTACTGTCAGTCGGGAGAAGACCAAGTGACCATATTTCTATTCCCCAGTCACCCTTGGGGGCTAACTCTGTGAAAAAATTGTACATACTTCTTAGAATAAAAAGTTGCATTTTCTGTATCTATCTATCAAGTCTTTTCTCATTTTGTTGTACACTAACAAGAGAAAATCATTTCTTTTTGAAGAGTCCCTGTAAAGCTAAGAAATCTGCTAATGTGTTATGTGCATAGTTGGTGAAGTTTTCGCCGAGGAAATCCTTAATCAGTTCTTCCTGCTTGAAGCGTTTTCTCTCCGATTTTTGTGGGTATGCTGCTCTAAAACATGTCATGTATCAATGAATCCGTTGCACTGGACTTTGAAATCGTTAATCAAGTTTTCATATGTCAGAGCTTTAATGATAATTTGTGCATCAAAATATTTAACGTGCATATATATAAGGGATGAATGCTTATTTGACCGTCTTTATGACACTGTTCACAAACCAACCCATATTGAATACGTATCCGACAAACAGATAAGCAACGACCAAACTCTTTAATTACACCATTTGAGGCAGTTATAGCAAATCTGACATTTGGTTCAAAAAGAAATTTGAACTACATATGCTTGTAGAATATATCATTCCTTGAAATAGTTCCATTTCTTATAAGTTCATGTACTTAGTAATTCAAAACAAAGTGGATCTACTAGTGTGATATTTATCGGACAAAACTATGTTTCGGAGTCATTGTCGAGCTTTCACGGACTACGGATCAATTAAGATCAGAATCTAAGCTTTCTAAATCGTGAACTTGTTCACAGTCTGATGCTTGTGTTGCAATCTTTGTATTTCACCTAATGTGGTTGTGCATGCAGATAATTGTACCCCACGCAACGGGTTGCGGAGGGTATAATGTTTTTGACCCGTCCGTCCGTCAGTCCTGTTTCTTGTCATCGCAACTCCTCTCAAACCACACAACAGAATTTCACGAAAGCTTTTCAGATAATAAGGACATACTATGTAGTTGTGCATATCGACGGGAAATTGCGATTCAACTTTTTTTTTTATGAGTTACGCCCCTTTGAACTTATTAACTTTAATGTACTACTGCAACAGTTTGTCATCGCAACTCCTCTCAAACCACACAACAGAATTTCTTGAAACCTTTTCAGATAATAAGGACATACTATGTAGTTGTGCATATCCACGGGAAATTGCGATTCAATTTTTTTTCTAGGAGTTACGCCCCTTTGAACTTATTTACTTTAATGTACTACTGCAACAGTTTGTCATCGCAACTCCTTTGAAACCACACAACAGAATTTCATGAAACTTTGTAGATAATAAGGACATACTATGTAGATGTGCATATTGACAGAAAATTATGATTCAATTTGTTTTTCTTATACATATTCTTTTCTTACACTTATTTCATTTCTCCAATGACAATGTGGGACGGTGGGGTATGTGAGCGCGCTTTTTTTGCCATGTGATTATGGACTTTCCCAATTGATCTTCCTCTAAGTTCAGTATTTTTGTGATTTTACTTTTCACTAAGGTTCTTTAATTTGAAAAAGTATAAAGGAGTGAAGTCTGTTTCGTGGTTTAAACCAGAGAAAACAATCTTGCACGCCCAACCACCATTAATAAATTATTTCGACAGTGAACATGAACTACGGAGTAATGGTGCATCAGAAAATTCGCACGACAACGAGCCGACCCTCATACTATCCGATGAATATCAGACAGATGAAACATTGGAACCACCAGAAAATTGTGTGGATAGAACATTGGAACCGTCGGACAGTTCCTTAAATATAACATTTGAACCCCAAAACGGTTCCTTAAATAAAACATTGGAACCCCCAGAACCCTTTGGACGGTACCGGGAACCGTTCAAAACCAGTGACACCATCTATAATAACGACAAAGCGCGGAAGAATTGTCAGAATACCTTTGCTCTATCGATAAGACAATACGCAAAATTTATATACACATTTTTCCAGTGGCAGTCCAAATTTCCCCTACGGCCTCTATTGTATCAACCTACCTATTGTATTTATTGTGAATTTGTTCTCGTCCTGAATATGCATGAAATATTTGCCACTGGACGTTAAGCAACCAACAATCAATCAATATAACCAATATTTTATTAACAATGGATAGAAAGGTGACAGAAAAAAGGATTATGTGTGAACATTGTTTCAAATTGTACTGCAGTAGCAAATCATATAAAAGACACATTAAAGAAGTGCACCCCGCAAATTATAACACAGAAAGAATTCAATGTTTGATATGTTATAAAACTTTCAGCAGAAAGAGCCATTTGAGAAGACATAATAGGAAATTTCACAAGGAAACTCAAAACAGTGACACTCTAAAAGTGACCATACAGAACGAAAGCAGCTTTAATGTTCATGAACATTTGTCAGAAGAAGGATCAATGCTTAATGATACACCAACCGTGGAGGGACCGACATTCGGTGAAATGCCCGATTTCTTGGAGGATATTTCATTGGATGAGTTTATAACTGAACAGGAATTTGAAGAATCGGAACATGTTGAAAATGGCAGTGACAAAAAGAGTGAAACAGTTAAACCGGATGAAAACAATAATAGCAATAATATAATTGACAGTAATAAACAAACAATAATTCTAAAACTGGAAACAACCACCGTAAATCTAACGGATGGCCGTACAGTAGTAAACAGAGATACTTCGATCGAATATTCTAATAATGTAAACCCGGATGATATTAACATAACTATTGTTGTGGATGCTGTAACTAAAGAAATAAACGAACATTTCAAGCAAAAACAATCAGCAAAATGCGAAGAAATATAGAACTTTATTAACTGGTATGCGTGTGTACGTAAACATTAACCTGAGTTGGACTATATTTAGAGTGTGTACGTATAGGTCAGTTAAATCTATTTTTAAACCAATCGATAATTGTGTTTTTGGATATATATATGTAATTCTACAGTGAGTAGACTAGTTTTGTTTAATACGACTTTTAAATAGGAATTTCAATTGCTAGTTGGGGGAATTGTAGCGATTTTATTTTGACAGTTTAATTATTATTATGTAAGATATCTTTCTTTTTAATACATTTGGGTTAAATTACATTTCTACAGGGCAATGCCCAGTATTTTTATTTATTTGAACGGTATCTTTATTACTTAAATTCACCGCCCGGTATCTGAATAACCGCCCGGTACCCCATCTTTGAAACTGTCAGGGTATCGCCCGGTAGCCAATCTTTAGAACCGTTGAGGTATCGCCCGGTGTCTTTAGAACCGCCCGGTACCCCATCTTTGGAACCGTCGCGGTACCGCCTGTAAATATGTATATAAGGGGATGCGAGAGAGATCAGAGTGTAATAGAAAGAGTAAGAGATATAATTGAGATTGTTAGTTAGAAGTGTTGAGAGTAATATTGTTTTAGTGAATTAGGATTATTGTTCAACTGTTTTATTATGTCAAACTAATATACAGATTACATAGCGATTTGATTTGAAACTTTGTGTTGTGGTTTGTTTTCTTTGTGCCAATTGATTATGGATTTTACGTAATTTACGCTACCAAAATAACACATCGACAAACACGAATCCATACAAAAACGACAACGCTACATTATCATCTTAATCCCTATAAAAAGAACAAATGTAACGAAGAAGCACTAAAAGGCATACATCAAATTTATCATCCTCATCTTGCTTTTATCATAGGATTTTTATTTTTCTATGTAAAATCCACCTTTAAAGGATGGAAGGTTTTCAGTCGTTCAAAGTATGACGGCATATATGAATACAAAGTCAGGTAAAGTAGATGTAACAAAAACAACAGACTCAACAGTGAAAGTAATAATAATAAATAAAATAACTGTGTGACGGGATACCTAAGTACAGAGTCACGTCAAATGTATATTAAAAAAAAAATCCAGAATTAACAGAAACAGTAGTATTAAATGAATAAAATAGTTTTGTCATTCAAAATATTACAAGATACATAAGTAAAAGTAATTTAAATAAAGATGTAGCGGGGAAGTTCGGACACTTCGTAATTTGTCTCAAATGCGTTTTAATTTAAGAGAAGTTAAGCCCGAAAATTCTAGAGCTATGTTCTTTTGTTGATCATGCATCATTCATTCATTGCAGTCTTTTAACGACTATTTATTTTCACATGTTTTGTAAAGAGTTAGATTTAGTATTTAAATGGTGTTACCTATCTAATTTGTTCTACAAGACTTGCTTTTGTGTCATACGTCGTAAAGTTATTTCAGTTCAATGCAACACGACAGACAACAACGACTCGCAAGATTTTCACGCCTACTACGAACAACAAAATTATGGATTTTTGAGAAAAAAAATATTGCCGTTCTCTCACACTTTCCAAGCGAACACCACATGTATTCCCATTGACGGCTTCTTGCTCAAGGTTAACATCGTTATATCTTTAATTATTGATTGTATTTTTCATTGCGTTAACAGATCAATTGAATCCCCCACGGGTGACTCGGGAATTGAAATATGGTCACTCTTTCTGGTCTCCTTCTTCCGGCAAGAAGTTGACCCGATACTTGAGCGACTGAAGGGGTCGGGTCGTTGACGGTCTGGGTACTCCATCGACGTACCCAGGGCACTTTTATAATAATACTTCGGCCCTGGCTGGGTGCCATGTTATATTATGATGGGGCCCTGGGTAACATTTAAAATTATAAACGTACCCTTATGTATATAATCAGTCGAGACTTTGCGACATTAAATTTATAAATAATTGCTTTGAATTTGTGTACAATAAATAAACCAAAACAAATTTGAAACTTACCACTGAACTACAACCTCCTGATTTTGACAGACACATACATACATTCATTTCCTGTCTTAGAAGTTTATTTTATAAACTATGTGGCTAACTATTGTGTTACTTTGTGTGGGGTGCATCTTTGGCAGTCTGACAGCATCCCTCTTAAGTTTCTTATGTTGACGAAACGCGCGTCTGGCGTATTAAGTAGGGCTCCGTGTAAAAATCATGCAATGAGTGATACATGGGGGTCAACAGATTATCACCAAATTTGGTATGTTATGTTGCCTTCAATCAAGATTGATGAAAAAATATTCATTTTTGTTGCTAGGACATTTTGGTTGCGGTGGCAACCAAGTGTCAGATTGTGGGTTCTGGTTTAGACAAATATACACAAATTACAGTATCTTAAACATTCATTCAGAAACAATACATAAAAAAGCAGACAAATTGCCTTGATATATTATTTATTTTCAGATATTATCTAAACACAATAACAAAAAACACCCCAAGGGTGACTGGGGTATAGAAATATGGTCACTTGGTCTTCTCCCGACCGGCAGTAAAACGCTTGCTGAAGTGGGGCGTCCGTTTGGCTGTGCGAAATGTATCAAGTTCGCAGTCACGTCCGGTCAGACTGGGGACGTTAAATCCGATGCCTCGTGTAAAGAGAGTACCACGCTCTTTGCACGTTAAGAACCCTTGCAACAACTCTTTGAGGGGTCCGTAGGTGGCCTGTTGCAAGGCAAAATTTCTGTCCCTATCCAATATACCCTCATTTTCCAGTGGCAGTCCAAATTTCCTTGACCATCATCCTAAATGGCCTCTATTACAACAACCTACCTTTTGTATTTATTGTTAACTTGTTCTCGTCCTGAATATGCATGAAATATTTGCCACTGGACGGTAAGCAACCAACAATCAATCAATCAATAACAAAAAATAAAGAGATATTTCAAGTTTTTTTTCATTGTTACCTCTGTACCAAAAAGGGGTAAAACACAATTTTCTTAATATTGGAATTTTCTTGTTTTTGACCAATTTTGAAGTTAATTTTTTTCACAAAACCCAACAAGCAACATCCTATTATGTATATACAAATTAAAGAATACTTACTGGAGTTAAACCAGAAATAAAAAACAAATTGTGCAAATTTACAAAATGCAAATAGATGAATGGCTACAGAGGGGAGATAATCCATTTTTCCGTTTTTCCTTATTTTGACCAATTTAATGATAAAAATTCTACAAAACTCTTCAAGTAAAACTGTATTACTTTTAGGCACATTAAAGTTTTTTAAATAAATAGCTTTCAAAAAGAAACGAAAAAGTATGCAAGTTTACTAAAAACCAGTAATTTCATAACAAAAAAGGGAGGTAATCCATTTTGTTGCTTTTTTAATTTTGACCAATATCAAGGACTTAAGTTCTAACAAAACTCTTCATGCTAAACAATAGTACTTATATGCTTATTAAAGTTTTTGAACTGAAAATCATTCAAAAAGAAACAATAATGTGTGCAAGTTAACTAAAAATCAGTAAATTCATTAAATAAAAGGGAGGTAATCCCTTTTGTTGCTTTTTTCAATTTTGACCAAAATCAAGGACTAAAATTCTAACAAAACTCTTTATGTTAAACTATAATACTTTTATACTTATTAAGGTTTGTTTAACTGAAAATCTTTCAAAAAGAAACAATTATGTGTGTAATTTCACAACAAATCATCAAATTCATTAAATAAATGGGAGGTAATCCACTTTGTAACTTTTTTCCAATTTTGACCAAAATCAAGGTCTAAAATTCTAACAAAACTCTTCATGTTAAACTAATCCCCAAGGGTGACTGGGGTATAGAAATATGGTCACTTGGTCTTCTCCCGACCGGCAGTAAAACGCTTGCCGAAGTGGGGCGTCCGTTTGGCTGTGCGGGATGTATCAAGTTCGCAGTCACGTCCGGTCAGAAGGGGGACGTTAAATCCGATGCCTCGTGTAAAGAGAGTGCCACGCTCTTTGCACGTTAAGACCCTTGCAACCTACCTATTGTATTTATTGTGAACTTGTTCTCGTCCTGAATATGCATGACATATTTGCCACTGGACGTTAAGCAACCAACAATCAATCAATCAATCATGTAAAACTATAATACTGTTATGTTAATTTAAGAGTTTTAACTGAATATCATTAAAAAAAAAAACTCCAAAAGCTTGTGAAAATTCTCCAAAAAATGAGTAAAATTTTGAAATAAAAGGGAGAAAATCCATTTTGTTGCTTTTCCAAATTTTGATCACAATCAAGGACTAAAATTCTAACAAAACTCTTCATGTAAAACTATAATACATTTATGCTTATTACAGTTTTAACTAATTCATTCAAAAAGGAACAAAAAAATGTGCAAGTTAATCAAAAATCAGTAAATTCATTAAAAAAAAAAGGGAGGTAATCCATTTTTTTGCTTTATCCAAATCTTAACCAATATCGAGGATTAAAATTGTTCTTGATCTATTTCAGCGAGGAAATAATTTTTATTGAAAGTTTACATGATTCAAAATGATAAATTGACAATGCAAGTAGGTTATCTGTTTCAGTCTGATTTACTTTCTTATATTTTTCAAATTATTAAAGATAAAAATTCTATCAAAATTATACAATTAAAATCATAAAACTTATAAATACATTGAAAATAAATGGATAAAATTGAATTTTGTATTTTTAATATATTTTCAAAATTAACAAGTCATTTGTTGGATTTGCAGAGTTAACTGAATCAATTAATTCAGATTGATTTATTGCAACAGCAGCAGCTACCAAGTCATCATCTTCAGGTACTATTTTCTTGTTGTTACTTGCATTAGCTGATACCAATCGAGAGAAGAAAGATGTAATTTGAGTACTATTTAAGCATTCGTTTAATTGAAAAACCCGTCTGCCCTCAGTATCCCTCATAGATATCATTGAATTTCTTAATAAGGATGTTTTTAATCTTGGAAGGAAATCTATTCACCTTTCTGGCCCTTTTTAATGCCCAACCCATATGAAGGGTTTCTACAGCTTGTTGATTATCTGTACATTGGCTGACAACATTTTTCTTCCTGGTAACAATAACATTGTTGCAGAGTTCTGCCCATTGCTTGCGAATGATATCATATACCGATTCTCTTTCTAATCTTAAATCATGTGTACCTAATAGAACATGATTTTCTAGAGTTCTGTAAGAAGCATAATGCTTAATACAACCTGGTTCTGGGCATTCAAAGGAGAGTGTTGTCTGCAAAGCAGATGAACTGACTGGTCTTATTGTTGTGGTCTCAGTACTCATTTCATTTTCTACAGCATTACTTTCAGCTTTTGAAAACTTGATCTTTTCTTTGACCTTTGATGGCAGAACAAAATCTGTTACAAGAGTACATCCAGTTTCATTTTGACAATGACCTGATAATTTAGTTAACTCACTATAAGTCATTGACAACCCATCCCCAATACCATAAGCTTTTCTGAATACAACACCAGATTCTGTGTACTGAACATCGTTGTAATGTGTGATATTTTTTAAATTATGAGTCTTCAGAACATGTTTTGACGTTTCAACAATAACATGGGCCACTTGACATCCAGCTACACCTGTAAGAAAGGGAATTGAACTTATTATATAAAACTTAACAGATACAATGATTATGTTTTGACCTCCGACATTTATGTAACACATAGTTTAAGGTGATTTTGTTTATAGAGCTGGTAAATTAAAATTGTATTCTGTACACCTATTAATCTTTTGAAGTCAACTGTCAAGTAAGTGATTGTCTGTTGTGCTGTATTTTATAATTGTTTTTTTTTTTGTATAGTTTTACTCTGCTATTGAGTCAAGGTCTCACTTTGAAGCTACACTGTGACCTATAATTGCTTAAATTTGCTAATTTAAGTCTTGGATAGAAATATGTCTCAATGGTAATCATACCACATCTTCTTGTGTTTATAGAATAAATTCACAATGTACCTTTTCCATAATCAATTGCAGTTTTCATGTCATCTGCATTCAAAATGTTATTTCCAGTTGCCACAAAGGATCTCATCTTGGTTCTCATATGAGCAATTTTTGAGTCACAGTAGGACTTTCCAGCCTGAGCCTGAGCCTCTGAATATTGCTTTATTTGAATACCTGCAAAAAATCACAAAATAAACATGAACAAAGATTTGAGAGAGACAACTTATAAATATCTTATTACATTGTGTAATTCACTTTTATAATAAAGTTCAGATATCACCAAAGCTTATATTTTGAAGTATTTTATTTATTTTAATAGCTTTGAACTAGGTTGGTTGAAGTTTCTGTTTGTATTCTTAAATATTTTTTGTGTCTTTTTTTCTTGTTCGGATAATTTTATGATCTGTCAAATGCTTTGTTATACGCCCGTCGTCTTTTAGACGGGACGTATTATGGTATACCGTTGTCCGTCCGTCGTCCACACTTCGGACAATAACTCAAAAACACTTTCACCAATTTCCATGAAACTTAAGTGAATTGTTTATATCTATTGACGTAAGCTCCCTTTCGTTTTTTTTTAATTTCAGATTTTAAGTTTTGGATTTATGGGGCTTTATTCATAAAAAAAAGGGGGATTTGCAACACTTCGGACAATAACTCAAAAAGGCTTTCACCAATGTCCATGAAACTTTGGTGAATTGTTTATATCTATTGATTTAAGCTCCCTTTCAATTTTTATAAATTTCAGATTTTAAGTTTTGGATTCATGGGGCTTTATTTATAAAAAAAAGGGGGATTTTTAACACTTCGGAAGGTTTTCACCAATGTCCATGAAACTTTGGTGAATTGTTTATATCTATTGATGAAAGCTCCCTTTCAATTTTTATAAATTTCAGATTTTACATTTCCGTGTTATGAATTTTTATGCTTAAAAAATGGGGGGGATTTTCCAATTTTGGGACAATAACTAACACTTTCACAAAATTTTATGCAATTTTGATAAATTGTTTATATCTATTGACATAAGCTCCCTTTCCATTTTTATAAATTTTAGATTTTACGTTTTCTTAAGTAATGAATTTTTATACTTAAAAAAGGGGGATTTTATGAAACTTTGGTGAATATATTAATGTAAAATCCCTTTTGATTTGTATATATATTTCTAGTTGATCATATAAATTCATTTAAAGCATAAAAGACAAGTTAAAAGAGCAACGGGCGTATCATGCGCTAAAGCGCAGCCCTTTATTATATTTAGCACTTATGTTTGCAGCATATCAAGATATTGTTTTAGATTTGTAATGTGATATAGTGACCTAATAGCTGAACGGAACTTTTACGCTAAATATGTTATCATTAATTATGATTTTGTGACTTTTAAATGAAGTACCTGTGATTACTAAGGAACTTTGTTCTGACCTCACTGATAATGGAAAATGAAGCAGACGAAACATGGCGTCAGATGTTGTGACGTCCAAACTTCGGTAACTTCCGTGGTACAATAAAATTTAAATTAACTTCACAAGTTACCAAAATTTCTGAATTCTTGTTTTTGTAAACAAATACAAATTCATGTCGTATTTCACATAGAAATTATTCCTATCTGTCCCGTTTTTTCAAGTTCGTGTTGAAACGTTAAATTCGGCAGCCATTAAAAAAAATAATCGTACGAGATTTAACGAGAGTGACGAAACTTTTCAGATGGGTCGTGTAGAGAGAGTTATCGTTCTTTATTCCAAAACGATGCTTCTACCATAAGTGCCAGCTAAAGCTGGCATAATACCTGCCAGACAGGAAACTTAACTTTGAGCTATTGTTCTCAGTATAGTCTATTCACTGGGACCTTTAATTTCTTGTAGGGGTCAATCAAAGACGTAGTCATGTTGAAGTATTTCTGATTCAAAATAGAATATTTCTTGTGTTGATAGTTTGTCTTTACAACTCAGATAAATTTCTTGTATGAGTTGAGAAAATTCAAGATGTGTACTCTAAAAACTCACATTATATCTTCTTGCAACAGGAGATGATATGACTCTGCCTCTTCTTAGTTATGGTGTGTTGCAGCCTTCAGGACTACATACAATGCAAAAGATAAATATCTTTTCCTTGTTTTCAAACATCAAACAGAATTTGCAGTACAATAAACTGATTTGAACACTCAAACTATTATTGACAATAATTTGAATCAAATCTTCGTTGACATTTAATTTCACGGAATTGTAAAGCATGCAGTGGGCTACAAATCTATTTTCTTATTTTAAAATCTTTATTATAGTTATCTGAGTGGCATTCACACCAAATCCCCTGATTTAATAGGTAAGATAGAACATGCTTACACTTTATTTAATTTGTCTCCCACGTGGGCGAGTCTATGGGCGGATCGGCATCTGCTGAATTGGCAGACCTTACAATGTTTTTCATTCTTGAAAATGTTTTACAACGCTTTCAGCACAGAAACAAAATGATAATGACTTCCAGATTTCTTTCCTCTTTTGCTTTAATCCCTTATTTTCACTTTTGGTATACCGGTACTTTCTTTTCTTTTCACCTTTTCCTTTACATCCTTAATGAGAACTCCTTCCTTTACATCCTTAATGAGAACTCCTTTCCATTTTTTCGGAAAACCATTCAACTGCCTCGCCAACTTTGGTGTCTTGGTTAACTAAACTGGTTTTTTTTACCCAATGTTCTTTCCCATCATAATCAGATGATCCGTTCCACTGCCATCTAACTAGCACCATTTTATTTTTCTTCTGAGTCTTCATGTTCAACTTATTGTTACACATGGAGTGAAATAAATACGGCAACTTTAGTTTAATATAGGTATACTGTACATCACTTGAATAAATCCAATCATTTACAGATCATGTAAAACCAGAATAGATAACATGTTAATTAAAGAGTTAGCCAATCAGTTTACATGTAAAAAGAATAACATATAAATTTTGAAAAGAAAGATTTTATAAGATATAAAACTTTTCTTTAAATCAAAATCCAGAGGCCCTTCCCTCTCTCCTAATTACTTCTGGGAGAACTCTTTTTAGATGGTTAATGTATCGTGTACATTTCTCTAGTTAAGGTGTCTGTTTGAATAAATCGAGTAAGGAGGATACATAACTTGTGTTATTAACTCCTCCTCAGGTTTTAAATCCAGATCCATAGAGCTATATGCTATATCTAGTTTAAGGATGTTCAATAATTTAAAAAACAACCCAAGAATTATAAATGTGTTCCAAATCGAAAGAATTCACTTTTCGTTTTCAACATTCGGATATCATATCTCAACATTTGTTTTCAACAGTCGATTTTCAACTTTCAACATTCGTTTTCATCATTGAACATTCGATTTTAAAGTTTCAACACTCGTTTTCAATATTCAACATTTGTTTTCAACGGTTAACGCTTGTTTTGAACATTCGTTTTCACCATTTTGATAAGAACTTTCCATATTCGTTTTAACATTCAACATTTGCTCGTTTTCAACATTCAAATTCAAACATGAAAGACAATTGGGATTTTAAAATAATATATAACAGCTACAAATTGTGACTGAGAAGGAGAGTTGTCTCATTGGCACTCATACCACATCTTCTTGAATCTTCATCCTCTAAAAGTGTTTAACTCATTGATTTATTTTTTTCCAATTCATACATTATACAACACATTTTTCCCAATTGCCTAGGTCCCAGGCTCCGTTTGAAAAGGGCTAGTCAATTTGATAATTTTTCCACATTTTTCTGAAAATTAGCAATTTTTTTTCGTTAATTGTATTACATGTTGCTTTAGATTGGTCATCTGATCAAGATAATTTTTAAAGATGAACTGACAGGTAATTAAAGAATCAAGTTAGGCAAAGCATAACAAACAAACAATTCATGTGGAATTAACGGACACAGTTCACTTTGAATGACGAGGTCTGACATGACAACAGAATGCCGACATGATTGATTTAACTGACAAATCTGTGCACCATTGGTAGCAATGGATGCTCAAGTTCCTCTAGGTTGAATCCTACAGAGGACGAGGGCCATGATCCCCAAATACGTCGGGTCTTATTCGCATCACCCCCTGGTTTCAGGGGAGTAAAGATTAACTATTTAACAATTTCTAAATCACAAAACAGTTAAGTTCGAACTGGTACCAATTCAGAACCGGCCACTCAGGGTAGACATGAGATGGTCTCAACAGAACTTAATGCGGTAACGCAGGAAAGTAAAAAAACGAACATGATCCGACGTTCAATACAGGAACGGATTATGACCCCTTAATCTTGCCAGACCCCGCCAAACAACCTTTTACTGTGACAAAATGTTTTATTACCATATAATGAACAATTATACTATTATTTGAGATATAAACTCTGAAAGTTCATAACAAAAATTTAAAGTTCTATATGTGTTCCAGGTGGATAAACTAAAATCATACTGATTGTTCCAATCACCTTGCTGGTGGCTGATTGTCCTGGTAAAACTGTATAACACTCACTCGAATATTTAAAATACGATAGTTCTCAAAAGTTTGTTCAGCAAGCAATTCCATCGGCTTAGTCTAGTCATCTTTACCATTACATTTCGAGCATTTGTGAATAAATTTGCAATTCTTGCCAAATGTACAAGTACGCTTGTTATTGAATAATCTGCATGTTAACACGCGTCGTTGTCCTACATTTTGACTCGACGCCCCACTTGTCGATGAATTCCCACTATGCAATTGATGGTTATTGCCATTTGAAATTCCTGTGTTCAAAGAAGGACTAACGTTCGGAGTAGATACACATAGCAACCACAGCTCCATATCGACAACTCTCCATGAAGAAAAGGGGGAAAAAACTTTACGTCACCTAAATTGCTCATCGTAAGGAATCCAGCCTCCAGAGTAAATACACATAGCAACCACAGCTCCATATCGACAACTCTCCATGAAGAAAAGGGGGAAAAAACTTTACGTCACCTAAATTGCTCATCGTAATGAATCCAGCCTCCAGAGTAACCCCTGGAGGCTGCCATTCTGACTGTTTGCATGTATTTGAAAAACTCTAGACCTTTGTTGGGCCATTTTGCAAGCATGACACTTCCATAAATCATGAATGCGGACGTCCAGACATACATACTTTTTATGGGACTTTTCTTTTGGTTAACTATGGATAAAACACCCCCTTTAACTACCAGTTCACCCTCTAAATTTTGCTCGTTTACAAGGTCCCGGGTGGATTTTAGAAGAACGTTCAGGTCAACGAACTCACTGTTCCATATTTTTTCTTTAATTTTGACCGGAATATGGGATGAAATGGGATCGAAAACACTTGAAATGTATGAAGGGGATTGTTCCACTTGTAAACCAGTATCTAAAGACCCAGAACCCGACCCGTGGGAAACATTTTAGACAGTTAACATACCAAGGTTGTTGTTTTCTGGACTCATCACCCCGCTGGGGCCAGGTTGTGGAGTCAGTGGTAACAAATCTCCCCTTGGTCTGTCTAGTGCGTCTCCCTCGTTGCCATTTGGACTTTCTGTATCCATCCTGAAAGGCACGAATGGGGGTTCCTGATGTTCGTCTGATACAATGTTAATAACTTGACACCTAGCAATTGCCAAATTAGAATCTGTCGCTGCTCTAGAAACTTGTACGGTTCTTGTCGTGTTCTGTGATTTTGAAAGTGCTCCTCCAGTTGACGGCACTTTGCCCTATCTAAATTTCTTGGCTGGACCTGCAGGCTGCTGTGAAACCTTTATGGGAACATTACGAGGCCTTTTCGGTGGTTTTATATCTGATTAGAAATCTATAAGTTGCGAATGTCGAAGATTTTTTGACGATTGTCTTTTTAAACTTTCACTTATCCAGAACTAGCCGCTCGTCAATTTTTTTTTCAATCGGTCAGTGTTGTTGTGAAATTATGGAAGGTAATTAAAGTTCGTGTTTTGAAGCCGAATTTTGAACAGCGGTATACTACTGTTGCCTTTTTTTAACGATTGTCACCTATTTGTCAACAATCAACAAAAAAGCATGGATTTTGAGCACGTGTTTAACAAGTACAATCAGTTTTATAATGAAAACTATCTATTGAGTTATAAAAAACGAATGCTTTATTTTTGTTAATTTGAGGTTTCTTATGACTTTAAGCATGTTAAGTAATGTAATGGCATGTGATGTTCATTATTTTATGTTTGTGTTTAACTAGTTTTTAATTCAGCTTTTTTATGAGTATAGGCAAAATTTTAACTTTCTGATTTTTGTTCTTTTGGGACCTTTTTATAGATTTCACAATAAATTAAAACAATTGTGGCAGAAAAAAAATATATGCAAAGCATTTGGTAATATGAATCAAAGGTTCTTTATTTCTAGCCTTAAGTATAAAAAATGTAATGTTGATTTATAAGGGAGGAGGTGCTTTATCAGGTCACAAACAGTAACTGATTGAATATATATGTATCTTTTATCAGATGAGTCTTTTATAAACAAAACGAGCGTCTGGCATACTATGAATTATAAGCCTTGTTTAAATTTTACCTGTGGTGAAGAAAACCCTCTTTAAAAAAAAAAAATATTATATTAAATTATTTTATATACTGCCATCAATGTCTAATTATTAAGATTATGTATTGTAATGTTTTATTATAGATGAAAGCATGATCATGGAAATAATGTGTTTTGTGTCCATCAGCATTTTCATAATATGCCTGTTGATCCATTATTATAATGGAAAGAAGATGCAAATTCTCAATAAAAGCAAGGTAGAATCTGGATATTTTTTCTACTTTTAGATATTCATTCAGATTTGACCTTATTGGTAATTTTTCAACATTTTACTGTTAATTTGACATTTTTTGGATGATTGTATTCGATGTTACTTTTAATCGGTCATTTGATCAAGACAAGTTTCTAATATGTATTGACAAATGAGAAGAAGTAAAATTGAACAACCACAGCTTTATTTAAAAATTACAACATTTGCTCAGTAATCTTTTTTCAGTAAATTTTTCTACTTTTTGATATTCATTTAGATTTGACCTTTATTAGTGATTTCTCAACATTTTACTGTAAAATTGACATTTTTGGGGATAATTGTATACGATGTTACATTAAATTGGTCATTTGATCAAGATCATTGTCTAATATGTATTGACAAATGTATTGGAAGTAAAATTGAAACAACCACCTCTAAAATTTAAGATTACACCATTTTCTCAGTAACATTTTTTTCAGTTAATTTTTCTACTTTTTGATATTCATTCAGATTTGACCTTTATTGGTAATTTTTCAACATTTTACTGTTAATTTGACATTTTTTTTGAAAATTGTATACGATGTTACTTTAAATCGGTCAGTTGATCAAGATAATTTTCGAATATGTATTGACAAATGTATTGGAAGTAAAATTGAAACAACTTCACAATATTGTGCAATTAGATATTTCTTGCCATTGTGCAATACTGTGCAATTGAAAAGACTTGCTATTGCACAATACTTAATATAATAATTTTAGATCCTGATTTGGACCAACTTGAAAACTGGGCCCATAATAAAAAATCTAAGTACATTTTTGGATTCAGCATATCAAAGAACCCCAAGATTTCAATTTTTGTTGAAATCAGACTAAGTTTAATTTTGGACCCTTTGGACTTTAGTGTAGACCAATTTGAAAACAGGACCAAAAATGAAGAATCTACATACACAGTTAGATTTGGTATATCAAAGAACCCCATTTATTCAATTTTTGATGAAATCAAACAAAGTTTAATTTTGGACCCCGATTTGGACCAACTTGAAAACTGGGCCAATAATCAAGAATCTAAGTACATTTTTAGATTCAGCATATCAAAGAACCTAACTGATTCATTTTTTGTCAAAATCAAACTAAGTTTAATTTTGGACCCTTTGGACCTTAATGTAGACCAATTTGAAAACGGGACCAAAAGTTAAGAATCTACATACACAGTCATGACAGTTAGTTTCGGCATATCAAAGAACCCCAATTATTCAATTTTGATGAAATCAAACAAAGTTTAATTTTGGACCCTTTGGGCCTCTTATTCTGATGGGACCAAAACTCCCAAAATCAATACCAACCTTCCTTTTATGGTCATAAACCTTGTGTTTAAATTTCATAGATTTCTATTTACTTATACTAACGTTATGGTGCGAAAACCAAGAAAAATGCTTATTTGGGTCCCTTTTTGGCCCCTAATTCCTAAACTGTTGGGACCTAAACTCCCAAAATCAATACCAACCTTCCTTTTGTAGTCATTAACATTGTGTTTAAATTTCATTGATTTCTATTTACTTAAACTAAAGTTATTGTGCGAAAACCAAGAATAATGCTTATTTGGGCCCTTTTTTGCCCCTTATTCCTAAACTGTTGAAACCTAAACTCCCAAAATCAATCCCAACCGTTCTTTTGTGGTCATAAACCTTGTGTCAAAATTTCATAGATTTCTATTAACTTAAACTAAAGTTATAGTGCGAAAACCAAGAAAATGCTTATTTGGGCCCTTTTTTGGTCCCTAATTCCTAAAATGTTGGGACCAAAACTCCCAAAATCAATACCAACCTTCCTTTTGTGGTCATAAACCTTGTGTTAAAATTTCATAGATTTCCATTCACTTTTAATAAAGTTAGAGTGCGAAAACTAAAAGTATTCGGACGCCGGACGACGACGACGCCGCCGACGACGACGACGACGACGACGACGACGACGCCGACGCCAACGTGATAGCAATATACGACGAAAATTTTTTCAAATTTTGCGGTCGTATAAAAACTTAACACTGTGCAATGAACCGTGAAAATGAGGTCACGGTCAAATAAAACCTGCGCGACTGACATAAAGATCATAAAATATTTCCATACACCAAATATAATTGACCTATGGCATATAGTATTA
This sequence comes from Mytilus edulis, assembly GCA_019925275.1. NCBI lineage: Eukaryota > Metazoa > Mollusca > Bivalvia > Mytilida > Mytilidae > Mytilus > Mytilus edulis. The sequence continues at coordinate 36,635,383 of CM034354.1, forward strand.
GATAAGAAGCCCAAAACTCAAAAACTTAACTTTGACCACTGAACCATGAAAATGAGGTCAGGGTCACATGACATCTACCCGCTAGATATGTACACCTTACAATCATTCCATACAACAAATATAGTAGACCTATTGCATATAGTATGAGAAAAACAGACCAAAACACAAAAATTTAACTATAACCACTGAACCATGAAAACGAGGTCAAGGTCAGATGACACCTGCCAGTTGGACATGTACACCTTACAGTCCTTCCATACACCGAATATACTAGCCCTATTGCTTATAGTATCTGAGATATGGACTTGACCACCAAAACTTAACCTTGTTCACTGATCCATGAAATGAGGTCGAGGTCAAGTGAAAACTGTCTGACAGACATGAGGACCTTGCAAGGTACGCACATATCAAATATAGTTATCCTATTACTTATAATAAGAGAGAATTCAACATTACAAAAAATCTGAACTTTTTTTCAAGTGGTCACTGAACCATGAAAATGAGGTCAAGGACATTGGACATGTGACTCACGGAAACTTCGTAACATGAAGCATCTATATACAAAGTATGAAGCATCCAGGTCTTCCACCTTCTAAAATATAAAGCTTTTAAGAAGTGAGCTAACGCCGCCGCCGCCGGATCACTATCCCTATGTCGAGCTTTCTGCAACAAAAGTTGCAGGCTCGACAAAAACGATGAAATTGAAGAACCTAAAATTGAAACAATACAGCTAAGTCTTTGGATAAGAAACAGATGAGAATTAAGAACTTACAATAACAGACAGCAAAGTCCTTGAAATAGAAAAAGATGAGTATGAAAAACATACAAACACCGACAGCTAGTCCATAAAATAGAAAAAGATGAAAATCTTCGTCGAAAGTACGCTATGTTCAATGTACGCTCCTTGTGCAAGGTCACAGATGTTACCAGTGCAGACATCTGAGACGTATTTTTGTACGCAGGAATAACAGACAAGAAGAAAAGCAACTCAAAACTCAGGAAACCTCAGGCCCAAGAGACTATCTTCACAGTAAGATGCAGCACAGCAATATATGAAAGCTACAGCTGAAGAGATTAAAATAAAAAAAGTTTTTTATTAACCCTTTGTCCCTTGGGGTTCTTTGTTTCATAGATTGACTTTGTATAAAGAAGGTGCTTTTTTACAACAGACAGGACCATCATGTCTCGGAAAGTTTACATAAAATCGGAGCCACTTGTACGTTTTACATCATTCAAATACGCTATTCAATCAATCGCCTGAATGATCAAGATTGTCAATGGTAAAAGCAAGAGAGACATCGAAATAAAAACTACGTTATCAATGGATAACTCATGAGAAACCAAAATAGAAGTTTTTGGAGGTAATTTTTGGAATGTAAAATGAAATGAAATGAACAAAGATAAACGATTTCTTCATTAGTAAAAAGTCAAAATCAGTGGAATCATTTACAGGTAAAACTTTTTAAATTATTTAAATTCAAAGAAGGTATGTACAGTCTCATGTTTACATAAATGAGGCCTGCCCAAGCTTGCCTTCTATGCCCTCTATATAATGTAACTAGTAATTTATTAATTATTGCAACCCTTTAACTCTTGGGGAGGGAAAAAGTGCCTCGGCTAGGAGTGGTGCTGCCCAAATTTTTTGTATGTTTGGAGTCGCAGGGGTTTACTATCCATACGAACCCCGAAAAAATAACCTATGATAGGAGGAATGCTTTTCATTTTTTAATTATAATTGGACCTTTCTCCTAAAGTTTTACAGTTCTGAGGAAGAAGGGTAAATGTCCAGGCTAAGGAAAAGGCTCTCTTATTTCCCCCCAGTTGTATTTTCCCCCTTGCTGATCATTAGCCCACTCGTGGAAAAAAGTACCAACGTTAGAATGGGTCCTGCCTTATATTTTTTTTACATAGACTGATCTCAATCGGAAGCCTTGGTTAAAGATGCTGGCTAAGAATAGGGTGGAAATTTTCCCACTTCAGCAACTATGTCCTTTCCCGGCCAGGTATGCATGTTTTTATTGAAATATAACACGTGAAAATAATATTCCTATTAAAGAGGTAGAGGACATTGCCGAAAGTTTATCGGATCCAGGTAAAACTAGAAATTTGAAAAATCAAATTTTCAATAAAGATCCTCTGTCAGAAAAATTATCAAAACTGCAGGAGAAATGCCTTCATCAATACAATGACCCTTTTCTTCTTGATGAATATCAGATCAAGGAAGAACATGGAGACAAGTGGTTTATTTATCATTCCACAGTGGAAGGCAACACCATTGTAAAAAAAATAACAAACAAAAACTCAAAAAGACTTCCAAACTTTTATAATAAAGTCATCAAAAAAAAAAAATTGGAGACATTAGGAAACATGACAAACAAAGACCATTTTTTAGGAGAAGAGTGGGCTATCATGGATTTTAAAGTAAATAGGGTCATAATCAAAAAGGCGAAAAACTTGAAATGTTTTGGATTAAGTGTTTATCATACCCTACTTAAAAATGTCACATGGCTTGTTCGTATGGACTGTGAAAATGAGAATAAAAAGACTGTAGACCTTGCCATGTCTGTAGTTGATAAAATGTTACAATCATTCAGTGAAAATGAAATCCCAGAATTCCGACCATATTCAGGCATAATGTTAGATGAAGGAGGGGGATGCACGCGTCACTTGAGAAACGATATGGCAAACAATATTATGATGAAAAAATTGTGACCTGTCCGTTTCATTTACGAACCTGTGGAAACCGTCATGCAGCAAGTGCATTTATTGGGGATAGGTTTAAAGATACAGCTGTTACTGCTTTTAAAAAGCACATGAATAAATTAATAAATGCTGAAACACCACTGATGTACAATGATGCGTACTCGCAGATGGAAAAATTTATCGAAACATCAGGAAAACAACAGTTGGAAAGGTGGTTGATATGGTGGGATAATCGGAGAAACCATGTAATTGAGGCATTCAGAGATATATATGCACCATCTACCAATTGGCAGAGGCATCCCATGCGTCTATGTCGCTTACAGGTGGTACAGGATTAAACATTTTACAAACTGCAATATTCGATATTTCCGAATGTTTTAAATTTGAGAAAAGTGTTGAAGGATACTGTTTTGGGTTTACCAAATCGGGCGGAGGTCCATCAAAGCATTCACGACAAGGCAAATGTAGAGAAAAGGAAGCAAAAAATGATGAACAATTAATGAAAGAGTTAGACCAACAGTACAAAGCAGGACTGCTCCATGTCAACCATCCACGTCTTCCTTTAAATCAAATGAAAGAGATGCACATGTCAGTATATAACGTTGAACCAATAGAAGAACATTTGATACCTTGCAGCAGTTAAGCATATGCTGTTTTGCTTCACAATGGTTGAAATGAGATTGGACTTATTAACTGTGTACAACTTTTATTTGATATTAAATGGGTATATTTGGGGGTATAATGAATGGAGATAAATTATTTTTTTCAGCATTTTACCAAGGTAGAAATGGGGGTATTCAAAAGATTTCAAAGCAACGTTTTATAGGTACTTTATTTTCAAATATTTGTATTTAATTGGTTATCAAAAGTACCGGGATTATAATTTTATACGCCAGACGCGCGTTTCGTCTACATAAGACTCTGTTTATATAAACTTATTAATTTCTATGTTTATACGACGAAACAAAGATATATTTGTATATGTAATATGTGGCTATTTTCAGCTGTTTTAATGCCCCCGCTGTAGTTGAAGGACATTAAGTTTTACCCTAGTCCGTCTGTACTTTCGTTCGTCAGTACATTCCAAAAGTGGTTTCAGTTCTCAGTCTGCCATATATCAACCTGCCATGACAGATTTATTGAATAACTTCTGGAAATCTAGTTTCGACAAATGACCTGGGATGTATTACGATTTTTTATTGGTATTATCTAGCAATTAACCAGTTTGTCGTTTCTTGCATTAAACTACAGAAATTTCGAAATCTTTTCCGATTGGGTTAAAAATAATCAAAATGATAACTGTTACAGGGCTTTTGGACGAACAAGTTCCTTTACTTAATAGTATCTTTAGTTCAAGCCATTGTAAAAGTTTTCCAGAGGCAACTCATATATTATGTACCCGGTATTTGAAACTAAACTATTCAGAAAAGATGAAACGTGTAGTTTGGATGCTTAGAAAGGACAGAATAGATATAGAGCAACACATTTTTGGAAGAAATGGTAAATCTAATGCCGACTATAGTGCCGTTTTTTGAAGAAAAATGAGAAGTTGAAGAATCTGTAAAGACAATTTCCATCATTGAAAGGATACATTTTAACGGTTTTGAGGCCATTACTCAGAGGGAAAATATATGAGCCGCAAAATGCGTGAAGAATTGAAAGAGAGTGGACTAACAACAATAGTGAATCTTAAGATAGCTGTCGATTGGACGCCTCAGTCATTAGTTGAATTCGTGATAAAGATGACAGACTTGGTAGAGGCTAATTTTAAAGATTTCCGGAGAGCAGTAATTTTTTGGTCCTTTTGGATAAAAATTAAAAAGAACCCAGGACGTAAAAAATAGCTCTTTTTCCCATATAAATCGTTTGGTGCATGCTGCATACCGTCCAGCCCAAAGAAGAGGCATTACACACATACCGCGTCATTCTTCAAGAAACTAAACTGTATGGTATTTTGTATCGTATGTTATTTATATTTCCTTCTTTGTGTTTTTTGTTACATATGTAATGAATATTGATACAATTAGGTATTTAATTGAATATATTAAGGATAAAGTAAATATAGAAAAATTGTCTTTTTAAAAAGTTTAAATCAGGAAGTAAATGTTTTTTGTTGGAAATTTATGAAATTAAAATTAGAGAAAAATTTACTTGTATCTTTAGTTACCATTACATCATATTTTTGTTGTTGCTGGAAAATGGCTGTTAAAACTCTTTTATCTAATTGTTGCCGAAGGATACAAAACTCCCTCGAGAAAAATAATATTTCTAATGGATCCTAGTCACCTAATTAAAAGATAAAGAATAGTATTCTTAACAGTGGTTTTTAGACAGTCATCAAAGGCTTTTAACTGTCAATGATAAAGTTATAATATGGAAAATGTAGATAGATGCGCATCAAATTCACCACATATCGTGTATCAAATACACCACATATCGTGTGATGAACATATCTATCCAAGTAATGCACAGAAAATGCGAAATAAACTTGCATGTCAAACATTAGACTCGGAATGTTACTGTGAAACTTTAAATGAAGCAGGACGGGCAGAAATGGTAGGAGTGCTTCAATGTTTACCATAATGAATAAATTATAAAGTTATTGTTTTATTGCAGGTACATTTCTTAGGGGAATTAGGTGGATATATTATTGGAGAGAGCGTCAGGATAGTGTGCCGTAGATTAGCTGGAAATAATCAATGGTCAACGTTTAGTTTAAAGGGGGGACATATAAAGAAGTCCATCCAGGCAGAGGTACTGCACAAAGTTATAATCAGTAAGAAGTGGATTTTTGAATAGTGTAGTCATCACCTTATTCTGCAACACATACATTTTAGGGATCTTACAACCATATAAATGATTTTACGATGACTAAATCATCCAAAAACGATCCAGGGAGAATGCAATAGCACTTTGCAAAATACAATACAATGCTTATACGGCTCCTTAACACAATACAAGAACAAAACAAGCTTAACACATTGTGTCTCTTTAAAAGGGGATTATGGTTCAGCTACAGAAAAGATTTCTACGGCTCATGACATGGCAAGGGCAGACGTAAGGCCCTTGGTTGTTTGACGTTTGCACTACGCCGCTTTAATGCAAAAAGGCTATATCGCAGCGAGAGCCAATTCAAATATGTTTACAATCTTTAGTATACTTTTAACTGGTCTTTAGATAAATTTAAATTCTTATCTAATGCAAATTGTTTATTGACAAATAAAATTCTACACTAAGATAAATTGAAAAAAAATTCAAATCGTTTTTAACTTATACGACTCGGGGCCAAGTAATCCGTACAGCAAATCATATGTTGCATCTTCTGATTGAGAATTTCAGTGAAGGTAAAACAATTATAATTATATTAATTTTGAAATTAGACTACCTTGTTAAATACTATTTATGATAGAAATGTTCAAATTAAAATATATTCATGACTCATATATTCGATAACAATAGTGAGTAAATATACCCCTTAGTATATTAAACTTAGTATTAACCAACGCTTAGTTAACATTGATCACGAATAGGTTTTATTTACTGTGAATTACACATTGCCTTATTCTCATCATTATGCCGAACAGAAAAGAACACGTATAATAGATTGATTGATTGTTGGTTGCTTAACGTCCAGTGGCAAATGTTACATGCATATTCAGGACGAGAACAAGTTAACAATAAATACAATAGGTAGGTAGGTTGATACAATAGAGGCCATCTAGGATGATGGTCGGGGAAATTTGGACTGCCACTGGAAAATGATTGATTGATTGTTGGTTGCTTAACGTCCAGTGGCAAATATTTCATGCATATTCAGGACGAGAACAAGTTCACAATACATACAACAGGTAGGTTGATACAATAGAGGCCATCTGGGATGATGGTCAGGGAAATTTGGACTGCCACTGGAAAATGAGGATATATTGGATAGAGATAGAAATTTTGCCTTGCAACAGGCCACCTACGGACCCTTCAAAGAGTTGTTGCAAGGGTTCTTAACGTGCAAAGAGCGTGGCACTCTCTTTACATCAGGCATCGGATTTAACGTCCCCCTTCTGACCGGACGGGACTGCGAACTTGATACATCCCGCGCAGCCAAACGGACGCCCCACTTCGGCAAGTGTTTAACTGCCGGTCGGGAGAAGATCAAGTGACCATATTTCTATACCCCAGTCACCCTTGGGGTGCGTATAATAGATAAAACAACATTAAATAGGAGACTTAAACAGGTGGCCACTAGAAATTCGTTGGTAATTTTGGACAAATCCTTTAAAACACTACGACAGTTAAAATTTCTGCTTTTGCTTACGTGAATGGTTTGGCCAATGATCATCCAAGGAATGGGCCAATTGCATATTATAACCTCAACAAGATATTCCAGTCTTATCTCTTGCTGCGCACGCAGCCTGACTAGCCAATCCCAAAGATAATGCATGTTCAACGTGCATTTCCTCATTCTCTTACTGGCTAGCGTCGAGTGAAGAGCACCAAGAAATTCACTGCTAATTAACAAACTCTTTTTGTTGTTTTTACTTTAGTGTATTTGGGGATTTATTTTATTTTTTCGCCGGGATTTTATATGGAAATGTCGTCATGAGTGAGGTTTCATTAGAAGACAATAGTGCGTCTGGTGATTTAGCCGACGAACTCCATGTTGACCACCGGCCGACATTGACGAAGCACGTGGGCATGGTTCGCAGTCATATGTCCAAAGTGAAAATAGTTTGACTAATAAACACAAGAAGAAAAGGAAACGGCCAAAGTATGCCAAGCGTGATTTTCCTTCTGATTCCTCTGAGTCTGAGAGCGAAGATTATTCCCATAGAAGGAAAAAAATCCAAGGCCACAAAGTATGGCAGAAAAAGTATAACATCCTCAAAGAAGGATGACTTTACTTCCGATTCCGAGTCGGACAGAGAAGTAAGGTCCATCTTTAGTGAAACTGTGTCGAATTTATCATACAATGACAAAAACGGCAAGAGTTATCATCGTTTTAATCCTCACAAGAAGGAAAAAACTGGACTCCAGTTTTCTAAAGATATGGAAATATTTCTTGATAACTTCAATAGATTTATTCCTTCACATAAAGTTCAGGAGTTAATTTTGAACACGATGCCCGTCCCATCATACGACGGCTTTACAATCAGATCTATTGATCTATTGATTTTCTCCATTATGGAAGAACAAAGTCGAAAAACTACAAGCATCTGTTTGGAAACGAATTCAAGGAAGAGCTGAAGGAATGGAGCAAAACCGAGAAGGAAGCTTCCGAAATGGCATTAGCTCTCGGAGGAAAGAAAAAGAGTTAAATAGTGCATGTGGGCATGTAAAATATCTTTTTTTTCTCTAAATTTGTAAACATGGATTCCGAAAATTAATATTGGTTCTCGGTTTTGTTTTGATTTGAAAATACGGAAAGGCAAAAGGAAAATACATCACATTTATCAGATAAAACTCGATACTCTTGTGATTTCTGCTATTACGAAACTGATAGATTATACAACTTTCAAAGACATTTAGAAAACTAAAAGCATTCGGTTTCCAAACAATTTGATCACTTCGTCGAACAACATGAACATGTAAACACTCATTATACTGACAGTGAAAGTGACAGTTGCCAACGAGCCTCAAACAGGTGGGGTGACTAAAAGGACAAACAGATCGTCTGGAAGAACTGACTGATCCTCTGTCTGTATCTTTGCGTAGTGCATCTGATATTCGCTGACGAAGACTTCTTAGTGATGCATCTATTAATATCTTGTAGCCTCGAAAAGTTGTTTCGAAATATGACTTTTCCTGTAGGCTCTCATTGGTCTTATACTTCGTGAGAAATTCTAAGTAGATAGTACAGAGTGCTGAAAATTGGTCTACATGCAGTGTCAATTCTCGTTGAACCTCCTGAAGTTCTTGTAAGTTATTGTCTTTAAGCGAATTAGCTGTATCAATAACTGCGTCAACTGTACTCCAGAATTTCTTTATCTGTCGAGTATGCCAATCTCTGGATTCTTCATAAAGATCTTGGCCTCTAATTGTCAGAGTTCTTATTCTCCGTGTCGAATCGTCGTCCACAGCAGCAGATTGCTCCTCAGAAGATCCTTCTCTTGAAATTGTTGACATAATGGCACAAGTTCTTCTCACCAGTTACGGGCTTTTTTACTGTTATGCCTCGTGAATAGATTTGCATTACAGATAACCAAACTTAGTAGATTATTCAACTTTAATACATCTACAGGATGATGGTAAAAAACTGAAAATACAAAGATAATGACTTTTACAATTTTGAAAATTACGTACGCTAAATATTTTATGACACAAATGGCTTTCCATACTTTAAATTTTGCATGAGCGAGGTTATTTATAGAAATTACAATAAACCTTTAACATGACTAATTAATGTTCAAAAATGAATGAATTGAATGTCTTAGTGAATGTTATAATGAAAAAAACAACTATTTGTATAGTTTGTAAGTGTTCTAATAAAAGTTCTTTGTGTTGTGGGTCAACACATATTCTTGAAGATACGCCTCGAAAAACATAAACACAGGTAAACAAACAAAGTCACATCTTTTGTGTTGATTCATAACAATAATATAGATGTTTATATACATGTAAAGAGTTCAACTTACGCCGTGGTTGGCTCAGAATATTGTTTCAGTGAATGTCCGTCATGGAACGGATTCCATAACAAAGGGAGATAAATCCAAAAAAGTACACATGGAGCGCCGGTGACATTACAAATAGATAGACTTTTGGGCAATATCTAACGAAAGCATGATATTTTCAAAAGTAAAGAAATAGGATTGTATTTAATATCGTTTTTTTTTAAAGAAAACATTTGCCATACAAGCCATACAAAAATAATCATGAATATTTTAATTACTATTCGAATTTTAAAAGCAAGGAGAGTAATGATTTGTTATTGTCTAGGAGACTCGCAATAATATGGTACCTACTAAATTCCCACAAAAGTCAGATATATATCACAATGACATTTTTGCTACAAATATGGTCATAAATAAAATAGCAATTACAGCTTTCATATGAGGTTTGTACGCATATAATTGACCCATAGAATATAAAAATTGAAGTTATAGTATGATTGACAATGAGGCAACTGTCCACAAGAGCCCAAACAACACAGACATTAACAAATATAGGATAGATATAGGAAGATTTGGTGTGAGTGCCAATGAGACAACTCTCCATCCAAATAACAATTTAAAAATTAAACCATTATAGGTTAAAGTACGGCCTTCAACACGGAGCCTTGGCTCACACCGAACAACAAGCTACACTGTTTTCTTTCAGTTATAGTCTTGTACTAACATTGAACAAGGTCAATAATTGTGCAATGTCATATTTGAATAAAAACTAATACATTAGGTTACCTCCTAAAATAATGTGTAGGAGTTATAATAAATTCAGTAATGTATGGTGTTCCATACGGTAAACAATAAACTTATGTACAAAAGAATTACCAGTCATAGAACAACAGCTGCAATTTGTGGAATATGAAATGAAGAACTATCAATATCATTATCTTTATATTGTAGATCACCAACCTAGTAGACCGGGGAGACCTGTTTGATGAGGTGACAGATTACTTGGAGAGTGTGCTCATACCATACTATCAAAGAAGCATCTCCAAGTTGGCAGCAACTAGTGCTGTAACTAGTCAGTCTAAACAGCTGACGTACAACTGGATGTAAGTATAAATATACATAATTTCATTTTACCATATTGGCCAAATTAGGACGGTTGCAGCAAACTGGAGAAAGATCCCTACCTCCAAATAATAAGAGCAAGTGTTTAAAATTCCTATTAAACTATAAAAATTGCCTTATGATATTTTATCTGGCATTTTTGTGTCATTGTTGTCCGTCCTTTCCAAAAATAAAATCACGTTGATTTATACCTCAGGAACTGCCTCAATCAATGTCCGAGTTTCGGACTATTTCTTGTGCCAGTTGTGGCATATTTGAGACACGTTGTTAAAAACTAAATGTGTGCATGCATGAGAAATGGAAGCAATAATTGAAGATTAAATATCAATTTGTGGCAATATCAAATGAATATGGATTCAGTGATACTTGCTTTGGTTAAACCTGATTAAATATGATGACAATGATTATGCGTTTAGTTTCCTTTTATCAGAATAATCATTGAAATATATAAAAAGTAAAATCACAAAAATACTGAACTCAGAGGAAAATCAATTTGGAAAGTCCATAATCACATGGCAAAATCAAAAAACAAAACGTATCAAAAACGAATGGACAAGAACTCTCATTTTCCTGACTTGGTACAGGCATTTTCAAATGTAGAAAATGGTGGATTAAACCTGGTTCTATAGCGCTAACCCTCTAAGGTTAGGTTCAAATTGATAAAACTATGATATTCATTTGTTGATACACTGATCATTTGAACATTATTTCTATTCAGGTTGTGAATGGTGCAACATGCACTGTTGTCAAGTCTGCAGAACTGGCCATGAGGAAGGAAGCTATGGCTGAATTCCTTGTGGTCAGTAATGTTGTTGACAGAGTGAAAGAGCTCGGTGGGAAAGTAAACAAAACAGTGCGGATAAATGACAAGTCCACCATGTGCCTAACACTTCCCAAGAGTGTCCTCACTAAGAAAAAGTGGCAAGGTATAGTGTTTTTTGACATCACATCATATGTATACTTCACTATATAAAAAGAAGATGTGGTATGATTGCCAATGAGACAACTGTCCACAAGAGACCAAAGTGACAGACATTTACAACTATAGGTCACCATACAGCCTTCAACAATCAGCAAAGCCCATACCGCAAAGTCAGCTATAAAAGACCCTGATAAAACCATGTAAAACAATTCAAACAAGGAAACTTACGGCCTTATTTTTAAAATAAGGAACAAAAACAGGTAACAAATGAACAAACGACAACCACTGAATTACAGGCACATCATTTGGGACAGGCACATATATAAATAATGTGGCAGAGTTAAACATGTTAGCTAGTTTGAAATGAACCCAAATAGTGTTTGATGAAAGTGAAGTGCATATCAAAGTGTAACTTCTATTTTTAAAAATGTATGTGGCAAATAGATATTGAAAAAAATCAATCTTTAGAGATTTTATTTCTAACTTAGGAATAATGCAATATATTGTTTAACAAAAGAGATGAATGTTGTATTATTTGACTTTATTTCTCTATCATGTATATTGCATACAAATTTTTTTAATTGTTTATTTTCATTTGCAGAAATAGTTAATAAGATATTTGAAATACAAGATGAAGATGTTGTTGATCCTGAAGGTAAATAAAATCTACTCTCAAACATTTGTCAGTCATTTTAATTAGTGTTTATTTAGAGTTGAAAGGAAATTAATAACCATCCATCCTACTATGTTCAAAATGCCTAAAATATTCTAATAACTTAATGTACATTTAACAGAATTGTCTGAGAACCCGTGCAATGTTTAAATTACTAGTGACCATTAAATCAATGAATATGTATTTTACAGTGGTACCCAACACCATGACTGTATAAATTAAGCTTCTTTCACTTTCATAAAGAGTGTACTGTGACACATTAACCAAAGGATTGAATTTAAAAAAGAAAGAGAATTGAACTCACCACTTTATCTGAAGAATATTGTTGGTGTGTATAGCAGTTTGATGAACACTAAGTTTGAAAACAATGAAGCTTATAATTACTTAACTTATTTTTACAGAGTCATATCCCTTTAGGTTTAGTTCAACCTTATAAACACATTTTAGACAGTAATTTTCTATTCCAGAACAAGCGGAAGCAGCTGAGGCCCACCTACCCCAACCAGATAGAGTCCTGAATATGGAACCGGTATTTCCAAGTCTGCCACCAATATCACCTACTACACAACAACACCAATGTGTACGCCTCCATCATCACCGACTCTGCCTTCTCCTCCACAATTTGAAGTTGATTATCCCGCCCTACCTTCTCTACCACCAACACCACCACAAGTATCACTGGAAGAAGAAGTGCTTGACGACAGCTTTGTGTTGCCACCATCACCAACAGTTTGCAGTGAAGAGGATTTGGATGCCGCACTTCCAATGCTACCACCAGAACTTATGTATACTGAGGTTATAACCAAACATATACCAGTGCAGCAGATTGCTACATCGCCCGGTGTAAGTATTACATAAGTATTCTGTGTGCACTTCCAATATAAGTGATCTTATGAGGTGTCATGTGACAATGATATTGATGAAATAGCTTTAAACCCTTCTTAACCCACAATAATGATCCAATTACTCGTGTGCACACATAATGACCAAGTGTCATGATACTCATATTGAAATTATGTCTTTGGCCAGAACGGTATTTCATATTTGTTTTAATTCTGAAACTTTGAAATGGATATTTGTGTAATTGGGGTAATTTGTTTAAAATCGTTCTCTTATAATATAACCCAATAATAAACAATGAATAAGTCCGGTGACTCTTTGATCATTTACAGAGCCTAATTGATTACACCAGTCACACACCATAGCACTGTTATTGTCAATGAAGGGTCCACAATTGATTAGTTTAAAGCACTTAAAAGAAAATTAACAGCTATATAGCAAGACACTCATGAATGTATGTACCTTAAGTTTTGTGAAATGTTCTGTACAATGAATGGCTTTTTAAATGCAATTTGGAAAGATTGAGCATACTCAAAAAGGAAAGTAGTAAGCCAGCAGTAGCAAATAAGATGTAGGAATGGTACAATTGGACTATTGGAATACATACATGATCACATATTTTCTGTCAACATGGTCATAAGCACCTGACATTATGTACACTCTTACAGATGATAGGAAAACTTTCAAGACTTCTTGTATGCTGAATATTGCAGCTGTTTGATTTGTGAATTTCTTATAATAAAATCAACGGTACCAATTTTGTTGCACCAGATGCGCATTTCGACAATACATGTCTCTTCAGTGATGCTCGTGGCCAAAATATTTGAAATCCAAAGCTTATATAAAAGATGAAGAGCTATAATCCAAAAGGTCCAAAAAGTATAGCCAAATTCGTGAAAGGAATCAGAGCTTTGCACGAGGGAGATACATTCCTTAATTTATAATAATTTTTAATATTTTGTAACAGCAAATTTTAATTACACAAAAAAATCCGTATTTTCATGCCAGTACCGAAGTACTGGCTACTGGGCTGGTGATACCCTCGGGGACTAATAGTCCACCAGCAGAGGCATCGACCCAGTGGTAGTAATAAAATCAACGGTACCAATTTTGTTGCACCAGATGCGCATTTCGACAATACATGTCTCTTCAGTGATGCTCGTGGCCAAAATATTTGAAATCCAAAGCTTATATAAAAGATGAAGAGCTATAATCCAAAAGGTCCAAAAAGTATAGCCAAATTCGTGAAAGGAATCAGAGCTTTGCACGAGGGAGATACTTTGTTACATTTTTTCAGAATAAATGAGGCAGACCAGGAGCCTTACGGATCCAGTGTTGTGGTTGTGAGCGTTGGTTCATCGTGCTTGTTCTGTGCTGACCTATTCAAGGTTCAAGCAGATGACAGACGACGCTGTTTGGAATTGTCAACATTGTTGACCTTAAGTTAATGACTCCGCATTGAATGCCCTAATGTTGAACCTAATATTAATTAGATTTTATTTCTCAGTCATATGGGGTACATTTATTCTTTGAACATTTCAATTTTGAATAGTTTATACTAAATTATTACATAGACGTAAAAGTTAGTTTTGTTATAAAATCTATCAGAGGTTTATTGTTTCGTACATGTGTTTTTGTCCGTCTTGTATGCCTTTCATGCGAAAAAGATTATGCCACTTTGAATATGAAAGAAAAGATTTTGCAATCATCAATTTCAAGTAATATATTATATTTCAGTATAGTATATCAATTAACGTTTTAAGTGTTTGTTATTGGTTCTGTGATATATAATGTAAATAATACAGTTACATGTACAGATGAAATGAATCTGTCTATTAAATTATTTATGTTATTGTTTCTGACATATATATATAATATATATATGTAAATAATACAGTCATGGCAGTTACAGATGAAATGGATCTGTCTATTACATTATTTATGTTATTGTTTCTGATATATACATGTAAATAACACAGTTACAGATGAAATGGATCTGTCTATTAAATTATTTATGTTATTGTTTCTCTTTTCTCTCTGTATGTATGTAAATAATACAGTCATGGCAGTTACAGATGAAATGGATCTGTCTATTAAATTATTTATAATTTTAACTCTTTGTTTTTATATTATTGATCATATAAAAAAGGAAGATGTGTTATGATTGCCAATGAGACAACTACAAACAAAGGACAAAAAATGACACAAACATTAACAACTGTAGGTAGATCACCGTATATGTTTATATTTGCTGTTGACCTGCAGTTTTCAAGAGTAAGTTGTTTCTTTGTCACAATTGTTGCTGTTGATTTCTTTTGGAAAGGTAATTCTTGTTTCTTTGTCAAAATTGTGACTGTTCCTTTCTTTTATAAATTTCATTCTTGTTTCTTTGTCACAATTGTGGCTGTTGCTTTCTTATGGAAAGGTCATTTTTGTTAAAACTTTAAATAAGAAATATCTATCAAATATGTGCCTTGAAATGCCAAATTCAACTTATAATCATGTTGGAGAAGCCGCCTTCTTTCCCCAAAATATATAATTCTTACATTTAAACAATTTTGCGATATTTTTGAGCCAATAAGGGAGCTACCATTTGATTTTTATGGGGGGGGGGCTAGGATGAAATTTGAAAAAAATAGGCAGGACAGGAGTTTTGAGTAAAAAAAAAGGCAGGATGAGCAACTTGGTAAAAAAAAAGGCAGGATGACAATTTGTGTTAAAAAAGTCAGGATAAACTAGTAAAAAAAAGGCAGGACCGAATAGAGTAAAAAATAAAAAGGCAGGACAGGGATTACAACTTAAAAAAAAAAGCAGGACAAAATTTTTCATCCTAGCCCCCCCCCCCCCCCCCCCCATAAAAATCAAATGGTAGCTCCCTAAGGGGTGTTACTGAACCTACTCCTTGAAATGCTAAAATCCAGAAAAAAAAATCCAATATTATGAATCTGTTATTAAGACAGTTCCGAGCTTAAAGCACCCGATCCTGTAGTCTCTGAAAAGTTTCTCTACCCCTCTAAGTACTATACCATGCATACCCTAGTAGTTGAATTCGAGGGTAATATAATGGCCACTAGTGATGCTGGTGTCATCTTCAATTATCCCACATTCTCTTGGTGATAATTGTTGTAATTTCATTTTACAAAATTGTTATGTTTTTCATTGATTGAGTTGTGAGAAATGGTGCAAATACATTTTTGGATTTTGAATTTAACAAATTTAAGTCCCTTATAATTATATGACTCAAAATAACCCATGTTGTGCAGTGGATTTTAATTCAGAGGTTCTATTTAAATTTGAACATTGCCAATACATGTGTTGAAACTGGCATTATGCAATTTGAAAGAAAAGAATCAGGAGTACATACCAGAACAACATCTCATAAGCCCTACTTTAATGTAGAAATAACATTTAAACATATTCCAAACATATCCCAACAATTTAAAAAAAAAATGTTTTGAACAGCAATAGGAAACAGTACAGCCTTCAAAAATGAGCATTGAAACCCTAATGCATACCAGGGTATTAAAAATACAAAAAAATCAACATAGGACGGACGACGACGGACCCCAAGTGATGGCATAAGCTCACATATCCCTTTGGGCCAGGTGACCTAAAATAGCAGGATTGAGACACTTGCAAAAAAAAAGTCAGGACGACAATTAAGGTAAAAAAAAAGCTAGGATAAACTAAAAAAAAAAGGCAGGACCGAACAGAGTGAAACATAAAAAGGCAGGACAGAGATTACAGCTAAAATAAAATGCAGGACAAAAATTTTCAATGGTGTTACGTGTCCGATTGAAACGTTAATGATTAAGTTATATAATTATTTTTTATTCTTACGTAAAATCAGTATAATTGCAACTCTCCATACCATATACGACTAATATTTTATTTTACCTGTGTGACGTACAAAATATAATTGTCTTTCTAGGTATATCGAGACAGGTATCGCAAATATATAAGGGATTGCCACGTCCGCGTGTTACTAATTGGAATTGTCTATGGTATTTGCAATTTTTAACTTCCGCTTTGAGAAAGTATTTTAATTTGAATTTGTAACATTAGCTCGTATTTTGTATGTTTATATATATATGCCGACTCTAAATAAAATATAATTACTTACTTCCTGACTTAAGTCCTTAAAATATCTTGTTCAGTTAAGGTGTCGACGTAAATATAGATCCAGCGGTTTGATCATTCAACAACCTTGCTTTCGAACAAGGTTTTATTGATACTCTACATTTTCCCCTTCTGAAAATGCCTAAATCAAATACATAAATTTGCCAGTTGTTATCCGTTCGTTTGATTGGGTTCAGCTTTTGAATTTGCAATTTGATTATGGACTCTGGTTTCGAATATTCACCGAAGTTCAGTATAGTTGTGATTTTTGCAGGGAAATTAGTTAGAACAAATGCTGATACTCATATGGCACAAATGAATCTCTTGTTCATTTGATATTGAGTCAGGTTTAATTTAGCACCCCCCCCTCTTTCCAATAAAAGTGGATACTGACCTGAGGTTATGGGATATCGGCTAAGATGTAATGAAAAGTGGCAGCATTTGGTTAAATATGTTGTCGTAAATTGCATTATATATTTATTTTTTACCAAGATAAAGTGTTTGCTTTCATATTTAACCGACACTGTAGTACAACAGATCTGGGTTCAGCACTTGTTTCAGTAGTCCTCATCATTGTCATTGGTATCATGAGTAACGCTATGGATATTAAAGTAGTAAAAGGGAGCCTAAAATGTGATCCTGTGCCTAATCCAGTACCATCCACAAATGAATTTTCCGACAAACAAACAAAAAATAGATGATATATACACCAAGATAAATTAATGTTTTTTTTATTTTTAAGTAGTAGCTCTAAAACTAGTCCCAATTTTCCCTACTATTTCTGGATGTATCCAATATTTTCCCCAGTTTAATGCGTGCATGTTGGTCTTCTTATTTTACAAGTTTATCTTTGGCTATTAAATTTATAAAGGTAACTTGCTAATAATTTGATACAGAAATCACTGTATAGAACAAAACTTTAAAACACTTTTCATTCTTCCAAATCTGTCTTTTCTCCTTCCTCCTCCTCTCTAATGTATAAAATCTCTATCAGAGAAAAAGACTATTAAAAGTTAGAAAACATGATAAACAAATTGTGTAAATTTTTTCTTGGAGGGCGATAACTCCTTAAGGGGTAAATTTTGGTCATATAACCTTATTTGTAGATCTCTCCTTGCTGAACATGTTTGCTGTTCACAGTTTATCTTTATCATTAATAAATTTCTTTTGGAACAGTGAGCTAAAAAGCAACTTGTAAAAAAAGAAATATTTTGCTACTATGGTCATAGAGCAAGAAAAACTTAGCAATTCTGGCAATGTCATGAAGACAGAAGTAAAAAGTCAAACATTAGTCAGTATTCTACTATCAAAAGCTGACAATGAATCATAGGTTTGAATCTTGATATACCGATAATAACAACTTACTTCTTCTTGGGTATCTCATTATTGTTAAATTCTTCCATTTTTACTCTTTTCACGATTTCCTGAAAAAATACTTTTTATATCAATATCTTTTCTATTCATTTTAGAAATAGAGGGACAATTCACGATTGTTTACTTAAGGTTTCAAAATGTTCGTTATGGCATAATAACATCAAGGGTGACTGGGGTATAGAAATATGGTCACTTGGTCTTCTCACGACCGGCAGTAAAACGCTTGCCGTCCGTTTGGCTGTGCGGGATGTATCAAGTTCACAGCACCGGTCAGAAGGGGGACGTTAAATCCGATGCCTCGTGTGCCACGCTCTTTGCACGTTAAGAACCCTTGCAACAACTCTTAAGAGGGGTCCGTAGGTGGCCTGTTTCAAGGCAAAATTTCTGTCCCTATCCAAGATACCCTCATTTTCCAGTGGCAGTCCAAATTTCCCCGACCATCATCCCAGAATCAACCTACCTATTGTATTTATTGTGAACTTGTTCTCTTCCTGAATATGCACGAACTATTTGCCACTGGACGTTAAGCAACCAACAATCAATCAATCTTATCTAAATCATTATACATTAGTTTCACTGAATATGATTTGAAAATATACAACTTTCTTTCAATAAGAGAACAAATTTGTAACTCCCAACTTTTTGTGTATAACTAAATTAATAGAATGATTTAATACATAGATCATTAAGCATACCTATTGATCTTAATGCCTACCTTAAGTGAATATACTCATCATGAGTTATTTGATAATGTGTACTTGGAGGCTACGTGAGTATCACACATAGCAACACGCGTTTTCTCACCATTGGCTCTCTCAGAACCTGCCATCAAAATTATCATTTAAAGCTGATCATGATACAATGTTTCTATTTATATTCCTCTGATGTGGTGTCTGAAAGATTATGTGAATAAATTCGGATATGACTGTCCTTTCATCATCAGCTAAACGACTTTTATTCTGGGTGGTAGTTCAAATTTAATACACAGATAACATCTTCTGCTTTGATAATTACTATCTTTTGCATTTTATTGTACAAATATTATAGATATATCTTTGAGGTAATCCTCAAAGAACAAAACTGTTTCCTTGTTACTGTTGTCTATTATTAGTTCTCCTCATTCTCTGAATTTTACCAACTTAAAAGGATTTCTCTAGCTTATCAAAAAAGCATAGTCATCAAACAAAGAAAGGCCGTCTTCCAAATCTCTTGGAGCCGTATTTAAAACATTTAAAACGAAGCGTTTGCCCGAGTAAAAATGAGCTTTTGTTCTTTTCCAAAAGAGCATTTTGTTTGCGCAACTCTGACTCTTTTTGTGCAAAGTCCATGCCAACTCTAGCTGCTGCAGCTTTTGCTTTTAATTTCATAATTTCAGATGATATAGAATTATAACTAGAACTAGTTCTCACTGTTCTTTTAGAGGACGCAGATCCGGTAGCACTGCGAGATTTAAACTTTTTCTTAATTTTAGCACTTTGATGAGATGCAGATTCTAGTAGTGACTGTTCAATGGCATCAATATTTGTGAATGTGTCGTTTACCGCTTTGACCCGTTAGTCAACAGTAAGCCCAAGCTTATCAAAGTCTTCCTTACTTTGTGCGGTGTATGTCCTTACAATAAAGTCTTTCATTTCAGACGCGCGTTTATTTTACCTAAAAGGTATTATGAAGTCTTTGGTATGTGAAGATAAAGATAGTGCAGAAAAGTTCAGACAAAATTTGTGTGGCAGACATTTCATGGACTTTCCGGTTAAATTTTCCTCTAAGCTCAGTATTTTTGTGATTTTACTTTTTTCAGTAATTACCAGGAAATACACAGGCAATGTTTATGAGCACATCAGAATAAATTTGACGTTAATTGGGACCGAGATTCATTGTCAAAGTATTAAATTTTCTTCTGCTACTATGCCATTTCAGAAATTTTTGTCTAGGAATTTGACAGACTCTCTTTACAGGAGGGTCGTCTTGGATGCCTTCAGCTTTGTTGTCCATATTTCTACCAGTTCCTTTGAATAATCTCTATCCAGGAGGTCCGGTCTACAATCAAGAAGGATTTTGCAGAATGGAGGAATGTTCCTTTCTTTTGCAGGCTGTAGGCCAATCCCTCTCTGGTCTTAGCTATGGCCAGTTTGCTGTTCATAATAGTCCTCAAATCCTTGACTGCGCCAGATATCACATCCTTGAAGTCTCTTTCAGTTTTGTCCTTCTTCGGCGCCGACGAAATATTTGTCAGGGGAAGAGATAGGTCAAAATCCTCTGTATCAATAGGGTCCTTGAGGGCATCCCCTGTTGGAGGAATTTCCTCGATTTTGGATTTATGTAGACAGCTTACTCATCTTTTCTAGAAATGGCGTGCAGTGCATTAAAAGTTCAATGTATAAATGACCAAAGGCTACTAGTGTCAAAGATCACTAGAATGACAAGAAGTACATTGTCTTATAGGATCTCATAAATCTTATGAGGGTGAAAGGGGGACCGGCAAAATCGACAAATTGTTCAACTTGTTGGTAATTATAAATTGTTACGGTTGAAATTTTCAAAGACCACCGAAGCACTATCAGGCTGGTTTGAGCAAACAATTAAATGTTATAAAATACAGTCATGGAGTCTTTGTTAAAACAATAGAGCTTATAACATGGTTTATATATGTATTATGATCTCTTTGTAAATATTACAATTCAATGACAATAATTGAGTAAAGTATGGTAAACCGGATAATCAACTAAATGTTTATTCTCGGAAACCTATATATTTCGATATGGTTTCGAACATGTACGTTGCAATGTTCTTTGAAAACAATGATAGTAAGTGTGTGAAGATGAAGAGGGAAGCCGTGGACGTTGGGTTTCGCTTTATCTTAATTGTTAAACACTTCCGTTAATACTTAATGCAATAAAACATATTTTATACACTTTGAATAATCTTTCTGAAAATTGATAGAATAATAGTACTGATCATTTATATTTTAGATTTTATAAAGTGGGACCAAGAGTCACAATCAATTTCTTCAAAGTAAGAGAGCCTTTAATCTGAAGCCTATGTAACTGTTTCTTAGTTGAACAGTAAAATATCCTACAGAAATGGGATAAGTTTTACACCAAAAATATTAACAGAGAATTTTGTAAAAAAAATTATGCTTGTAATTATAAGTGAAAGTGACACAATTTTGAACTACAGAATAATTATAATGATATCAAAGATCTGAGATAAGAATTCAAAAATAAACCCAAAGGTTCCAAACTTTTGACAGGCACATGACGTGAAAACAAATTGTAATGGAACTAGTTATACTTAGTCCTTATTGTTTTGGCTGGGTGTTGACTTGTTAGCTCACCTGACCTGAAAAATGCTTCCGGTGACCTGGCCATCCAACCAAAATGGCCGCCATGGCTAAAAATAGAACACAGGGGTAAAATGTATATTTTGACTTATATCTTTGAAACCAAAACATTAAGAGCAAATCTGAGATGATGTAAAATTGTTGATCAGGTCAAGATCTTTCTGCTCTGAAATTTTCAGACGAATCCGACAACCTGTTGTTGGTTTGCTGCCCCTGAATTGGTCATTTTAAGGAAATTTTGCAGTTTTTGGTTATTATCTTGATTACGTACTTTTATAGAAAGAGATAAACTGTAAACAGCAATAATGTTCAGCAAAGTAAGACCTACAAATAAGTCAACATGACCAAAATTGTCAGTCAACCCCTTAAGGAGTTATTGCCCTTTATAGTCAATTTTTAACAACTTTTCATTTTTTGGAAACTGTACAAAAATCTTCTCTGAAACTACATGGCCCAATTTATCCAAACATGGCCACAATTGTGATTGTGGTATATAGTTTAAAAAATGTGTCCGATGACCCCGCCTACTAAACAAAATGGCCGACATTGCTAAAATTAGAACATAGTGGTAAAATGCAGTTTTTGATTTATATCTTTGAAACTAAGACATTTAGGGCAAATCTTTCAAGATTTAAATGTCCATCAGAATAAGATCTATCCCCTCACAAATTTTCAGATGAATCCGACAACTCGTTGTTGGGTTGCTGTCCTAAAATTGGTAATTTTAAGGAAGTTTTGCAGTTTTTGGTTATTATCTTGCATACTATTATAGATAGAGATAAACTGTAAACAGCATTAATGTTCAGCAAAGTAAGATCTACAAATAAGTCAACATGATCAAAATATTTAGAGGACCCCTTAAGGAGTTATTGCTCTTTAAAGGTCAATATTGAACAACTTTTCATTTTTGTAACTTGTACAAAAATCTTCTTTTCTAAAACTATGGGCCAAATTTAACCAAACTTGGCCACAATCATTACAAGGGTATCTATTTAAAAAAGTGTGTTATGACCCTACCTACGAACCAAGATTACGGACATCAGTAAATACATTAACAGGTGAGCGACACGAGCCTCTAGTTATTTTAAGTGAATTATATATGAACTGCTGACCTATGTTTGTTAATTATAACTGTTTACACGATTACGATGTTTAGATTGTTTTCTATACAGTAGAAGGGCCCATTTAAATAAATTAAAAAAAATCATAACCAGTATATTACCTTATTGAATTGGGCAATTTAGATGCTCTTGTTTAATTAATACAATAAGTAAATTTATAATTTTGTGCAAGGAGGTATCACACTTTATATTTATATAAACTTCTACATGTATAACTCCATACAATCAAAGAGGATATGCGACTCCATAAATTGTGTCATTGTCAGAACAAGTTGATTATGAATTTAAGAGGAGGCAAGCGTATAATTGTTATGTTGTTATAGGGCAAATTAATTATTTGTTATTTCAAAATATGTTTGCTGTTATAGGACAATTATCCTTATTGTCATTGTGAGAATGTAATTGCTGTTATCAGTTATTGAAAATTGGAATATTAGAATTTCAACAGACAATTTTTGTTAGAAATTGAAGATCACTGAAAATAAGGGTCCTACCACTACTGATAGCATTATAGAATGTTCAAGAAGTTATATGAGCCCTGACGTAGCTTCTGTCAGCACTGCACTTCATAACAGCGAAACGGATGAAGTTGGAGACCGAGTGTGGAGAAATCAGAAGAAGAATATACCAGGGCAAAAGGCAAAGATTGCAAGACACTGATGGCCCATTGGATAATTATAGAAAAGATGAGTGACATTATTTTTCGTCTGAAGTTTTCCAAAAACTATAATCCAGTCACAGTGCACGGAGATAACCTGAAACCATATATCGGTGACAAGGAATTTAATTGGTTCGACATAACACCTGTTGACTCCGGAAATGCTGACCTTGCGGAATTTCCCAGTTTAGAGGATTATGCAACTTTAAATAAATCTAGGTCATTTGACCGTGGGAATGATGCTGAAATCATATTAACTCCGCCCTCTTAAGCGCGAAATCAGCCCAATGAAAATCCAAAGATTTGCCCGAGTACTCCAGATCCACCCGGAGTCAAGTGCCCGTATACGTTCCTCAGTTAGTGAAGCACCGGATGGGTTACGCAGAACGATTGCGCAAAGATTTTGGAAAAGGACAGTAAAACTTCCACCACATTTGGCAGATTTTGTTCTTGAATTGACAAAAGAAGTTGTGAAAATGCCAGATCTGTGTCCTGATTGTAGTAAACAGTTTGCAAACAAACGTAATTTGAAAAGACACATTAATTCACATCATGAGGAAAATGTCAGAGCAACTGTGTGTCCTGAAATTGGTTGTCGCAGTTATTTTTATAGACGCGAGTATCTACAAGTACATCTTTGCTGTACACACAAATACAGTGAGTCGGAAGCAAAAGGATTTGTTTCAAATGCTACGTTTGATTTAATTTCCAGAGAGAAACTAGATCCCGTTCGAGGGGTGGTCAAGTGCGAGGTAGCCTAGGAAAGAAATGTCAAAACTGAGGGAGAGGAAATAAAAGTAACAATAATTCCGCTGGCCCGAGCAGTTCAAAGAAGGTTAAACACGAGGTAAATGAAGTTATTCAAGACATAAATAACAATGGTACGTCAGCCGGACAGAAAGAGATGGATTGATTGATTGATTGTTGGTTGCTTTACGCCGCATTAGCACAAGGCTATATCGCGGCGAGAGCTAATTCAAATAATTTTACAATTTATAGCATATTTTTAAAATAAGACAAAAAGTCCTTCAATATCCTAAAATTCTTGACTAAAGCCGATTGATTATATACAAATAAAAATCAACAGAAAGAGATGAAAGTTGATATAATCTGATTGAATCTTATTAAAAAGACCTATTGGGATCATGACAAAGGAGAACTTGTGACTGTGCGAGAACAAAGGATTGCAACTAGCAGCCATATAGACATGAACAATTTCAGGATTTTGTTATCATTTCGGCAGATGAGGTGTTCGCTCACCTAGAAGAAATCAAGAAGGTTCCATCCACAGTTAAGGTACGAGTGGTTGACGAAGACTATTCTGTTCACCATGTTGTGCTACGAAATAAGCATACTCCTCTGCAATATTTCTACCTGTAGTCTTATCTAGAACTTGTGACAATCTCGAAAGGCAGTCTGCTGCATTTTGCGGTTCTGGTTTGTACTTAACCGTACACTTATAAGGCTGTAAACGCATCACCCATCTATAAATACGAGCTGGTTGTTTAGATGTCGGGGAATTGATAACCTCTAATGTTTTATGGTCGATCACTAAAATAAATTCCTTCCAATATAAGACGTTCACATCCCCATACGAAAGCAAGGGCTTCGCGCTCTGGTTGAGAATATCGTTGTTCGACATCGGGCAGTAGCCTACTAGAAAATGTACAGCGAAAATAAACAGTTAGCAAAGAGATTAATCATTTCTACAACCCGAACTTCAATTTATAAGACGCGTCCGGGTCTGCATACTTAATTTAGCTATTATTTATTTACAAACTGTTAGATTGGAATTTACCCATAATGCTTTGCATTGTTATTAAATAAGTGTTTTTACCACTCGAAGCCAAACTTGAAACATGGTGTCAGATGTTAGAAGTGCACGCGAAAGTGAAACCCACGGGGAAATATTATCAGCTGATAAAACAAAAAGACATAATATGTTCCTATGTCAGTTAACTGCTAGTAGTCTGTTGTTATTTTTGTATTATTGTAATTTTGTTTATTTTCTTTGGTTACATCTTCTGATATCAGACTCGGACTTCTCTTGAACTGAATTTCATTGAGCGTATTGTTATGCGTTTACTTTTCTACATTGGTTAATTTTAGTTTCTTGTGTACAATTTGAAAATTAGTATGGCGTTCATTATCACTGAACTAGTATATATTTGTTTAGGGGCCAGCTGAAGGACGCCTCCGGGTGCGGGAATTTCTCGCTACATTGAAGACCTGTTGGTGACCTTCTGCTGTTGTTTTTTTTTATTTGGTCGGGTTGTTGTCTCTTTGACACATTCCCCATTTCCATTCTCAATTTTATATATGTTCCTAAATCAATGTTCTATCAACGGCATGTCTCTCAGTGAATTGCATGACTACATGTAAAGTATATCATTTGATAATTTTTTTGATATCAGAAAATGTAGATAAGATAAATTTTTACGTGTATACACATGATACACATGTATAGCTGTATATATACTGTACCTTATTATGAACAGGAACATGGACAGCTCTTTTATTTCCTTTTTCTGAGCTCCTGCATATAAATCATGTTATTCTTTCCCTTGATCCGTCAAGGTTTCATCAAAATCTCAGTTTGGGTATCCATCATTCTCTTCATTAGCTAAATAAATATATCTTTTTGAGAGATTGTAACTATACAACAGTAGTTTAAAATTCTGTCAAATCAATACCTTTTTAACATTGATAAACTGTTAATATACATGTATGGCAAAATTTATGAAAGACTAATGTAATGTTCCTAATTAGATATAATATCAAAATCTTCAAACATGATGAAAAAATTGAGGTCTAAGGAAGTTGTATTTTGAAATTCCTCTGTAACGTGACATGTTTTTAATTATATGATTTATATGACTTTTAGAAAATATCAAAGAAATGTTTTGAATGGAATAAGAAGGCAGTCACAGAGAAATATGTTTTCTTTTCTACATTGGTTAAAGGTATAGTGGTTGGTTGAGATTTCATAAACATGGTTAAATCCATCGCAATTTTACTCCTTCTCGAACAAAGAGCTTCGATTCTTTTGATCTATTTCAACTGGGTTTCCACCTGAGAAGCTGAACAACCAACATTATGTTCATACCAATAATTCATTGTTATTTAAATGTATGCATACATCCTCCTGTACTGCACTGATAACTTTTTGAAAGTAAAGATTCTCCATCATTTTAAGAGTTTCATCATAATTTGAACTTAATCGAATAGTCAAGTCAGTGCTTGGCAATTGTTGTGTTGTGTTACTTCTGACTTGCTTGAACTTTCTGTCTGCCTAATCATAATACATCTATCCTGTTGATGCACTCACATATTGGGGTATTTTGGACTTTTTAAGAATCAGAAACAGTTGATTCATGTAATGATACAGATATATATCAGAAACAATATACGTGAATAGTGTTGTTTTGATAGAGGGACTAAATAATGTATCCATATAAAGGTTTGAACTCCTTCAGGCAAAGTTGACTTTATATGAATTTGGCTCATTTTAGGTATGTTTATCACTATAAAGGTCTCAACTCCTTCAGGCCAAGTTGACTTTATATGAATTTGGCTATTTTTAGGTATGTTTGACAGTTTCCTTCATTTTACATGATTTACCCTGCGCCCACCAGGTGCTTTGTACCGACATACCCAATTTGATAAAGCAGCTTTCTGGCGTATATCAAAGAACTCAACAATAAAGTGTGCCTCAACTTTTGCGGGGAGATTGAGAATACCACGAAGGTATACAGGACGTCATCTAGAATAGGTATTCCTGTTTGTCCCAAAAATTATTCAAACATAGATAATACTGAAGTCACAAGAAGTGGCTATACATATATCATTTCTCGCTGCTTTTTTTTTTTACTAAAATAAATTAAAACAAAGCGGTTACCAAACCTTTACATAGCATAAGCAACACGACTGGTGACACATGTGGAGCAGGATCTGCTAACCTTTCCGGAGCACCTGAAATCACCTCTAGTTTTTGGTGGGGTTCGTGTTGTTTAATCTTTAGTTTTCTATGTGTTTCACCCTCCGGTGGATCGCTATCGTTGCCGTGGTCGGAGGGCTTGCGTGTCTCAGTAACCACAAGAGCTATGCCAGCTGGAGCTTCGTCTCCTGGTAGGGTTACCCATGCTGGACAGGTCGAAGGGTAGAGACCAGACTAAAGTGATCCGAACATCGTGAGATGCCCGATGTTTTAAATTAAATAGGCTCTTCAACCAGTTTGCCGTGGGTTGCTACCCGTGTCGGTGGTTGACGAGATCCTTGTGGATGAGGGCTATAGCCAGACTCCTTACGGTCAGAAAATACCCGGACGGACGAGACTATAGTTCAATAAGCTGCTTTGGCTTCGAAATCATCTAAACGGGAGGTCGGATGGACCCGGTTCGATCAATCGGCTGGTCATGTCGAGCCCTTCAGTTAATCCTCAACAATAAGCTTTCTTGTAACAATTTTCATAATATACACATGTATTTTAAATTAAGCTATTTATATTTTGGATAACTGAAGAAGGCGATGGCTCATGGGTCAATCAAGTGGTACGCTTTCTTTTTCGCTTGATGGATACGCTCTGCTTGAGTATACTATTCTTGGAACATCTGGTGCTTTCCGCAGTGGATCTTGGGTGCTGATTTTGAGGACCAGCTACATTATATTTGGAGCTCGTTTTCAGCATTAGCACTCGATCCCGGTTCGCCACGGAAACACAGCATCGCCCTTGTAGGCACCTCGAGGTGGGTGGATGGCAAGAATGGTGAATCTTTCTCCTTTCATATGGCACAACAAAACAAACCCTCTAAATCAGCTTTAATACATAAGAAAAGAAAATATTATTTGTTACAATTTTCTTACTCTGTCTAACATCTGTGAATGAACAATTTGTGTTTCGATGTGTATGAATGTCTCACTGTTCGTAGTTCTGATGAATCTGTCTATTTCAGATAGAAGAAAAATGGCAGCACATTTGAATATATTTGATGATGATTCCATTTCACCGTGGAGCAAGTAAGTATCTACCTGAATTTTCCTTTGTTGAAATTATTTTGCACACAGGTCCATACTCATACTCATACACCTAAGTCCGTAAGTCCAACCATAACAGGCAAACGACAGTCCATACAACCCAGCATCCGACAAACCCGATAATAGACAGAATGCCAAGTCTGATAACTGGCGGAGACCCTTAAGATGATAAAAAATACGGTACCTGGTAATGGTATTGGTTGGGAATTAAAACAAGACAAGAAATATGATCTACACAGCAACTCCCTAGACAAAAAAGTCGCGCAGAGAAACAGAATCAAGAATGAAGTTCCTAGTTAAAGTCAAACGAAGAACGATTAATCATCGCGCGAAAACCGAAGACGTGGCTTATGCATAAAACCTCAACAGCACACAGTCAAAAGTTCCTGAGATGCTGTACATAAGTATGAAAGTTTCAATTCAAGATAACTTTAACAACATTTGCAAAATACAAATTATAATAGAGACACAATTCCCCCCGAAACAGCAAAGCAAGACCAAAAAACAGATTTAAAGTGCGGTTATAGCATGAAGAATTCGTTATCCATATAGTTCAACTTAAAGACTCATAAATCAAGTTACATTGACATCTATACTCAAATTCTGTTCATTCAATATTACTGTAGTTTGTTTAGAAATATTTGCCAATGGACGTTACGCAACTAGCAATCAATCAATCATTTCATAAGAAACACGTTTCAGTTTGTTTAAAAATATAAATATATGTATGCTCAGAGAAGTACTAATAAATGTTCTTTAGAGAAAATTACTCATTTATACAAGTTGCTCATTTTATAAATTAGATCTCATGTATATTTAAGTTTTACACATGCATGTAAGTACTTATATATTTTTGGTTTGTTCTCATAAGTCTATAAATGGTTCTCATAAGTTAATGTATATAAAAGAAAACATGACAAGGTCAGCATGTATTGTAATAGATTATCTGTAAAAAAAAAGTAATTTTTACTGCTTACAGCACATTGACGTTTAATTCTTGCTGTTTAATACATAGATTGTAGAATCAGGTGTACTCGATAAGTGCCCAGTATTCAATAAGTACTCATAAATGTTAAGGTCCGTACTTTTGCAATACATTTTTAAATGGAGAGGTCAGTATTATAGTGATTCATATAGAATTGATCAGTAATATTTTACTACTGTATGGTTCAGATGCTGATTTTCTTGCATTTTGCTGGCAAACGACAGTCCATACAACCCAGCATCCGACAAACCCGATAATAGTCAGAATCCCAAGTCTGATATTATGATGAGCTTTTTCTTTATTATGATATAATGGTTTTTCTCTATTATGATGATGTTTTTCTCTATAATGATGAACTTTTTCTTTATTATGATGAGGTTTTTTTTCTCTATTATAATGAGATTTTTCACAATTTATTTATTTATCATGTTGGCTTACTCTATAAAATCTCTTGAAACTGCTGAACTAATTTACGGCCAAACTTAGGCTGAATGAGATTCAGAATATCTAGTAATTTAAATGTTAGATTTTATTTCTTTGTATGTCAAAAAACCTAGCCCTTATGGCTAAAATAGGACACAGGGGGAAATGCATGGTTTTTTTTTTGGCTTATGAAGAAGATATGACAGATTAGAAGAACATTTATACAAATTGAAAAGCCAAAATAATTATTGATGAAAGATTTAAGCAAAAAAATTTAAGGTGAGCGATTCATGACACTTGAGAGCCTCTTGTTTTAATGTAGCAGTGTCTAAAATTGAAGATGAGTGCATTATACATTGATATTGTTCATTTATCTGATTTTGACAGGTAGATATTCGAATAATAACATTAATAGTCTTTCTACATGATACCTACTTTCTTTCCAATGAACTTCAACATTTTTCATCAAACACTTCTCCAATATGAATGCGCCTAATGACTTAATACTTGGCCACCAGCTTAAGTGATGAGTAGTTAAATGTGAGCACTTTTCAGATTTTTCAGATACAATTTTCCTGTTTGCCGACACTGTAAAAAATAATTCAATATGTAAATGAACTTCAAAATTTTTCGGCAAAAACTTCTCCAATATGAATGCGTGGAAGGACTTCATACTTGGCCACCAGCTTAACAGTGGTGAGTTGTAAAATGTGAGAATTTTCCTAATGTTTTAATTACCAACTTCATGTTTCCTGATACTTTCAAATGTTTTCAATATGGTCAGCCATTCTTCTGAGTTAAAGGGGAGGTATGCTTCGCACAATATTGTGTGCAACTTCTTGTTCATATTACAAATGTACAATAAATAAATAATGTTTATATGCTCATATTATGATATAAAAAATAATGTTTATATGCTCATATTATAATATAAAAAATAATGTTTATATGCTCATATTATAATATAAAAAAATGTTTATATGCTCATATTATAATGTAAAAAATAATCAAGTTTCAACTATTCAAAAAAGTTTATAAATTGATTTTATTCCATTTATACAGAAGAAAATAACATCAGGGAGTAGAACTAAGGCTGTAATTATTGGATGGGAGCATTTTTCTTATTCAATAAATAAGTACATTCTCATGAAAAACAGTACCAAACAGTTCAACATTGGACCTAGACCAGTTCAGATGAATAAATGTTCGACCCAAAGCCAAGTCCTCCAGGAGATGGTGCATTTTTTTTCCAAATGGGAAAAACTTGGAGTATTTCCTGGGTAACTATAGGGGCGAAGAAGCAGTCTTCACACAGTTGATAGAACATGTTAGAGATAAACCTCACATATACTGACTTCTTACTTTATTTGGCTTTTTTCAACTTTTGGATTCGAGCGTCACTGATGAGTCTTTTGTAGACGAAACGCGCGTCTGGCGTATATATAAATTTTGTCCTAGAATCTATGATGAGTTTATTAACTATTCCACTCATACCCAGAAATTAAGTATACAATATGCATCGTACATCTCGGTACCCTTTACATATATTTGGCAATTCACAAGTTTACGCGTTTTTGTTACGTCTTTATTCCAAATCCGTTGGATAACACTGATTGATACTTTAGCCTTGAATAACAGGATTCACCTTTTAGTTAAAATTAGCTTTGAAATAACTATCAGTCACTACATTTACTCTTATCTCGGTACTTTATGTGTATTGTGTTTGTGCCATATACTGATATTTTGAGTTGAGCAAATAACAACTGTACATTTTTTTTTATCAAGTTGTTTTGTTACACCAGTGTCCCAGGTTAGATAGAGGGTCGAGGGTCACATGTTTAATCCTGCTGCATTTTTATGTGCCTGTCCAACGTCAGGAGCTTGTTGTACAATGGTTAAATATATAGATCTGTCATATTTGTTTTTCGTAAATAAATAATTCATTAGTTTTCTCGTTTTAATTTTTCCACATTTTGTTTAAATATCGGGGCCTTTTATAGGCAAACATATAGTATAGGTAAAAAAAGAAGAAGTGGTATGATTGCTTTTATACCCGACTATACGGTATAGTAAAAACATAAGAAGGTGTGGTATGATTGCATATGAGACAAATCTTCACAAGAGACCAAATGATACTAAAAATTAACAACTACATGTCACCGTGCGGCCTTCAGCAATGAACAAAGTCCACGTTGTTGAATGCCTTACATTGGACTATAATAGTTGCTTTCAACCACTCCATTTAAACTTTAATGGATAGTTGTTTCAATTGCAGTCTTACCATATCTTCAAACCAACAAAAAAAAACCAGTTGGAATCCATTCGTGAAACAAAGTTCAACGAGCTCCTATGGCAGCTTTCGTTTAGACGGACCAATATCGGCATTTAGAAGAGCCTCAAGCTATCACATCGTCCTTTTCCATGCCCACTTCCAAAGAAGTGTTTCTCAACAGGAAAACCAATGTCTCATTTGCTGTGAAGAGCAACTGCAAATGGGGTTTTCGACTTGAACTGTGATGCTGCTCCATCACTGAAGTGAATTTGCCTCTTAGATTAATCTCATAAACTCTTTGTATATACTATAGTTTGTAAGGCTTTTTAACTGTTTTGATCTGAGCGTCACTGATGAGTCTAATGTAGACGAAACACGCGTCTGGCGTATTAAATTATAAACCTGGTACATTTGATAACTATTGCCAATGAAATACAATGTATAACATAATGACAGTCACGTGTTTTGTCTTCTGACACACATATCATGCTTTGAGTTACCGCTATCTTACAGAGTTTGCATCGGATGTAGGCAGCAATGTTGAGAAAGAGTAACTGTGCCACAAGACCAAGGAGCGCTTTTCGCTTCATCCTTGTATATATAGGTGTAATTTTCAGCAAAGTCACTGCAGAAAACTGTGCAATCAGGCGGCAAATTCTATGTCAATTGCCTGAACTTGTCGTGCTGCCACCAGGCAGTATGTAGATGAACACTGAAGGGCTTTAATTCTGCTTTTAGCTCTTCAAGGAAAACATTGATATATAAAGGGGTTCTGGTATTGCCGAGGACTAATTGGTCAATTATTGGTTTAAACTCTCTCATTTGAACTCTAGTAGACAGTTTCTCTTGAGCAAATTATATCACATTATTTTCATCAAGCCAACAACGTGAACATGATGTTGCTACAGTTTATACTTATTTTTTTAACTCCTTGAATTGAGTAACGTCAAAACTAACCACAAAAATAACCTGTTTTGGTTTTATTAAAATTTTTAATTATAACCACAGATTTGTTAAACATTATTTGCATTAAAATTGTTCTTTTATTTCTGTATAAGTACAAGTAACAAGATCGAAAAACACATTAGCTTTGATTACAGTTTTTGTTACCTCTAATATTCTTCTATCCTTCTTTATGCCCCATTTATTGGCATTATATTTTCTAGTATGTGTGTCCGTTCGTCAGTCTTTCTTGTTTCAGGTTAAAGTTTTTGGTCGAGGTAGTGTTTGATGTAGTTGAAGTCCGATCAACTTTTACAATTAAAACCAAGGAGAAACTTAGTAAACATTTTTTAATGCCAAATAGGAATGTAGGAATGCCTTCATTAAAGAGAGACTACTTTCTTTTGTAATTGACGATCAAATGAAACAAATGGAGAAATAAAGGATTTTATTAACACTGCAATAAACACCAAGAAACAATATTAGTGAAAAAGAGAAAAATTGTATTACCTGTGGTGGTGGGGAATGAAATGTCAAGAAGGAAATGTTCAAATTGTAAAGGAAGCTTAGTTAAAGTCAAAGCTGATTATTCTGATTTATTCAAAGAAAAACCACCCTTATACCCTCAAAAACATTTTGATAACATTGATATTAAAGAAAACAAATTGAAGTCAAGACAGGAGAACCAGATCTCATGAATCAAAATAAATTTGACAATAATTCGAAAATTCTTTTCAACATTGGAAAACGAGCAGGTTTACAACAAAACAATGGGCATGACAGGAAGTGGTTTGTATTGAATGCGATGAAGGCATACATTCAGTGATCGATAAACTGATATTCAATGTCCTGAGATGTGAAAGATGCTCTGAATGCATTTATGGGTGTGACAGTTTTAAGGAAAATAGGTGTTGTGTCCTAAAAGGCCAAGTGAGCTTTTCTCATCACTTGCGTTCGGCGTCCGTCGTCGTTAACTTTTACAAAAATCTTCTCCTCTGAAACTACTGGGCCAAAGTTAACCAAACTTGGCCACAATCATCATTGGGGTATCTTGTTTAAAAATGTGTGGCGTGACCCAGCCAACTAACCAAGATGGCCGCCATGGCTTAAAATAGAACATAGGGGTAAAATGAAGATTTTGGCTTAAAACTCTGAAACCGAAGCATTTAGAGCAAATCTGACAGTGGTTAAATAGTTAATCAAGACAAGATCCCTATGCCCTGAAATTTTCAGATGCACCTGACAACTGGTTGTTGGGTTGCTGCCCCTGAAATGGCAATTTTAAGGAAATTTTGCCGGTTTTGGTTATCATCTTTAATATTATTATAGGTAGAGATAAACTGTAAACAGCAATAATCTTCAGCAAAGTAAAAAATCTACAAATAAGTCAACATGACTAAATTGGTCGGTTGACCCCTTACAGAGTTATTGCCCTTGATAGTCATTTTTTACCAATTTAAAAAAAAAATGAAAATCTTTTACAAAAATCTCTGAAACTACTGGGCCAAATTTAACCAAACTTGGCCACAATCATCATTGGCGTATCTAGTTTAAAAAATGTGTGGCGTGACCCAGCCAACCAACCGAGATGAGTTGTGCATGGACATTTAACAGTTGTATGTCAGTGAATTTCCAGAAACTTCGGATACGTAATAGTAAAACAATAATAATTATATGTACGAGTATTAGATGCAAGAGCAAGAGATTTAAATTCGTGACCACAATAATAATTATATGTACGAAGATAATATGTAAGAGCAAGAGATTTAAATTCGTGGCCACTTAAAATTGTATGTGATTCAAGATTCCGACGGTTCTTTGATTTCGAAAACCTACGGCATTGTACTGGTTGAAAATTTGTTGAAAATTTATCTTTTTCACATAAACGTGAAATAGGAGCAAGTTGATTAATCAGATTTGTCTGTTAAATTCTATGATAACCACTGTTCATATTGGTTTGTTGTTTTCACATGGTCAGCCTGTTAGATGTATAGATATGTCAATTGTGAACTAGCACTTGTTAGTTGAATTCCTCAATTTCATGTACCCTTGTGTTGATTCAATACCAGACATGGTAATTTTATAGAAATCCCAAACCTTTCGCCTTGTACTCTCATGTTAGGTTATGCTATGCGCGATATATATAGGCTTATTGCATACAGTGTTATCAATGATTTCCTTAAAACAAATTTATTGGTTTAAAGAAATGTATATCTGGACCTATTCAAGAAGGTGTGCTCGACTTCAGTGGCTTCGCACGTGGTGTTTGGAATTTTAATGTTGTTTTATTGGACTTTTGGTAAACAATAAATGTTAGCTGGTCTTAGAAGGAGAAAAAAAACCCTCTATTAAGCTGTATGGAATTTCTTCAAAAACCTTGTGTTTATTTTCTCCATTTTTTCTTTTTTCTACATAATGCAATTAATTTATAAATAATATTATACTTTGCACAAATTTTCCGTAATATATGTACCTAATGGTCTATATCTATTTTTCATTATCTTGGCTGTTTTAATATTATTGCAGTATGATAATTTCGTAATTAACAGGCCACATAAATGATCATTAACCTTAAGGATTATGTACCCTTTTGTTGACTCATTGCTAAACATATGGAAATTTAATAGAAAATCCACCTGTAATATTGTAACTTTCATTCATTCATAAATATCCCATCGCCTTTATCCTTCTACTCTCATATAGGGCAATTTGATGACTGATAGGTATAGGATCATTTCATTCATGTTCAAAAGATATAGGAAGATCTGGTTTTAGTGCCAATAAACAACCCTCCAACCTAGTAACAGTTTATAAAAGTAACCCATTGAAGGTCAATGTTGACACTGCTGATACCACACTAGGGTATCATTTTCTGTGTTATCAGACACTATGTTAACTTGTGTCTTTTGAAAAACTTACAAAACTTTGTCAACTTCAGATTTATTTCTTTTATGAATCTGAGACATCCCTTTTTTTTAAATTCTAAGGAGCTAAAATGTGGATAGTACAACCTTAATATGCAAGACTTACGAGCAAACCAATTTGGCTCCGCAATGTAGGTCAGTTCCCCGTTGTTAACGGTACATCTGATTGTAATGCCTTCTTCAAACAAAAAGGTTGCGAAGATGTTTCTCATCAATTCTTGGGTTTCGCTAAACACTCCACGTCCTCTCTATATATAGACAGTTCTTCACTGAAAAAAGTAAGACTTCAAAAAAGACTTCTTGCATGTTTTCTTTTTATGCCCCACCTACGATAGTAGAGGGGCATTATGTTTTCTGGTCTGTGCGTCCGTCCGTCTGTCTGTCTGTTCGTCCGTCTGTCCCGCTTCAGGTTAAAGTTTTTGGTCAAGGTAGTTTGTGATGAAGTTGAAGTCCAATCAACTTGAAACTTAGTATACATGTTCCTTATGATATGATCTTTATAATTTTAAAGCCAAATTAAGCTTTTGACCCCAATTTCACGGTCCACTGAACATAGAAAATGAAAGTGCATGTTTCAGGTTAAAGTTTTTGGTCAAGGTAGTTTTTGATGAAGTTGAAGTCCAATCAACTTGAAAAGAGGGACGAAAGATACCAAAGGGACAGTCAAACTCATAAATCTTAAACAAACGGACAACGCCATGGCTAAAAACGAAAAAGACAAACAGAAAAACAATAGTACACATGACACAACATAGAAAACTAAAGAATAAACAACACGAACCCCACCAAAAACTAGGGGTGATCTCAGGTGCTCCGGAAGGGTAAGCAGATCCTGCTCCACATGCGGCACCCGTCGTGTTGCTTATGTGATTACAAATCCGGTAAATAGTCTAATTCGGTAGGTCAAATTCATGAACGGGAAGGGGATTGAAGTTACGACGTGAGGAACATATCCGATATCATTTGTGAAATGGTTATTCCATAACGGTCAACCAACTCGTGATGGCGTCCGTAAAATTTACGAAGGGATGATTTCAACTTCACCATTTGGAACTCTTGATTTAATAGCTTCCTTGTGAGCAGTAACCCTCTATCAAGAAAATCATGATAGATAATGCAAGCACGGGAATATCGTATCAATTGAGAGATATATACCCCGTATGCAGGTGCTGCTGGAATGTTGCTACTTAGAAATGGAAAGTTCACAATTGGAAAGCTGAAATCATCTCTTTTGTCGTAAAGTTTTGTCTTCAACCGACCCTCATTGTCAATTTCTAGATGTAAGTCAAGATATGAAGCTGACTTAACTGTATCTGTAGTATCCTTTATCTCCAATTCGATGGGATAGATGCGTTCCACATAGTCACCAAATTTTGAATTGTTTAGTGAAAGAACGTCATCTATATAGCGGAAAGTAGAGTTAAAGGATATTGCTAACTTCTTATCTTTCTTCCTAAGAAGTTCCTGCATGAAGTCAGCCTCATAATAATAAAGAAACAAGTCAGCAAGTAGAGGGGCACAGTTTGTTCCCATTGGTATGCCGACAGTCTGTTGAAAAACACGTCCTCCGAACGTAACAAATATGTTGTCAATCAAGAAATCAAGCATCTTGATAATATCGGTTTCAGAGAATTTTTTGTTTGAATCAGAGTGATTCTTTACAAAGTAGGATTTATCCCTCCCTAAGACAAGATACTTGTATCTACGTTGGCCATTCTTTTTTATGAAGCAAAGTAATACCAACTCTTTTAATTTGTCTTTAAGTTTGGAATGTGGAATACTTGTGTAAAGAGTAGAGAAGTCAAATGTTTTAATACTGTTACAAGATGAAAGAGAGTTAGATTGTATGTACTCTAAAAGATCTTTGGAATTTTTAAGTATCCACATCTGATTCACGCCACCTCTAGAATAGGCAGTTTCACAATAACTTTGAAGCCCGTCTTTTATTGCTGATAAAATGGATGTTAATAATTTAGAAAGAGGTTTTGTGGAGCACTTGGAAGACCCAGCAATATACCGCTGTTTGTAAGGACACTTATGTAGTTTAGGTATCCAATACAGTGATGGAAGATCCAGTTCTTCATCTTTGGTTGAAATACCAAAGGAACAAAGAACAGACCTATGATTATCCAGGATTTCCTCTTTGGTAAGTGTCGTGAGGGTATATGTTGAGTTTCCAAGTGAATTGTCTATACCTAATTCGTTTATCAAGCAATTAATGTAATGACTTTTACAGACAAAAACGATGTTATTTGGGGCTTTGTCTGCGGGGACAACAACATATTTATCATGGAGGTCGGATAGGTGTTTAGCAACATTTGGGTCTTTGAAACTTAGTACACATGTTCCCTATGATATTATCTTTCTAATTTTAATGCCTAATTATATTTTTTATCCAATTTCACGGTCCATTGAACATGGAAAATAAATAATGCGAGTGGGGCATCCGTGTACTTTGGACACATTCTTGTTTTTTTGTACGTTAGCTCATGCCAGTAAGACATTTATACACTTTTTAGGAGACGGTTGGATGTTGGTTAATGTCTCTTTGAGAGCTAATTTCATGGATATGTCAATAATTTGCATTATTTTTGATAAAAAAAAGATACAAAAAGGAGACCTCCATTGTATTTAAGGTAAATAATAGATTACATGCAATTATTGTAGCTTCATTTAGATGTCCAGTACATTGCAAAATATTTGCTTCCAAGTTCATTTTACCATTTCTTATTTTCTGTTTCAGTCTTAAAAGACATGAAAGGGTTCGGTTTACTGTATTAATTACCTAAAGAAGGATGCACCAATTATAAGTCCCTCTATTGTTTCTTCAAACTGTGTCATTCTGCAATATAATTGAATTTAAATTGAATTGACAAAAAACAATGGTATGTGGTTTATATAAGTATCAGCAGATAAACTTTTATACAATTGTAAAAATGCAAGTTGAAGCAGATAAACTTTTATACAATTGTAAAAATGCAAGTTGAAGCAGATAAACTTTTATACAATTGTAAAAATGCAAGTTGAATGGAAAATATTTTTTCTGTCTTGATCTTCGGGTTGTTTTTTTTTTTTTTTTTTTTTTAATAGTTACTTTATAATTAAAAATAGAGATCCAGTATACATTGTGTATAATAATTCCAAATGTTACTGAAAATTAATGTGTTTTAGTATATATATATTAAAAGATTGGATTTTTAAACATGTGGTACAATCCAAAGTAGTATATTTGACATATTTATCATTTGAAACATCAGTTAATATTTATTTGTTTTTTACAATATATTTTATTGGTATTAAAGTGAAAGTTATGGTTATTTTAAAAGATAAAACTTTGATAAAGTTGTTTTTATATTTCATAGGAATGAAGATCTTGAAAATAATCCAGCTCACCATTATCTTTGTATCCGACATGGAGTTTAGGAAGATTGACCCCCTAAACTCCACGACCTTCAAATTCTTCACAACGATCTTATCACCCAATGAATAACCATTTGTCATGGAGGCCTTCTCCCTCCATAATTTGACTTTCAATGAGCGAGGCCTCATGATGGGATTGGTCAAGCGCAATTCACTGTAGGGATTTTCTGCTTTCTTTGATGGTTCCAGCTCTAATGGAATCTATTTTACAATAAATAAACAATGTGAGTTTTATATGTATGTTTATCTTGTATGAATTATATAATAATTAATCAGAAAATGATTTCAAATATAAAAA
The DNA here is from genome assembly GCA_019925275.1 of Mytilus edulis. Taxonomy (NCBI): domain Eukaryota; kingdom Metazoa; phylum Mollusca; class Bivalvia; order Mytilida; family Mytilidae; genus Mytilus; species Mytilus edulis. Next base: position 36,675,155 of record CM034354.1, read on the forward strand.
AAATATGTAAAGGTTAGTATTCACTTGCAATCAATAAAAGTATAGTTCCCAAAAAAATCTGCTCTTTAGCACAACTTCTAATGTTTATTTAAAAAAACATAGAAGCTATGGTCTGTTCTTAATTTCCACATGTCCCAGGCCATCATGTTGAAATACATCATAAGCATGAAAAAAAAACTCAATCCAGGCCATGTGTGTATTTATATCAAATTTAAAGCTTTCAGGAATTATTTCTATTCTAATAGTTAGATACAATCAAAATGTTTGTTACCATTAGGGGCAACATAAAAAGTTCTATGTAGGATATCAAAAAGTTGAACCAGTTTTTTCTCAATTTAATTTGAGAAAAATGTATTGACCAATATAGATATTTGGTGGAGGGATGCTAATCCTGAAATCCCTTGCTTCCTGAGGTCCCAAATTTAAAGACATTCAAATCACAAAATTCGAGAAAAGAATTCCCGGATCCGAAAAGGATCTATTCAAAAATTCTGACCTTAAAAACACCCAATCACAAAGTTCGTATGAAGGCCTTACTACCCCCTCCTCTTATGTATGTAAAAAAAAGATTTCGGATACACAAAACTTGCTGAAATTTTAACTCATCTTTATTCCAAACTATTTTATACTACATTGATCTTATCTTTTGATGTGGTCCCTTTATGTAACTTCTCAAGTTCTGGTCAATTGCAATAATTGCAAAATGTGTACTTGTCTGCTTTATGTAATGTAAATACTTGTTTTTGAAGATGCCACACTTGATGATGAAAAGAGAACCTATAAAAACACATTTATTTCATGCTTATACATTAACATTTGAAGAAACTTATTATTAATGGTAAGAGTTCCAAGCAAAAATTAATTAAAATGATATGCAACTGATATATAAATATAATGATGTATTCTCCACATACTACTATTTGCAAAATGTAAAATTAATTTGAATACAAACTTACTCTGGCTATTTCACCTCTTATAGATATCCTCTGATGGACTGGCAGATTGGTTATAGAGCTGATGGCTACAACAGGGGAACTCTTGAAGTGAGCTATAGCTTCCTCAAATCTGTTTAGATGAAATGGTGCTGAATCGAAGCACTAAATAAAAACAATGCCTTTCATAAGATGTAATGTAAATAATTTTTATTTTACGCAAGTATTTATTTTAACATATATGTGACCCGCCATGACATTTGCAGGCTTATGGAGGTAGAACGTCATTGTTAGAAAAATTATAAACATGATAAAAATCGAGATTCAATGAAATACGTATTGCAAAGAAGAGATGAACACCTTCCTTGGCTTCTTTTTTGCGGACGCCGAATTATACATCATATATAAGTTTTGAAGATGTTATACTTTATCGTTTGAAGTGAAAAATATTTGATTCTACATTTTAAATTGATACAAAAAAAAATTACTGCTCTATAGATTTCCTTTCATAAATGAAGTCTGAAATATATCCATAATAATAAATGCACCGTATTAAATGCATTTAAGAGAACACCTACTTATAAACTGTTACGTGTTGCATACTATGTAAAGAGACATGCATAATAAATCTTTAAAAAAAAGGAATTTTAAAAGCTTATTTTGACAAATTTTAAACATATTTCAACAAGTTTAAATTACATGTTCTAGAATAGAGCTACCAACAAAACAAAAATGCTGAGACTGCTCTAAAGATTTTTTTCATAAATGAAGTCTGAAATATATCCATAATAAATTCACCGAATTAAATGCATATATGAGAACACCTCATAAACTGTTACGCGTCGCATACTATGTTTAGAGACATGCATAATAAATCTAAATTAAAAAAAAAAGGAATTTTTAAAGTTTATATTGACAAATTTTAAGCTAACTTCATTTCAACAAGTTTAAATTACATGTTATAAAATAGAGATCAGAATTGTTTGTATTGTAGTAAATTTAAGTCTTTGATATTTTATTCAAATACACTATTGAACATCTCCAAGAGCCAATAAATACAATTTTGTGTTTTATAAATTAGTGCCTTCAATAAATAAAAGTCGTCATAGAACAGTCTTATTTCCATACCGGTATTCGAAATGACTCGTTGCTTTTACAACAAAAATGTCACTATATAAACATGACTAGGTCTTCTAGATAAATATACAAAAAGCAAATTTTTAGACAATGTACCCTCCTAAGCCTTGAAGTGGTTAGTCACATATAGTTAATGACGTTTTTCTCACAATGACTTTCTACCTCCATAAGCCTGGATATGTCGTGGCTGGTCACATATGTGCTGGAAAGCATTGCTATTATCTTTTATGTTTTTTTTCCCGAATTGTATAAATACACATTTGCCACTTATTTTAAAATTATTTCAATGCAGGAAAAGGATTTCCTCCTTTAATGTTTAAACGACATTTTATTTCTTGATGAAGGTAAAGAACGCCTGTTATTTTAACCTAAAACAATTCTACTGTTTTGGACCAGCTCAATTGTTCGTTTCAGAAAAAAAATCATGAAAGCTTAGATTTATTTTTATATTATGTAAATTAAGTTTTTTTTTAAGATGCATGTTCTTTTTTTTTAATTGTATATACACACATTTGACACTAATGTAAGTTATTTTTATCCAGGAAAAGGATTTTTATGCTTTATTTCATTTTATTTCTTCATGAAGGTAAAGAAATGTCGTTATTTTAATATTTAATTCATATACTAACCAGGGCATGAGAAGGCAATGACATCTTTTCGTCGTGTACTCTGAATTTCTTTAGCAGCTTGAATTCCCCCTAGTTGATGCTAAACTTGTTATCGTATTGTAATTCAACAATTCTGCCAGCTTCAGTGATTATGTAGTTTACTTTGTAGGGGCTCCTCCTCCAGAAATGCATGTACTTTCATTACATCAAGGTCCTGAAACATTGAAAGACATAAATGTAATTGTTCATTCATTTTTAAAGTGCCAACTGAAGTTTGGAAACATTTCTTTTAACTTTTAAGGTGAAAACAGAAGTTTTCCTATATATTTTTATTTTTATACTACCACACAAATTGAAAATGTTTTGGTTGTATATTGGTATCACGATGTCGATGTCGTCGTTCGGTTCCGAATTTGGTTTTTGCACTCCAACTTAAGTAAAAGTAAATAGAAATTTATGAAATTTAAACAAGGTTTATGACCAGAAAAGGAAGGTTGGGATTGATTTTTGGTGTTTTGGTCCCCAACAGTTTAGGAAATAAGGGCCGAATAGCGCTCAAAATAAGTATTTTTTCTTGGTTTTTGCTCAATAACTTAGTACAAGTAAACAGAAATCTATGAAATTTTAACTAAGGTACCACAAAAGGAAGGTTGAGTTTGAGTTTGGGAATTTTAGTCTCAACAGTTTAGGAATTAGGTGCCAAATAAGCATTTTTCTTGGTTTTTGCACAATAAATTTAGTACAAGTTAATAGAAATCTATGTAATTTTAACACAAGGTTTATGACCACAAAACAAAGGTTTGGATTGATTTTGGGAGTTTTGGTCCCAACAAATGAGGTGCCAAAAGGGTCCAAAATTAAAACTTGTTAAAACAATTAATTAATTTCATCAACAAATGAATTATTGGGGTTTTTTTTATATGCCAAATCTAACGGTGTATTAAGATTCTTAATTTTTGGTCCTGTTTTCAAATTGGTCTACCTTAGGGTCCAAAATTAAAGTTAGTTTGATTTTGACAAAAATTGAATTATTGAGGTTCTTTGATATGCTGAATCTAAACAGGTACTAAGATTTTTTATTATGGGCCTTGTGTTCAAGTTGGTCCAAATTGGGGTCCAAAAGTATTATATTGAGAAATTTTCAATTGCACAGTATTGTGCATCCCCAACTGTTAAGGGTTCGACCTCTGCGTTGGTATAAATCTGTGCCCTACGGAGCATTGTTTTTTTCACTTTATAATTTTTTGATTTTAACAGAAATTGAGGTATTTTATTTTTACTCTTGTTTGAAATTGCGTTTTAAGCAACTCCTTTTTTTCAATTGTTATTATGAATACTGTTTTGCTTATACATTTGTAAATAACACTCACACAAACATGCAATGATGTATTTGATTTTGTATTTTTTTATTTGGTGTTAAACTTATTAAACTTGGCTCAGTGCTTGGAGCACTAAAATCAGGCTTGAAAGTTTTTATTGACTTCATGGTCCAGTTGTATTCTTGATATCGAGTTTGAATCAGCAATGGTATGAAAATTTCACAATGGTTATTACTCCTTTATCAGAATTTGAAGTATACGTTCTTGAACTTAAGTTTATCCGAACCGAACATTATGAAAGCTATACAAAATACACAAAACTCAGATCAATTACAAATTTAGATAGGGTCATTTTTATTATATGACCGCAAAAATTGTAAATTTTGGGTCGTAAATTGGTATCACGTTGGTGGCGTCATCGTCCGAAGACATTTAGTTTTTTGCACTCTAAACTTTAGCAAAAGTAAAAAATAGAAAACTATGGAATTTTAACACGAGGTTTATGGCCATAAAAGGAAGGTTGGGATTGATTTTGGGTGTTTTGTCCCAACAGTTAGGAATAAGGGGCCAAAAAGGGCCCAAATAAGCATATTTCTTGGTTTTTGCACAATAACTGGGAGTTTTGGTCCCAACGAATTTGGGGCCAAAATTAAACTTTTGTTTAATTTCATCTAAAAATGCTTTATTGGGGCTCTTTGCTATTCCAAAAATTCAGAAACTAGAGATCTAGAAGTGAACATCTTTTAAGAAGATTAAGAAAAAGAGACCATGAAATGACATTGAACACAAACAACAATAACACTATGTAGATTAAAAAAACATTTCTTGGATATATGAATAATAAGGCTGGTTAAGAAGATTCTACATTCCAAAATGTGTTAGCCTTATTTGACACTTTCAAAAGAACTAAATACTTAGATATAAGAAGATGTGGTCTGAGTGCCAATGAGACAACTCTCCATCCAAATAACAATTTTTCAAATTAAATCTGTTAAATAGGGTAACCCCTTCAGTATGGGTAAAAAATTACGAACAATGATAGCCCATTCAGGCTTTTCTAGATTGGTTTATATCCTCTTTGAAATGTCAAATCAAATGAGAAGTAAACGTTTGCAATCTGGACAGTTTACAGAATGTCTACTTTGGGCGACTTGTCCTTATATATGATGAATGATTAAAGCGCCTAGCTAACTACAGTCTCTACCCTTCGACCTGTCCAGCATGGGTAACCCTACCAGGAGACGAAGCTCCAGCTAGCATAGCTCCTGGGGGTCCCCGAGACACGCAAGCCCCCCGACCACGGCAAGGATAGCGATCCACCGGAGGGCAGACCAATTGAAGAAGGCTTTTTTATACAGAAATAAGAAGATGCCGTGTTATGATAGCAAATAAGACAACTTTAGTCTGAATTCCACATATAAAGATAGCCGGCAAGATAAATTCGTTACATAGTGTGCAAGTGACCTAATATGATATATATAGGGTAAGTAAATTCCATATGGGGTGAGAGGTCACTAACACACTATCTAACTAATATTAACTATATTTTGTTAGTTAGTTGAAATTTGATTAAGATGTGTTTTTTTACAGATTTTGTTTAATAATTATTCACAGATACTTATTGACGCCATAACGATAAGTGAAGAGCAGTCTTGTTATTTTTCTCAACTAAACCATTTCTGATGTTCGATTTTATGTGTAGAGAGAAACATATCGGACCAAAAGTAAAACATACTTACATTTCTATAACCTCTTCTCTCCTCCTTTTGGCGCGAATATTTGTATTATGTACAAATTGGTCAGATGGAAACACTGCCATTAGCATATTCTTGGGTATGTTGTAATATTCGTCCTCTACTTCTATTATATTGCTGAAATTCAAAAACAAGACCTACATTAATTTATATGAAATAGTATGTGCAAAATATTGCCTTTTATATCTCCTTTTTCACACTATTACATTTATTTTACTCCCATCGAGCTATATCACGTTTATCTTAAAATCTAAAAAAAACAAAACATTATAGTTTCATGGGGTTCGTGTTGTTTATTCTTTAGTTTTCTTTGTTGTGTCGTGTGTGCTGTTGTTTGTTTGTCTTTCTCGATTTTAGCCATGGCGTTGTCAGTTTGTTTTAGATTTATGAGTTTGACTGTCCCTTTGGTATCTTTCGTCCCTCTTTCATAAACTTTACGTAGAAGTTTTATGGTCATTGCGGACGGCTTTTTCGTGAGACTTGGAAATTCCATTGTGTATTAAGATAAACGATTGAAAGTAAATATTTAACATTTTTCCTATATTATTGGTGGTCTTCATCTTCAAGGAGTGCCCAAACTTTTAATGTTTCTCTTACTAAAATTTGGTTCCCTTGAGGAAAACATTTAGGACAAATACTTTTGACATGTGTTGTACAAATGTAAATGATATTTAGAAGTTCAAAACCTTCCATCAATAGAAATACACAAAATAGTGTATGCAAAATTTGAAACAGTAGGTCTTTGGTATTTCTCACTATATTTTAAATGAATTTTTCAATTTTACGGATATATATTCTCTTAGTGTTTCCGAAAAATTGTTTTTTAAAAAACTTTCGCTTAACTCGCATTCATTAAATTACACACTAATATTTTATGATTGGCAATGCGAAAGATATTGTTACTACCATGAAAATTAGTACTAAATGAAATGTTCTAGGGGAAATTCAGTTTGGAAACTTGAAATATTCCAGTTAAAAAAAAAAGATTAATTTATTAAATTGTAAGCACAATTGTTTTGTACTAGATGCAAGCTTTAAAAACTCAAATTATCAAAGAGATTTAGCTACAAATGAAATTAAAACCAATCCAAACGATCAAGCAATTCAAAAATTCTTAAAAGGGTCGGCACAAGTGTCGTACGATACGTTAAGCTATTAAATTGGGCTTTGCTGTTTTTTTTCTCTATGTACAAAACCAAATCTTTCTTCACGATAGCAATAAAATAAAATGAAGTGCCGCCAGGGAAAACGTACCTTTCAAACGAAACCGACTCTACGATCCCGTCAATGATTCCAGTATCCTCTTCCCTGTCTTCCAATAACTGCAATACAAATTAATTTCTGCTTTACTAAATACTAAATCATATTTAAAAAAAGATCCAATTCCTTGAATCAAGCTTTTGAATACATACATCATATATATACAAGTCTAAATTTAAAACTACGTTCAAACCTATGATTGCGTTGGATAAAAACCGCAATTTTTATACGCGTGCATGTAAAAAAAATTTCGTTGTAGAAGGGTCTAAATACAGCACAAACAACATTTTCCAAAAAGACAAAAAAAGTGAAAAAGTATGTTTAAACCAAATGCATTTGACTATCAGGTCGAACTACTGATGTTCTTTAACCCTGCTGACTGCCATTGGCAATTGCCAAAAAAAAATTGATCACAAGATGTAACAAAATGGATAAAATGAATAAATTCAATACTAAACAGAAAACAATGAACTGGCGGCCAAGATGTTATGCCACAAACATAAAGTGTAAATATACTTTTTGTACACCAGATCCGGATTTCGACAACAAATGTCTCTTCAGTGATGTTAGGAATCGAAACAGTATTTGGAAAGCTATAATTTACCCTCAATATATATTATATATAATACGGAGGTATATGGGGAGGGTGTAGATCGTGCGAGGGCTGTATATAGCCATGCAAGGTCGTTAAAATCGTCCATCATATCATCAAACATGTTCAACACCGCCGTATTATTGCGTCTGTCTTAAGTAAGGAGCCTCTTGCCGTTACAAGTTTTGAATGTTTTTAATGATTTAAAAAAAAAATTATTTAGAGTTTAGTATAACGTTCATTGTGGTTCTTCGTTTGATCAAAGGATAAAACTTAATGAAAAAAGATGAAAACGAATAAGTATACGAAATACCTCAAAGGTTGTTGACGGAGAGGCGTTATAGCATCTGCAGTCATGAAAATCATTGGTTGGTACAACACTTTTTATCCGGTAGATCTTTCCGGCCTGGAGATGGCAGCCAGCAACAGTATCTGCTAGTCCATTCCAGGCCGTCAACTTGGCTGTACGGCCATTATACTTGAGGTTCATTTCTCGCCTTTTTGAGCCATTGGCTATCTGTATTTCCCCTATCTACAATTCATGAATATTAAAGTTAACTTAGTTGGAATCAACTGTCCATCTCCATTCAATTGTAAAAGGTTATTATAGTATCAGATGAAAATAAATATATATACTTTTTATAGTTTCTTGATTTTGGAAAAAAATGTATAACATTGAAACTAAAAGGGTCGTTATCACTTCATAACACAGCGAACATTTGAAAGATCGGGATTTGATTTTGTAACTACTAGCAAAAATTGTAATATATACACTCAAAACACAGGAAAATTATCGAGAGAATAAAAATAGCATTATTGATACGAAAAATCAAAGCGGTGGTTAAAATGTTATTTTGCACAGAAGGCGTTTCAAACAAAAGATATGTTGCGTAGAAGAAGACTTTTGTAAATCTGATAGAATATAAAGTTGAAGACCACACAAATCTCATTTCTCTGGATTGAACAATATATGTACGTGTATGTTAGTTACTATGTTATTCGTATTATAACATAGTTGGCTAACATATGATTAAAATATGTTATTTTCTGTGGATATTACTATGAAATAGTCGGTTTATATTACGACTTAAGTAAAAACATATCGACTTTTAATACATACACTTGTAATGCCAACTTTCTCCAAAGAAATTCGGACCCCGTTGGAAATTGCTGCCGCTTGGTCTATTGTATACACTGGGGTGTTAAAAAATTGTTCTCTCAAACCCACCTCAGTTTGGTTGAGGGGACTACTTGTTTTCATTATCTGAAATAAGGAATTCGTGATGCAGTTTGTTACTATTTCATGGATATTGAAACTAATGTTGTACTAGTTTATCAAACAAATAAGTACAAACAATGAAAAAGAGATGTGTAATTTAGATAAATTCATATTTGGATCTTTTAATTTGAACACCGAAATGCTAAAATAATGTATATGTATTACTACAACACCTTCTGCTATTCTGTCACATAGTTTGTGTTATGTTTGTACAGTCCCTGTAACGTAAAAGTTAACACTTATTTCGTTCGGTTATCGTACGTACAGCGTTCGGTAATCGTTCGGTCATCGTTCGTACATCATTCGTATAGCGTCCGTACAACGTTCGGTCAGCGTTCGTTCATCGTTCGTTCATCGTTGATGGTTTTGTATAACGTATGGTTCATGGTATCGTTAATCGTTTTATTTGTCGTATGGTTTATGGTATGGTTTAGCGTTTAGCGTTTCGTTTATCGTATGGTATGTGATATCGTTTAGCGTTTCATCAATCGTATGGTATATCGTTTTGTTAAACGTCTGATATACACGTATGTTAGGGTTTTATTTCAGAAAGTTATTTCAATTATTATAGTTATGAGTTAAAGTGATTTAATATAAAAAGATGCGGGGTAAAAAAAATTATTAGTTTGGATTGGATTCAATCATAATGGAATATATATAAAACGAATGGGAAACGTTTCCTCCAATCACATTTTGACATGAATAACATTAGACCAAATACCGCGATATAAGTCAGGCTCTCTATGGCTCTCTCTCCTCCGCCAAACATTTCTCTGATCCAAATATTTCCTTGACACAATAAATTATAAAGAATGTTCTATAAATGAGGCTTTATATGAAGTACATGTTTCATATCTAAATGTATTAAAAAAAAAACCAACACATCCATGCATGGTATTTATTCTACTCAATGTGAGAGTCCGATATAAACCGAAAACTGCCAGGGGTATATAAAAATTCTTTGAAGATATCTATGGAACTAGCGTCGCTTTTTTTATATTTCTTTATTTTAGAGGTAAGCTTCTGGCTAAGTTTCACTTATTCTGTCGAAAATCATTTACCTAGATAACCAATCAATTGTATTCTAAAAAGAAGTTGATTTGTTCTTTGTACGAATACATGAAATATTTCTCACTGGACGTTGTTTGCAATCGATGATCAAATACAAATCTACAGTATTTATATGAAGGAGACTTGTGGGAACGACATAGCATCTTGAGGGAACAACATATTTTTTTTCTTTCATGGCCGCATTCTGCCACCGTAATAACAGGCATGCGCGATTTAAGTCATTTTACCATTCTGCACCATGGTAAATATGAACAACTTCATATAGCTTGTTTCGAGCAAATAAAGTGTTTTCTTTATTTTCAACTGTTGCATTATTGTTATTAATATTTCTTTTCTTCGTTATTTATTCTTTCTTGACCTGTAGTTCAATTTTCTATTATTAAAAATATTGTTTTGGTAACCCAAAGTTACATTAATCTGTGAAAATGTCGGCCATTCTGTTGATCAAGTGGTTCTGAAAAATTTATAAAAACACATGGAAAGCACATGATAATCCGTATCTTTTGGGCGTTTTAGATCAAGGGAAGGATAAGGTATCATCCAAACTTAATTAGGGCTTCCTTTTATGATTTTTGTCTGCAAAATACATGCTGTTTTTGACAAGGTACTTCGAAAATCAACAATAATTCCTTCAATTACCCCCGAGGCAATATTGTGACACAAATATAATGAATCCTTAACCATTGTTCCTCACAAAACAGTAATAATTTCACCTCTAAAGTCTGTTGCAAACAAGCACAAAGCTGTCAGACAATGGTAACCCCAACCCAAAATATTAACCATCATGACCATGTTTACCTGTGAATATGTTTGTGAATGGTGCAAGAAAATTGGTACCGTTAATTTTATTAATAGTGTGTGCAGTGTAACTCTTTACAAGATCAGCAATACATCATGGACCATACCCAGATAGGATCCTTTTTGTCATCCTATCACTAGTATCAATTTATGTGAACACAGTTATGTCATTTTGAACTTTCTGCCCCCCCCCCCCCCCCCCCCCTTTTTCACAGAAACATGACGGGATACAACTTAAAAATCAATAACTGTCATATTTTCGATTGTGTAACTTTTTTTTCACTCTACCATACATAGTCAAATTATGATGTACTGTGTGATGGTTTCTGTTTAGTGTATGTCCATTCGTCCGTCTGTCCATTCGTCCGTCTGTCTGTCCCTGGTCAAATAGTCATGTTAGTTTTACACCAAAAACGGATGAATGAATTATTTTTAGACTTGGCACAAATGTATAGTACTGTAAAATACAGAATGAGTACAATTTCCTGTAAAATCAAAAAAATAAAAAATAAAAAACTATGGGCCAGTTTATTTTTTCTCTTCATGTGCAGTCTACATTATTTTTTTTAACAAAAATTAGGGTCAGATTTTTTTTTCTAAAGATCCCTCACCTGCAGCTTCCAGTATTAAATTCTTGGAAAAATACACGTGCCTCTGCTAAAAGCAGTTTTTCAATCGTAAACTCTCCCCAGCTATCGAAGCAAAGTAGCCAACCATTATCATAATGATGAATGTGGCCATCAAATGACGAAATTGCACTTGTTTCTTCTGATTTCAAAACAAAAATCGATGGCATATCAATTATTTATCGATCACCGGAAACAACTTGAGCCACATAAAAAGAGGATAGCTTTATTCCTTCTTAATGGGTAGTAACAACTCATAGAAAATACTCACTTATTTCGACGTTTTCTGTTTCCCACCATTATGGCCATCAAAATTACTTTGCTGAACATTATTGCTGTATACAATTTATCTGTATCTATAATAATATTCAAGATAATAACCAAACCAGCAATTGTTCTGTTGTTTCAAGAATCTGAAAAATTATATGAATTGCAATGCATTTCTTAAGTTTGCTGGCTATATATAGAGGGGAATAGGACCTTTAATTGGACCCTGGGATTTCTGGTATGACCATTTCTGGATACAAGAATTTTTTTTTCGAATTTTGGGATGTCGGGATTAAGTTTATTTAAATTTCGGGACCTTGGGATTTAGTGTTTTAAAGCCCAGGATTTTGCTACCCTCCCTCATAAGCGATTAATATTGATGAGCTCAAGTGGGAAATTTTTATCTGTAGTGTTAACGTTTTTAAGTGTAGTAAAATATGGGAGCCTTTAGTTAATTATTGACCTTGTATTGATAATATATATACATGACAGCACATATTTCTGTTCTTTAATTTACAAAGTCAACAAACAAAATTACCTCCATTCCTCTTGGAGGCAAGACAAAACTAGTATAATAATACATGATGAACAATAATAATACATGATGAACAATGTGTGCATTTTACATCAAGACTAAGCACAGCTCAAAAACAAATATTTTCTGATTTCTTCTCTGGCAAAAAAAAAGATAGGTTGGTTTTCCCATGAAACCATAACTCAAACCAGAAACATGTGTTGGTTTGTTTAATATGAACTGGATAGGAGGAATCATGTGATTTTATTTCTTTGGAACACTTATAAACACAAAAATACAGCGAAGTATTCGTTTGAATAGTTTTTCCATTAGTTTTATCATTCATTAAATGTACTTTAATTCAAAAAGTCCCAAAATAAAATAAAAAGATTAAATATTTTTATAAATAATAATACATATTTCTATACCAACACATGTTTTTGGTTAGATTTATCTTTCCTTGATTTTATTCAATATGGCGCAACAAAATAGACATAAAAACTAGAGGCTCTCAAGAGCCTGTGTCGCTCACCTGTTAATGTGTTTACTGATGTCGGCCATCTTTGTTGGTAGGCGGGGTCATTAGACACTCTTTTTAAAAATAGATACCCTAGTATTATGATTGTGGCCAAGTTTGGTTAAATTTGGCCAAGTAGTTTTAGAAAAGATTTTTATACAAGGTACAAAAATGAGGAAAAGTTGTTTAATATTGACTCTAAAGGGCAATAACTCCTTAGGGGGTCCTCTAACAATTTTGATCATGTTGACTTATTTGTAGATCTTACTTTGCTAAACATTATTGCTGTTTACAGTTTATCTCTATCTATAATAGTATTCCCCAAGGGTGACTGGGGAATAGAAATATGGTCACTTGGTCTTCTCCCGACCGGCAGTAAAACGCTTGCCGAAGTGGGGCGTCCGTTTGGCTGTGCGGGATGTATCAAGTTCGCAGTCACGTCCGGTCAGAAGGGGGACGTTAAATCCGATGCCTCGTGTAAAGAGAGTGCCATGCTCTTTGCACGTTAAGAACCCTTGCAACAACTCTTTGAGGGGTCCGTAGGTGGCCTGTTGCAAGGCAAAATTTCTGACCCTATCCAATATACCCTTATTTTCAGTGGCAGTCCAAATTTCCCTGACCATCATCCCAGATGGCCTCTATTGTATCAACCTACCTATTGTATTTATTGTGAACTTGTTCTCGTCCTGAATATGCATGAAATATTTGCCACTGGACGTTAAGCAACCAACAATCAATCAATCAATCTATAATAGTATTCAAGATAATAACCAAAAACTGCAAAATTTTCTTAAAATAACCAATTTTAGGGCAGCAACCCAACAACAGGTCGTCCGATTCAACTGAAAATTTGTGAGGGGATATATCTTATTCTGATGGACATTAAAATCTTGAAAGATTTGCCCTAAATGTCTTGGTTTCAAAGATATAAAGCAAAAACTGCATTTTACCACTATGTTCTAATTTTAGCCATGTCGGCCATTTTGTTTGGTAGGCTGGGTCATCGGACACATTTTTTAAACTATAAACCACAATGATAATTGTCGCCAAGTTTGATTAAATTTGGCAAAGTAGTTTTAGAGAAGAAGATTTTTAGAAAAGTTACAAAAAATGATGAAAAGTTGTTAAAAATTGACTATAAAGGGCAATAACTCCTTAAGGGGTCGACTGGCAATTTTGGTCATGTTGACTTATTTGTAGGTCTTACTCTGCTACACATTATTGCTGTTTACAGTTTATCTGTATCTATAATAGTATTCAAGATAATAACCAAAAACTGCAAAATTTCCTTAAAATAACCATTTCAGGGGCAGCAACCCAACAACGGAATGTCCGATTCGTCTGAAATTTTCAGGGCAGATAGATCTTCACCTGATAAACAATTTTACCCATGTCAGATTTGCTCTAAATGCTTTGGTTTTTGAGTTATAAGCCAAAAACTGCATTTTACCCTATGTTCTATTTTTAGCCATGGCGGTCATCTTGGTTGGTTTGACGGGTCACGCCACACATTTTTAAAACTAGATATCCCAAGGATGATTGTGGCTAAGTTTGGTAGAATTTGGCCCAGTAGTTTCAGAGGAGAAGATTTTTGTAAAAGTTTACAGACGACGGACGACGGACGCCAAGTGATGAGAAAAGCTCACTTGACCTTTCAGGTCAGGTGAGCTAATACATAAACAGAAATAATAAAATTATTGTGTCAAGTATATGAATACTAAAACAGATAGGTACGAGCTATGTAAAGGTGGAAAATAATGAAATTCTTGCAAATATATGTGACCTAAACGTGGGTCACATACCAAAAGTTTAAACCAAAGGAAATCCATAGCTCTTTGCTTATGGTCCTCAAAAATAAAGAAATTTCATTGGGACCTAAGAGCTACAGTCCAGCAGCTATGTTTCTATATATCTGACAATACATCTTCCTAAAAAAAACCACCATACAACCCACCAGCAAAAATCTGAGATAGGGTCTGGGGAAACTAACGATACTTTTAATTAGAGTCCTGTCTCTCTCCATTTCATTCTTTTGCGTTTGGAGTAAGAAGACAAAAACTTAAACAATTTACAAGCATCAAATTTTGTCACGTCACTAAAAAAAAGGGGGATACTTATACAAACATGTATGTATGTGTTGCTTCCTGCAATCTGATAGTTTAACATGATAACCAACAAATTTACAAAGTCAACAAACAAAATTACCTCCATTAAAAGCTGCACAGAAACTAGGGCTGTATAAATTTATCTTTAAAATCACTACCTATTGATGGTCCTAGTGACAATTGTTTTTTAAGATGGGAAACTAATTGTTGGACAGTAAATTATGACTACTTGGCTTGTTATCGTCCTATAATCCGGTCCGTGTTGTTCCGAGTAGAGTTGTCTAATACTTTACCGAAACGAAACGTATTGGTAACAGACGTAGTGATTAGTCAAACTGAATAAACGCGACCAATGATAACGAAGTTGGTAAATATAGCAGGGGTCGTAATACGGCACAACTAAAATAAAAATGGCCGAGTTGAAAAACGGCTGGTGGTTTTTGAAAAGAAGTGGAGAAGAGAAGCAGCCTTCAAAGTATGCCAAGTAAGTAATATTGATTCTTCAATCCTTTATTGTCTGCAATTTTACAGTCTCAATCAATCAAAATTTCGGAGTGAACTTTTATTTCAATAGGTTTTTGATGGGAAAAGGTGGTGGGGGCTAGGTATGTTATGAGAAAACAGGCTGCATTTTTTTTTACAGAGGAATACTTTTCAATTATGTTACCTTTTCTGAAATCGGTCACAAAATGTCTGAAACTGGGTAAGAGGTCTTACAATTTCTTCACATTTTTTCTTTAAAGATATGAACAAAATAGAGGGAAAAGGCGGTTTCAAGAGTCATGGAAGACAGGCAGACCTTGGCTGAAGGTATCTGCTGAGTCAATGACCTGTACAGATGTACACGAGGCTCCAAATCAGTTTTGGTGGACGACAGCAAAAGTTGAGACTCTGAAGTTCCATGAATCAAGTAAAGCGTACATCAAAAGTGTTGGTGTCATTGAAGGGAGAACACTTGTTGCTAAAGGAGATATAACAGAAGCTCAGAAAAGTATTGAGAGTTTGAACAAAGCTGTCATCAATAAATTATCAATCTTCTTCAAAACTGTGCATGCCTTGTGCTGAGCAGGCAGACCTTTTTCGGATTATGTTTGGATGTCGAAATTGGACAAGGCAAAAGGTCTTGATATTTGACAAACATATCTTAATTCAAATAGTGCAAAAGAATTTTCCAAATATACATTGCATTAACTGAACTAAACAAGATTACTCAAATAATCCAGTCTTCTAAATTTGTTTCAATATTGTCAGATGGCAGCACCGATTGTAGAGTGTCACTGAAGTGGAAATTGTATACGCAAGGATTTGTAATGCTGGGGAAATTAAGGTTATTTGCTTATTAAGCTTATATAAAAGATGAAGAGCTATAATACAAAAGGTCCAAAAAGTATAGCTAAATCCGTGAAAGGAACCAGAGCTTGCATTAGGGAGATACATTCCTTAATTTATAATAATTTCTAACATTTAGTAGCAGTAAATTTAAATGACACAAAAACATCCGTATTTTCATGCCAGTACCGAAGTACTGGCTACTGGGCTGGTGATACCCTCTGGGACTAACAGTCCACCAGCAGAGGCATCGACCCAGTTGTAGTAATAACATTAACGGTACCAATTTTCGTGCACCAGATGCGCATTTCGACAATACATGTCAGTGAAAGTGATGTACCGATGAATCTCTTTATGTTTCTCGACCGCCATGGCATTTTGATGTCAGAAGTGGGATTTAAATGGTTGTTATTCAATAACAAGGTAAACTTTAAACAAATCATAAACATAGTTAAGAAAAAAAAACACTTCTCTTTTATGCCAACTTGTGTTCTTGTACATGTATACATTAAAATTTTAGTACATTATCACATATATTTATTGAATGTGAGAAAGTGTATTTTTCCATTAAAGCTTTATTCATGTTTACTCATGTAGCTACATAACTGTAAAGGAATCAACAACATTAGCAGAATGGTTGAAAGCAATAATGTAATCAAGGAAGAATTCTTTCATCTGAAAGGATCATCAAAAGGTGTGCAGAAATTGTTGATTTATGTGTTATAAATTGTGAGTTTAGATGTTTGTTTTATCTCAACTTTATCTTCTTATGTTTCATTCTTAAAATGTATCAAATATAAGTTTTCAAATGTATAGGTATCATCTACCTTGACAGATGATTCCACTTGTTAAAGCACAATAAAGGTAATATATATTATGACATAGGTATCATCTACCTGAACAGATGATACTACTTTATAAAGCAAAATAAAGTTAATATATATAATGACATGGGTATCATCTACCTGAACAGATGATACTACTTTATAAAGCACAATAAAGTTAATAGATTTGATGACATACCTTATTATACTCTAAACTCAAATAAAACTGTTCTTATGATCTACTAGTACATTCAAAACCCTTCTAAGATCAATCTGTTTACAATATCAACATAACGGGAATTTCCCTTGTGTTATTTATAGTTGCCGATTGGTAAACAATATGTAACAAGCTCTGCCATTGGTCAGTTGAAAGTATAAAAACAAAAACAACAGAACCGACAGCGTGTTGGGTTGACAAAGAATGGGAAGTGATAAAATTTAATAGAAGCTGGAATATGTCTGAGAAATACAGACAAGCATTGAAAGTTAACTTTGTTTTAATTTAAGCATCTTCCTTCTAAATAGTTATCTTTTTATTACAACATATTGTCTTCACCACATACTGAAGTTACTTCTACTAGTGTCACTTTAATTTATCATATTTTCAGTACTAATCTTTCAAGTCTTATCAATGTTACAGTACCAGCAGACGCCCCGGGTGAGCATTATCCTTTTAGCTGTACTGTAAACAAATTTGCATTAATGGATTTGAGGTTTTGTTATCAGACTTTTTTGGAAAGTATGAAAAAATTGCATGGTGGATATCCTCTTAGATTTGGATTCTCATATACGAAAGAGTATTATGACAGTCTTGGTAAAAGGATGGTAAAGCGTTAAGAGTGTGTCAGTTTCTTCTCAAAAGACAAAGCAAGACCTTTGGTGAGTATAATGAACCATTAAATGTCAAGAATACCCAATTTTTATATTTGTGGTTGCTTGTAATTATGAGAATAAGATGTGGTATGATTGCCTAAATCATTTAAAAAAAGGATCTTATTATTTACACATTATGCCACAGTTTGATGTGGCGAAATAAAACATTTCATGTTACAAGAATGTTTGAACTTCACAACCTTTCTTGTAACTGTATGGTATGCAGTATAATTGTAAGTAGCAAGACTGTTCAGTAAAGTAAGATCTACAAACATATCACCATCACCAAACCACAATTTTGTCATGAATCCATATGTGTCCTTTTTTTGATATGCACATATACCAATATAAGCGACACAGGCTCTTTAGAGCCTCTAGTTACTGATTTCTTAGAGTCAGAGGAAAGCTTCAGGATCTAAAACAATATTCAAAACAATAATGGTTGGGCTGCAGCACTATGTTCTCCATAAAGAAGTATGTGCTGCTAAAAAGCACAACAAAACACGAAAGTACTTGTCCAAGGCCTGTACACATGAATAAATGAATTACAATCCAGTGCAAGTATTGGCAGAAATCAAACAAATATTCTTCCCGAATGGGAAGAACTACAAAGGGAAATTGAATTACATGGACATATACCTAGAAAACTTCAAGTGAGAGGTTGTGCACTTTGACCAACTTCAGCATTACGAAAAAGACAACCCACATCTTTATGTCTTTACAAAGCAAAAGGTGATATATAAAAGGAGCATTGCCAACAGGGAGGCGTCCTTCAGCTGGCCCACAACAAATATATGTGTTTAGTCATAATGATAACTGTTTAGGGCTTAAAAAAAGACACAGTGCTGCAACGATTACGCAAAAGGTAGCTATGGTACCGAGTGGGCATACCTGAGATTGAATGAACAACAGTGTAAACTCAATTAATGAATGTGTTAAATTCACGTTTGTGGCTGGTGCAGACTTTATATGTACTCGTATTTTTAATAAGGATACTCTGGACATTAAATAGATAAATTAGGAGCTAAAAATAATCTAACAATGTATGAAGATAGATATATGATAACATACGAATCCGTGCCGGTGGTGCCTAGGATCTCCACTGAATAAGAGAGACTATAGGTGTAAACAGGGAAAACACACCAATAAGAAGATAGACCGTGCAAGAGTATTTTGACTCCCTTAATTGTAATGAAAATGATAGAAGCAACTAGTATACCTTGTCATATATAATGAATGCACTTGTACTTATTGCACAGTTTAACAGATATTTTTGAGGGTCACAAATGTCTAATTTTATAGTTAGGAGAGTTTAGAAAAGGTTTTCCAGATACAATATAACACCATATATGCATTGTTTATAGTTGCATGTAACGCTCAGATCAAAATAAATAGAAAACCCGAACAAAATTCAGATTGAAGAGCATTGATGACCCGAATTTCCAAAAATAGTTGTGTCAATCTATACCTTCTCCTCGTCATTTTTTCTATTCTTTAAGTTTTCCAATTCTCATATTGATAAAGATAAAAGATAAAGATTTGAAGTTGCCACCGCCTGACTTTCATATACCTTCCTTTTAGAAAAGCCATTTTCGCAGAAAACACCTCAAAATCAGGACAATCATTTATTTTCTACAGGCAGATAGGAAGTAAGCTCAGCAATTGTTGCAGTTGTCTTTTACAACTTGAAACATGTACTGCACCGCAAGGCTTTTCTTCCTGTTCCTCTTGTATACTGGACTACTTTTAACGATTTTTTTCTTCTGTTATTTCATTTCGAAAAAGAAGATTATCACTAGTATGCGACATCACAGACGCAGATTATCACTTAAAATCCTTCCTGTTCAACCGTAAACTTTCCTGTCCCTTTGATATCTTTTGTCCCTCTTTTATTTGAATGGAGAGTTGTCTCATTGGCACTCATACCACATCTTCCTATATCTCTGATGGCACACAGGATAGACTAGGGATTTTAACATGTTTGATTTCAGTAAAATTTAAAGGCCATTCAACCAGTCATATAAGAAATTCTTTCGAAATATTTATTCCAGTCTGTATTTTGACTGACAAAATTTTCAAAGTCGTAGGGCTTCTATATATTATTCACATTTTAAGCTCACCTGGTCCGGCGTCCGTCGTCGTTAACTTTTACAAAAATCTTCTCCTCTGAAACTACTGGGCCAAATAAAACTTGGCCACAATCATCATAAGGGTATCTAGTTCAAAAAATGTGTGGCGTGACCCGGCCACCCAACCAAGATGGCCGCCATGGCTTAAAATATAACATAGGGGTAAAATGTAGATTTTGGCTTATAAATCTGAAACCAAAGAATTTAGAGCAAATCTGACGAAGGGTAAAATTGTTTATCAGACCAAGATCTATCTGCCCTGAAATTTTCAGACGAATCGGACAACTGGTTGTTGGGTTGCTGCCCCCGAATTGGCAATTTTAAGGAAATTTTAAGGAAATTATACCGTTTTTTTGGCTATTATCTTGAATATTATTATAGATAGAGATAAACTGTAAACAGCAATAATGTTCAGCAAAGATCTACAAATAAGATAATATGACTAAAATGGTCAGTTGACCCCTTAAGGAGTTATTGCCCTTTAAAGTCATTTTTTTACTAATTTTTCGTAATTTTTTGTAATGTTTTAACACTACTGGGCCAAATTAAACCACACTTGGCCATAATCATCATTGAGGTTTCTAAAAATATGTGCGGTGACCCTGCCAACCAATCAAGATGGCCGCCATGGCTAAAAATAGAACATAGGGGTAAAATGTAGATTTTGGCTTATAACTCTGAACAGCAATAATGTTCAGCAAAGTATGATTCCCAAATAAGTCAACATGGACCCCTTTAGGAGTTTAATATTGCCCTCTATAGTCAATTTTTAATAATTTCGTAAATTTTGTTAATTTTACAAAATATTTTCCTCTGTTATTAATGGGCCAAGTTCATTATAAATTGAGATAATTGTTAGAAGCAAGAATGTTCAGTAATTTAAGATCTAAAAACACATCACCATCACCAAAACACAATTTTGTCATGAATCATTGAATCTGTGTCCTTTGCTTTATATGCACATAGACCAAGGTGAGCGACACAGGCTCTTAAGAGGCTCTAGTTGTTATATCACTTAATTTGTTTTGAAAGTACATACAAGCATTAGCCTTTCAAAAAGGGCTAAGTCGACTCTTAGCTGATGAAAATGGAAAGTGCTCTCGCTTTGTAGATTTATTCATTTACTAGAATAGCCACGTGCATCAATCAACAAATTTTACCACACACGTGAGGTCACACGTTATGAAGTAGTATATATAGATAAAAGTTACCTGTGTACCAATATCATGATTATGCATGATTTATGACCAGGCAAAATCTAATTGCTAAAATAGAGAGGACAAATCCGATACTCTATGGGATTGAAGGACATTTACTAGGTTTGGATTTTCCTAACCAATCAATAAACTTTTATTATTCATTTCTCGTAATATCTTCCAATCAGGTAGCAAGAAAAATTCACGCACTGACTGTCCATCGTTCAATTCTGAATATCCTTGGAGTCGATAATAATATGACATGGAAGTTGATGATCCTCCAGCTGAAGGCAGTATCAAAAGAACGGAATACAGTAATGCGATAAGATATTGATAACAATAGTTATAACAACAGTGAGACAAGTGAACAATATCCTGTACTCCCAAAGCTGCAGTACTCAGTCTGCAAAATTGAATTGAGTTCTGGGGATTCTGACGATATTGACGACTATTTAGATGAAGATATCATTATAAGAGATGTTATACACAAGGAACTATTTATTACTGGTGTGAGAAAAAAAAGATTTCCCTAAATTGGGTAAAATGAAGAAAACAGACAGGGTACATTGTATATAATTCCAACAACCTCTGTCCATTTCGTGGCATAATGAAGACTATTTTTCCCACCATATATTGTCTTTTAAACATAAGGAGGAACTAGAAGTTATAGAAATTATAACACTAGATATTTCAAACAGTACTTCTGATGGAAAAAAAGAAAATTATGAAAGAGAGAATGATTGATGTTAAGATTAAATGGATGTCATCAACATAACATGAAAGTCAATCAAAGTAAAACCGGAGAAATCATATTGGCCCGTCGAATTTTAAAAGTCCGAACCTATTGACATAGAAAAGTATAGAGCCTGTCCATCATGTCTTGGTGGATTTTGATTTCTAATATTAGAGGCACCATTCTTATTGTCCCGGAAATTCTGGTAGTACGGAACAAAGTAAGGCTAGTTTGATAACCAAGTTTCACATAAAATCTAACAGAATTTCAGATGAGGTTAGTCCTGCTCTGGTCAGAGAGGTCTTTAGTATAAAGGTACCAGAATTCTAATTTAAACAATTTGTTTAAACTATAATTTAATACACCGATGCGCGTTTCGTCTTCATACGACTCCTCAGTGAGTTTTAGTGTTGTCACTCGAAAAGAGTACTTAGACCAATCACTCAGGTATAATTTTAACCTTGACGTCCTCCAACATCACAATAAAATTTCTAATAAACAATATTTACTACTAATAGTTCAAAATTTAAATGCAGGTTAAAATCATCATCTATCTTTATGTTGTGTTGTTTATCCACTGCAGATTTACACCATCATCTGATTTCAAATTCTACCTGTGTGGTCATTTGAACCCAACAACCGAATCCTTTGCTGTGACAACGGGTGAAGTGTTTTAATCCCAATTTTAGGAGGCAGTGCTGCTTATCATCAGTTTATACTATTGACATTAAAATATACTACAATTTTCATTATACTGTAATCGACAAATATATTGGACGAGTGATATAGTCTTTCGGAACACTGGATGTTAGTCGGAACACTTCTGGTCTTTCTATGACCACCTTTCAAATACATGCGCAATAGCTATGACCACCTTTCAAATGCATGCGCAATAGCTTACAAAATCTGTTGAATATGCATTAGCATCTTAAGTTGCTATAGAGATATTTTACGCATGATCTGAAATTTATTATGATATAATATTTTCTTGCACACGATTACAAGCTGCTAATATTAACCTACATACGTAGTATTTTAATAAGTCAAACGGTGTAACCAGCTGTGTTTAGATATGAGATAAGATTTCATGTAAACAATGCGCTTTATATTCTGAACGAGAATAATTAAAAATAAAATCTTTAGAAAGAGTTTTAGTAGCATTTTATTTTAGATTTTACGTTTAGTGAAGATGTACATGTTGTAAAAAGCAAGCTATTTATTTTTTTATACTGAAATTATAGGGAAGTCTTTCTTGCATATGATTAAATTACAGTTATTTTTTTGGGTTAAATATTGCAACTTTAATAAAAAAAAAATGGTTATTAAAAATACAATTAAATAGATATTGAATATGAAAAAATAAAATATTTTGAACGAGAACAATTAAAAATAATATCTTTAAAAAAAGTATTAGCACGTTTTGAAATTTTACGTCTAGGATAGACCAAGGACATGGAAATATAATCATAAATACGTGCCTCAAATAGGTGTAAAAACGAGGATTTAAAAAAAAAATCGTTTATTGAAAATAACGTTAAAATTAATTATGAAAGTTATGTCCGTATTTATTTTCATTAATATTGCAAATTTAAAGTTATTTTCTTTGTTTAAATATTGCAACATTATTTACTTTTTTTTTTAATAACCTCTGAATCCTTTTCGTCATTAAAATGCGACTGATAAGTATAGATATTCAATATGAAGGGGGAAAAATAACCGTGACTGAAATCTAAATCTAAAATTTATTTTTAAAAAATACACATTTGACCATGCAGATGTAAGAAATGATACTTCAAGCAATGAAACAACGAATTAAATGTGCCACTTTAATTACGACTGATAACCTAAAAATGAATCATGCATGCATTTTTAGCAGACTTAACCAGGTCGGCGATAAGATATCGAATATAAAAAAAGAAGATATCGGGTTTGGTGTCAATGAGACAACTATCTGCAAGAAACCAAAATAACACAGAAATACAAACTATGGGTCACCGTATGGCCTTCAACAACAGGCAAAGCACGTACCGCATAGTCGGCTATAAAAGGCCCCGAAATGACAATGTAAACAATCAGTCAAAGGTGCATATAGGATCGACCATGGTCCAGCACTAATGATACAAATACCAACCAGAGTTACAATGACGTGGTAGTAAGTCTTTAAAGGCCACCGAGCGGCCTCCAAAAATGAAAAAAAAACTACTATTTAGTCGGCTATTAAATGCCCCGACCATTAAGATTTAAAAACAAAAATCAAACAAAACTTAACTAAACAGCCTTATTGATAACAAAATAATTTACGAAAACAACTTGACCGACATGAATTATGAACAACAACCACTATACTACATGTTTCTGGCTTTAGAATGGACATTGGCACATAAACAATGTGGTGGCCATAAACCCAACCCTCCCAAATGAACCAAACCTTAAGGACAACACATCGCAAGAAAAAACTGTAAAATATCAGTTGCAATTCGCGTCCCTAAAATTATGGGTACGGTGCACAATAATCACTTACATAAAAACAATAGACACAAATCACTGAAATAATCGCACTTACCGAAAGCTATTTCAAAGCTAGTGAACATATAGACGAACCAGTGGACATAGACAGACTGGTAAACATGTAAACAGACGGGCGAATGTGACAGATTTATTGACAAACATTCACATATAGACAGACCTGCAGTTGGGAATGTAGGAAGACCAGAAGAAACGCTAAGGTACGCTTTACGCACACCCAATACACGCTTTAAGCTCGTTGTGCACACGATACAGATATGATTGACAGGTTGAATGCATCAAAATTACTAGCGTTTTGGTAGCGTGCATGATTTATTTTACCTCGGCCGACGTACGTCGGATCTATACGTTGATGTGTGAAGCCGGTATTACATAATTTAAACCACTAAACAGGCAATGTCAGTTTCTAATTCTTATGCACAACAAAAGTAATATAAGACAATACATCTTTATTAAGTAATTATCTAATATATATATAATGCCAAACAAGCATTTGGGTTTACGATTGCATCTCTTTTTTAAAAAAAAGCAACTTGTTTTCCTTTACCTGTGTGACGTACAAAAATAGTTGACACTTATTGTCTAGGATCATGTGGCAGTATGAAGTTTCTCCTTGAATTTGTTTTCATATTTCCCATTTCTTTTTAGAACTTTTCCCACCTATCTGTTGACCTCTCTTTTACGGTCGCTTTCAATGTTTTCAGAGTTAGCACAGTCAGGTCTTTTCCTCACTTTGGTGCATCAGAAGGTCCGTCCAATTTTTAAGATTTACGTTGGTGTCTCATTTTAAATTACATCAATTTTTTCCCACACCTTGTCCTTTAAAACATAGTTTGGAATAAACATGGCACACAGGAAACGCTAAACAATGCATATATGGTGTTAAATTTGATCTTAAAAACCCTTTTCTAATCTCTAAACTCTGTAAAATTAGATTCACTCTTTGACCCTCAGTAAATGTATGGTCAACTGTGCAATTAGCACTTTCTGCACTTGTTATAAAAAGATACAGTTGGTAATAAGCTGTCCATAACTAGACAACTTTATCTTCTGTAATTATATTCAAAACTTAACTTGTCTTTTTAACTTTGCAGGCACATATATATATATATATATACTATATGCTCCTGTCACTAGCCAATAATTTTAGTGGTCGTTGCTTGTTGCTGTGTTTATGATTTGTTTTATTGATAATGTTTTATATAAATCTGGATGTTTGTTTATTTTGGGACCATTTGTAGCTTACTTTGTGGTTTGAGTCAATGTTTCCAACTGAAGGCTTTTGACCTTTAGGGAGCTACCATTTGATTTTTATGGGGGGGGGGGGGGGGGGGGGGGGGGGGGGGGGGTGCTAGGATGAAAAATTTTGTCCTGCATTTTTTTTTTAGTTGTAATCTCTGTCCTGCCTTTTTATTTTTCACTGTTTTCGGTCCTGCCTTTTTTTTATTAGTTTGTCCTGACTTTTTTTGATAAATTGTCATCATGCCTTCTTTTTTACTCAGAACTCCTGTCCTGCCTATTTTTTTCAAATTTCATCCTAGCCCCCCCCCCCCCCCCCCCCCCCCATAAAAATCAAATGGTAGCTCCCTTAACTGTTTTTAATAACTACTTAAGGTCATGGGTGGAGATTTATCTTGTTGGCAATCATACCCGATCTACTAGTGTTTTATTAGGTATATTTGCATTTTAATTATTACCATTTATCCATATTAGTCCTTGTCATGCAACCCCAAGGGTGACTTGGGTATAGAAATATGGTCACTTGGTCTTCTCCCGACCGGCAGTAAAACGCTTGCTGAAGTGGGGCGTCCGTTTGGCTGTGCGGGATGTATCAAGTTCGCAGTCACGTCCGTCAGAAGGGGACGTTAAATCTGATGCCTCGTGTAAAGAGAGTGCCACGCTCTTTGCACGTTAAGAACCCTTGCAACAACTCTTTGAGGGGTCCGTAGGTGGCCTGTTACAAGGCAAAATTTCTGTCCCTATCCAATATACCCTCCTTTTCCGGTGGCAGTCCAAATTACTCCGACCATCATCCCAGATGGCCTCTATTGTATCAACCTACCTATTGTATTCATTGTAAACTTGTTCTCGTCCTGAATATGCATGAAATATTTGCCACTGGACGTTAAGCAACCAACAATCAATCAATCAATATTACTACATTATGAATTTTGTCTTTGATTTGTTTTTTAATGTTTTGTCTTTTTTTTCCAGACACATCACATTTCGAGGGAACACCTTCGGCTCTCTTCTGGAGTCTTTTGAGTTGAAACGACTTTCTAGCCACTTTGTGCTTTCGGACGAGGTGATCTGTCAATCTGTCTTCAATAGCCACGCATCCTTCATATTGGCATCTTTTGATGATTTACCCCTTTTTGCTCTTTATCAAGTCCTCGTTAGGTAGATTTGAAATTTTGTGTACGTTTTTCATATGTCTCCATATGTTGATGACAGATGTTTTACAGTGCGGACAACTTTGTGGCTCACGCACTCGTTTTGGTACTTTTTCTGGCTTAGAATTATTTGCAAGTGGTGTGTTTGTCTTTTTCTTACTCGGAATTGCATCCTCCCCGTCTGTATCTGTTTCTTGATTTTTTTTTCTCTTTTTCTGAGTCTTCCTTTTGGAAAATGGAAAAGAAACATTCAATTTTGGTATTGTCTTCCACCGTTTTAATGGACTTGGGGCACTTCCAATACATTCTGAATCGGATGAGAAATCCCTTTCCTGCAATTTTTTCTGAGTCTTCCTCTTGGAGAATGGAAAAGAAACATTCAATTTTGGTATTGTCTTCGAGCGTGTTGATGTACTTGGGGCTTTTTCAATACATCCTTAATCCGATAAGGAATCACTTTCCTGCAATTGCAAACATGTTACTTTAATTTTGATCATCAAATATGGTGTTAATACATAAAATTGGACACCTGATACTAAATTAAACGTTTTTGTTATCTTTATACGGTATTTGGTAAGTTTAAAACCAAACACCGCAAAAAACATGCACGGTAAAAGATACTTTGTAGCGGTATTTGGTAACTTTCTTTACGGTAATTGGTAACTTTGTAAACAATAACCGCAAACACATAAACGAAACATGTATCCTTTTGATCAAGGTAGAGTCCTTCACAATAGGTCACTGTTCTCTCCAACTGTGTAACAAATCTATTCGTCACGTGTAATGTTCTAAACGCCATTCTATTTCTCTTTCCAGATCGTTCATACCCACGCACTGTTACAACTCGGTTCAAGCTAAAACCTTTAATTCTTGGCAATTTAATGGTTCCATGGATTTCTCTCTGTCTCATTTCAAGGGCAACGTTCAATTTGTCTTCTTGTTTTTCCTCCATGATTATCTAGTAAGAATGCATAAGATATGTTTCGTCGGCCAATATAATATCAAGCGTGAACTGAAAATCACTAGGAAATTTCCATCCAGAGACCACAATAATAGTGAAGATGCAATTCAATTGTCATTAAAGACTAACACGTATTTAGTAATGACGCAATATCTTCGGACCTTTTAATTGCAAACTTGTACTACATAGACAGTACATATGTCAAGATAAATATATTGTAAAAGTTTCTTAGCTGTTTTGTTATACCAATGTGCAATATCATTTGAAACTCCAAATGTCAAAAAAAACTTAGGGATAGTGCTCTCAACATATACTTTTTTTTTATATTTTTTGGCAAAATGGTGTATTTTTGTCTATCTTCCATCTGATTGACTGGCATCAGGAAGTTACTAAGATAAGATTAAATAAGATTCGGTACATATAGCCAGTTATTTAGCAAGTCATCAATTGTTCGATTGTAATTCCTAATTACTATCAAGAATCTTGTCATTTTAAGTCTTTTTAATATAATATCATTATAGTCTGTTAGGCTTAATTGCTTTTTTAGCGGGAATCACAATTTTTTTAACTATATTTGCAAAATTCAAATTCAAAACACGATTTATGTATAGTTTCGGAGTTGTAGTTAATGTCGGGTTTAAGCTTCACTCTCATACACACGTTTCTCCAGTGAGGTCCGAAAGTGCTGCTGTACATTTCGGTGATACCAATAAGGTCACGTCCTTAAGATCTCCTTTTTTTGATTTTCTGAACATTTAACTGTAAGAAACTATATCTATTCCAACCCTGAAGCGACAACAACAGTGAAGTGTTAAATTTTGGGTTTAAGTAAGTGTAAGGGCCAGTGTTTGGGATATTGTAGGGGACTTTCGCTAGGGTAAGTGAGTTGACTTTTGTCACTTTTGGGCATGTCTGACCCTTTCGTTGACTGCCTCTTCGTGAGATTTCCCAAAATATTTCTTTTTTTTTTCGGTATGACAAGTCCCTTACACTGGGTCGATGTCACTGCTGGTGGACGTTTCGTCCCCGAAGGTATCACCAGCCCAGTAGTCAACACGTCGGTGTTGTTGACATGAATATCAATAATGTGGTCATTTTAAAATATTTCCTGTTTACGAAACTTAATTTAACTTGTCTAAAGCAGTCATTTTGTCCTTTATTTATATAATCACAAACCTTTCGCATGTCCTCATTTACATGTATTAGTGAAGTTCTTGTAACAAAGTAATAGGCACCAGAAAAATTACCATCTCTCCATTGCCCTTCCCACTTCTTGCCAGTATTGTAGTATAGAATCACATGCTCCCCAGTGAACAACAGCCCTTATATCAGGTATATTGACTTCTAAGCTAAATGCAACGGTACAGATAACCAATCTAACAAATGAATCAGGTTTAGAAAAAAACTGATATTAGCTGTTTTTGGTCACTGTTTACCAATCCAGCATGGTAAACACTTATAAGTCTATTGTTAAAACATATTAGTTTGTCCTTGTAGGCATTTTCCCTCAGTTCACCTAAAATGTCTCTGTACAATTTACCAAGGGTAGTTACACTCCTGAAAATAAAGATGAATTTTCCACCACCAAAAGCAAAATGCATGCAGATTTAACTAATAAATTTGAGAGCAAATAGTTGATTAGTATTGAGTACAAAATTTTAGATATGCAAATATAAGAAGTGAAATAATGTAGATGCATGACATGTGTCATTACTTGAAAGCCATCTAAATCCTGGTTAATACAGATTTCAGAGCAACAGAATTTGACATTTGTGCAAATATAATATCTTATCTTATCTAGAGAATAGAGTTAAAAATGACAACCAGTCATATGTACTAGTAGGCAATATAGTACTATAGATACTGTTATTCAAAAATCTTTGTACATGCAACATTAATGTTTTGTCTATTCCATGCACTTAATTTTGAAATTACCTATACTTTCTTGTGTTATATTTTGAAATTACCTATACTTTCTTGTGTTATTCAATTAATTGTATGTGAATTAGATTATGACGCAGAATTATATCATTTTGTTACAATTAAAATCATGTTTATACTAGAAATGCTAATAGAATTGGATATCAGGTACATGTATCTTTAATCAACCAATTGTATTTGTATATATGTACTACAAATGATATTTACCAAACATACAATAATATTTTATCAGCATTTTGTCCCTTTTCTCTTATTTCATCAATGAACCACTGTAGTTCAACAAGAGGATCCATTCCAGACTCACTTTTATATTTCAAGAATATGTTTTTTCTGTGATAAAATATAATCCTATTAACCTTAGAACATGAGAGGAATCTGAGACATTTATCATAAGGTTAGAAAATGCATGTGACGCCATCACGAGTTGGTTGACCGTTATGGAATAACCGTTTCACAAATGATATCGGATATGTTCCTTACGTCGTAACTACAATCCCCTTCCCTTTCATGAATATGACCTACCGAATTAGACTATTTACCGGATTTGTAATCACTTAAGCAACACGACGGGTGCCACATGTGGAGCAGGATCTGCTTACCCTTCCGGAGCACCTGAGATCACCCCTAGTTTTTGGTGGGGTTCGTGTTGTTTATTCTTTAGTTTTCTATGTTGTGTCGTGTGTACTATTGTTTTTCTGTTTGTCTTTTTTATTTTTAGCCATGGCGTTGTCAGTTTGTTTTAGATTTAGGAGTTTTACTGTCCCTTTGGTATTTTTCGTCCCTCTTTTATAGACTCAATTGTGAGGGCATCAATTACAGTTTTTTAGTGATGGATTTGAGAACCAGTACGAAAGGGTCAGTACAGGTAGCTGTAAGTAAAAGGAATGGAACCTCTGTAAAGTCTCTGGAACGTTGGTCTAAACTGGTCTCCCCTATAATATACACATGTATGCCATAGCTAGTTTAATGTCTTATGTTTGAAAATGAAAGCGGATTAATGTTTAATTTGGTTGTCTCTTTATGGAAAAAATGGTCAACTCATTAACTTATTAACTGCTGTTATAAATAATGAGAAGAAGATAAAGAAACTTTTTCATTTATTTTTTAGCCCTGAGAAGTAGGAATGATGAAGGAATTGTTACCTTATTGATTTTTTCCAGGGGACATAAGTGCTAAATTTAATATCATAATATCATAGTCAAACTTTAATTGGTTATATATACCAAGTTTCTAGCTAATGTACTTCATCTATAACAATGGCACAAAGCTGCTCCTGGTATACTGGGGACTCAATAATAATTTGATGCCAGTATCTAAAATTCATTAGAATTTCTGGCGACAAGTAAATCAAGAAATAGAATCCTTTTTTATGCCTGTAAATAAAAAAAAATGTTGGACAATGTTATTAAAAAACTTGTCAGATTGCTTGAATAAAGTAATTATTTTTATTTATAAAATGTGCTTTTAGAAATGTTAGATTTATAAACTAAATGCAGATATTAATTGTTATTATAAATTTGGCTGTTTTAAATTTAAGATGTTATAAAGATGCAGTCTTGCATGTAAAAAAATTATTGATTACATGATGTTTTACTGTATTAATACACTTGCATATAAAGTCTTTTTGTCATTGAAATGTTGTTCTTTTTTCTCCATACATATCTATATTGATATTCAAATATTCTTAATTGTCATGAAATAGACAGCTGATAGAAAGATGAAAAAACTATTTATATTAAATATATATCCCAACTCATCCTGTCCCTCGCAAAAAAATGTGTATATACCTTCAATTGTATCATCTGTCATTTCAGCTCTTTTTTTGATACAGCAACTGGATATTCCATGTTCTTGGGTATGTTTCAATTCAGCATAAACATATAATCAAACAGAAAAAATTAAGATCAGAAAAAAATTCAGAAAAAATGCACTATTTTGTTTCCGTCCATGTTTTGACATGCACCGGAAACTGGAGTTGAAATACAAGACTGGTACCTTTAATCAAATATATTCTAAAAATACACTGTAAACTTGGTCATTTTTTTATATTTTTATATGATGTTACATTATATCGGTCATTTCATCAAGATTATTTTCTAATATGTATATTGACAATTGTTTTAATAGTAAAATTCAACCAACAACAGGTGAAATAAAAAAATATTTAATTTTCAGTTAATTTAGCCACTTTCTGATTTATTGTATAAGTTCAAATCTTAAATCGACCAATTTTTTTTCAATATAAAATGTGCACTAAAACGACATCAGTGAATTGTTAATGTTTCCATTTTTTATTGTAAATGTGTCAATTAATCGAATATATTCTGAAAAAATTTGTATAGAATTTAACACCAATACGGACACCGTTTTAGTTATATTTCTTCAACATTTCACTGTAAATTTTCATTTTGATATATTTTTGATGTTACATTAAATCGGTTATTTGATCAAGATAATTTTATTAACATTTTTTTGATCATTGTATCAGATGAATCTTAAATCGACCATATTTTAAAGAACACTTAACCTACAATCGGTGTATTGATAATGTTTCCTCATTTCACTGTAAATTTGTCCATTTCTTTTTTAATCAAAATATATATTGTAACCTTTAATCGGTCATTTTATCAAGATAATTTTCTAACATGCATTGACACTTGTACTAGAAGTAAAGTTGAACCAACCACATCTTTTTTGAAAAATTGCAACATTTTCAGTAATTTTGCCTCTTTTTGAATATTCATTCAAATGTTTCGTATATTGATCATTTTTCCACATTTTACTGTGAATTTATCATATTACCATAAATCGATCAATTTTTTAAATTGTTTGCATATAATTTACACTAAATCTGCCATCGATGTATTGATAATTTTTCCACATTTTACTGTGAATTTATCATTTTTTTTTATAATTGTATATGATGTTTCCCTAAATCGGTTATTTGATGAAGATAATCTACTAATATGTAAAATATGTCTACTAAACTTGAACCAACCATAGCTTTCCTACTTTTTTTTTTTACATTTTTCAGTTAGTTTAACCACTATGAATCTTAAATCGACCATATTTTATAGATATATAATAGAATATAACGGACTGCAATAAATTTTGATACTCTGCAATTTTCATTCTCAAAATGGTTTGTAACGAATCTTTGCAAAATGGCTAAAAGTCTAGTGTTTTTCGCTAAAATTATGTGTGTTTAATTAAATTTCTGAATACTTACATATATCTTTTTGAATAACTATGTCATATTGAAGGAACACTTCGCATCTATGTTGGAATACTTAATTTTCTTTTGTGTTAGAGAAACTGAATTCAGCTTCTCAATAATTCAGCTAAATACAATTTATCTATTAAAGAAAAAAGAAAAGAAAATTCACAGCTGTTTTAGTATTATCCTGCAATAAAAAGAAAAGTAATGTTATGTTTGCTATAACTTTAGCATTCCCTTTGTATATATAATACACAATAAATTTATATAATAAAACTAAACTTTTAGCCTACCCAAAATTTGAATTCAAAACTCGTACGGCTAAAATTTTAACTGCATAAAAAAGATTAAATTTGTTTAGCTAAAATTTTAGCATTTTTTCGCAATTTGAACAAGTTCTTATAATGTTGAAGTTACATGATATGAAATACTAAAGTTTTAGCTTTTTTCGCAAAATAATAAATTTTATGTTTGATACAGTAAATGTAAAATAATCAACATTTAAGATGTTGTGTATGTTGTCTCAGGGGCGGATATGGGAGGGGGTTCGGGTGTTGGAACTCCTGGGAACATATGGTTGGACCCTTCCCCTTTCCTCCTTTTGAAAATGGCTGTATCTGCCCTGTGTCTTGATTTTATAATACTAAGTAACACAGGTAGTTAACACGTAGGTTTTTACAGAAGAACAACAACTGCATTTTCTACCCTATTCATGACACGGTATTTTCGTTCAATGTTTGTTATCATTCTCTGTCTTCTTCTTCTTCTTCTTCTTCTTCTTCTTCTTCTTCTTCTTCTTCTTCTTCTTCTTCTTCTTCTTCTTCTTCTTCTTCTTCTTCTTCTAAGTAAGGAACCGTATTCATGCTGAATTTTTTTGGTCCCGCGAAATCTAAGCGCATTGCCGGGCAAGGCAGCAAGTCCTCTCAAAGTTGTATACATTTGAAACATTCGCCAATTTACAATTAAAATTATGTACACTCTATGTTGTTCACTTCCTTTCAGAGCATCCTTTTGTATACTTCAAATTCATATTGGATACCAGACAGTACTGTATATTATATTGTGTGTCCACATATATTATATATGTTGTTTGTTCATTTGACAATATATAATCCATAAAGATAAAGTCAAGACAAGACAAATTAACCTTAAGAGGGTTATTGGCTCTGAACAGGAGAGTGAAGATGTCCAAAATATGTTAAATAAAAGATGAATGAAAATAAATGTATAACAACCAACCATTGACCGAGCTGTTTGGTCATATATACCAGCTATAGAACTTGTGTATGAACATATGAGTATCGTAGATAATTTGTTTACATTTTTTCATTCAAATAAAAACTAGATAAACAAGTCAAATATAAAGAAATACTCACGTAAAAGATTCCTGATTTCTCCAACTGTTTTTTGTATACTTCTTTCTCTAAAAGAAAATTCGCATTGCAGTTCATAAAACACAAACATTTGATGTTTTGCATGTTACCATAAATAAAATATAAATTTGCGCCATTTTGTAGTCGATAAATTCTTTATCTTTCAAACGCTTTAAAGAAATGATAAATCTAAGGACTTTTCAAACGTTCAGGTGAGTTCAGCAAAAGCGCTTCATTGATTTAACTTCTGTCTCTTAAAAGCTTGAATAATTGTACTAACTTTATATTATTTATTTTAAGGTAGCAAAATACAAAGATTTGTTATCCCAAATCAGACAACTTTAAAGTGATGTAATTCCTTTCATCCTTCCCTATATTTTATAAATATGGTACCAAGGATAAGTCTTCCGAATGTGATAATTTCATTATGACATAATTAATTGTGATGTAATTAGTTGCTTTATTGTGATGTCCCCACAGCTGGCCTTCCACTATTTTATATTTTTTGTGTGTTATTTTTGCACTTCAACTGTTTCTGTTTTGTTTTTTACATCCTTAGCTTTCTAATATAAGGTTCTGAGCGTAAATGATGAAGATAAACCCAGAATAGCTTCATTTTTATCACTTTTGCAGCGATTTTTGTTGTAAACGGTTATTTTGGTCTGACCCCAGTCACGAACTGTTTTAACAATGCTGTAATATGTAATATGTTAAACTACACGGGCGGAAAATGTATGGTAAACTTTGTTTGCTATAGTGGACAAAATGATGACAACAGTATGTTTTTACTCGTGCAACGTGTGATTTTGGAGGAAATTACCGATGCTCACGTTTTTATATATAATATGCATGTTTACCACTCTAGTTGACATTATACATTTGTAGTTCAGAACCTTCCACTTAAGCATGTTTACCTTCTCGTCCACTGGTGGTATGACTGAGAATGTCAACCGTTAAAGATAAGTGCAAAACAAAACAAATAAAATGATATAAACCAACATAAAAGTTTGTAGCCCAAGCAAACGCTTGCATTCAGTTATACAACTCTTAACATAAGTCGACATTTCAAAATTTTGGCATTGACAATTATGAACTCATTTGTGCGCTCCCGCTGAAGAAGCATCTAGAAAAGCACTCCGGGGACACTTTGTTAATGAAATGTAATGGAATTTCTACATGCTATCAATTTTTATGTATGCTTAAAACAAGCCCTTCAGTTTTCGGCGAAAGCTTATAATTTTGTGTTATAACTTAATGTCTATAAAGTGAGCTGAAGTTTAATACTGGTATTATATGGCTGATTCACTCGTTGCAATTGATCTTTTTTTCTATGGAGAACACTTGTTCTGCTGACAGAAATGATAGGGTCCTGATATTTTGTGTACTTTAATATCATATACTCTCATTCAAGGTTTATCCTTAACTTGGTCTCAACTTTTGAATAATCTCTTTCAACTGTGTCTCTGAATGTTATTTCTGACTATACAGCTTATATTTATGTTCAACTTGGCGTTTATTTTTGTTGTAGTTCAGTTTTTTTGCTGTTCTATTATTTTTCTCTTGTGATTGATTGTTCGGTTTTGGTTTGTAATCCGGATTTGTTTTTATTGTTTGATTAGATTTATGACTATGGCGGTATATTACTGTTGCTTTCAGTACGATTAAAGAGTTTTTTTCATGATGAAGGCTATACTGTAATATTCATTGTCTTTGGCTGGATAGTAGATCATTTGGCAATCATGAAACCTTACCCAACTATAAAAGTTATTTCATATCTAGAGTTTATAACTATGGAAGGAGGAAAATAAGAAATAAAACTGTTATGTTGAAAAACTTCAAAATACCCCAACAAGGAGAGTCTCAGTCCACGGTAAAACAAAAAATGAAAAAGGGCACTGTCTCTTGTCAAATGAGGTAAATTATAAGCAACAAAGCAACAAATTCAACAAGCTAAATGAAACACAATAATACATCAAGACAATAACAAACAATAAAAAACATAAACCTGGTGGAACTCCAACCATTTTTTTAAATTATGTCCTGTACCAAGTTAAGAATATGTCAGTTGTTTATCAGTTTGTACGTTTGTATAGGCTTTTGTTTTGGACAGGCTATTTGCGATGTTTTTTTACTTAGATTTTTCTTGGAGTTTAGTATTTTTGTTGTTCCTTTATTTCCTTTTAGCGACTGATTCGTTCCCTTAGATTTTGCTTCCAGTCTGGGTTTGTTTCCTTTTTATCGAATTATGACTATTGAACATCGGTTGTCTATATTTGAAACTATAAGGAGAAATTGTTCCATTCATATACATAATTTTTTTTTTGAAAACCACATTTCCATATCAGATATAATCAACAGACCTTGAGTCCTTCAGGATTCATTAAAAATATGGCCACTTCAACATGTTCAAATCCTTTTTTTTCTGTTTTATTATTTTAAGTATGTTTCTTCTATCAATAAATCAACAACTACTAGAAACTCATATATGATTAAAATAATTTATTAGCATAATAAATACATAACAATAAAATAATGTGAACATGTGATACATGTAAACTATGGAATAATAGTATACCATTAGCCAGGTCTGCCACCTGTTAACTGTTGTTGTCCTACTGGTAAATTACGAAAAGGGCTATTTGTAATAGGACCATGGTAAGGTGTTGCATAGGTACATTCTGAAAGCTGATTTAGTCTTTCATGTCTATATTCAGTGCAACTCAAACAAATGCAAACTGGTAAAATGTGCACTTAATAATGAGCATGACAGGTTTTAAGTTCATGCAATAACCTCATAAAATCTTCTGCACTTATATTTCCCTGTAAATTACCTCCATGTAAATTAAGTAAATAAAACTCATTAATGACAGAACGATACTTTGGTTTGATATAAAGCGAATGAATTGCAACAGCATTTTTTGCACTGATTTTTCGTGGCAGAAGCAGTTTAACAAAGTCTGTTTCCAGTTGGAACTTTTCAATCAGTGGAACAAGAAAAGCTGTTTTGCCCTCTCTACATCTTTTTACTTCACTATTGTCATTTACTAAGCATTTAAATAAAAAGCCTAATGTAAAATTGCGATTATACTCCGATAAAATAATTTCTATTTCTATTACATCATTTTCATTTTGCATTTGCATATAATTATTAACAACATCTAATAAAAACTCACTTCTTTTTAGTGCAAAATGAGCTTTGGTCTGGGGCGCAATGGTAACCACACTTGGTTCACCATCATGACCAAAGTTTAAATGAAGAATTAGCTTATTCATGATAGAATTGCAATATCCCTTTTCCTTTTTTTCCTAACTATTTAATTATAGTTCCCTATTAAGAATTATATTCTTGCCCGCCCCAAAAGGAAAAAGGATAGAAGCAGATATGTTTTCAAGATGCTTCTACACCATAGCAAACCTTCAGACAATCATGTGGATATTGTTTTTAAAACACTCTTTGAATGTCCAAACATTTGGTCTTTAATGTGACCCTTGACGGTTAATCAAGCAATACAAATAATTATAAAACTTTCTGGACACTGTGCTCTTAAAATTACATTCTGAGTTTATAAAAACTTACTCTTTCATTCAATCCAATAAAGAGACAATTTTGAGCATAATCTCTTCATCCTGGCTGAACGCTAACAGTATGAAGATCATTAAACACAAGTATTTGTCTTTTATTCAATTCAATAATTAGACAACTTGTATATCCAAGCAGAATGATGAAGTAAAAGGATTATACCTATATACATTATGGTTCATATTATAGGTAAAGAAAAATAAAGTTAAAGATGCATGATGCGTGAATATTTTTACATTTATGTTGCAAAAGATTATCCACAAATTCTGAAGGTCCACAAAAAAACTGATAATGTAACAGAACATGGAATAAATAAAGAAACTATACCTATTCACAGAAACTTAATACATTGTTTATATAAACAAACAACAACAATAAAATATTAAAGTCACAAGATAGTCTTTATTATATCATTATCCTCACTGTAACTAAAAATAACTATATGGTTCAATCTCTTTCAATGTATCTATAATTTTCCTACTTTTCTCATATTAAAGATAAAAACTCTTTCATTCAATCCAATAAAGAGACAATTTTGAGCATAATCTCTTCATCCTGGCTGAACACTGACAGTATGAAGATCTTTAAACACAAGTATTTGTTTTTTTTTATTCAATTTTAAAATTGACAAGTTTGATATCCAAGCAGAATGATTAAGTAAAAGTATTATATCTATGTATATATATCATTGCAAAAATTAAGATAGTGTGACGCAGGCATTAATAAAAGAGGGAAGAAAGATACCAGAGGAACAGTCAAATTCATAAATCGAAAAAAGTGACAACGCCATGGCTAAAAATGAAAAAGACAAACTGACAAAAAAAAAACACACGACACAACATATAAAACTGAATAATAAGCAACACGAACCCCACCAAAAACATTAACTTGATGTATTTCATAGATTGGTTGATTGATTGGAGGTTAACGCCTTTTTTGGGAAATATTGGACTATATAGTGGCAAAGGCGGGTCCAAGTAGGACCTTTTGTATGACAATTTGGTTGATTATATAGGGAATGACCGAAGCATGATTGTCCCCACCTTTTTTTTGCTCAGCCAGTGGCCTGTTCCTAATAAAAACTATAAAAAATGAAGATGTGGTATGATTGTCCATGTAACATCTTATTTATAACATAAAGACACTAAGTACAGATCTGATAGTACTTGCAGTTACTGAAAATCATTTCAAAGCCACTGGTATATTTCGGCCCTTTTATTTATGTAATTGTGTCATGAAACCCTTACTGAATAACTTGAAGCTAAAGATCGCTCTTTCTTACGTACAACCGTTTACATCATTTCTTAAATTCCAAACTAAGAAAATATTCAGTTGACGATCGCACTTTCCTACCTTCCGTGCAAGTTTAATATTTCAAAGTCTTTAACTTGCACAATAATGCAGTGACCATGCAATTACTACCCAGAAAGAGTATTCTCAAATAAAGAGCGAACTTAAGCAGAATTTAACAAGAAAGATAATGATGTGTAACTATTGAAGTTGAAAATTGAAAGAGAGTTGGATGAAAAATGCGGATAGCAAACATTATCTGAATATTTTATTTTGTCGAAATTAATGTCCATTGCTAAAATAAATTTAAGTTGTTAAAATGTAAACGTATTTTTTCTCTTGACGAAAAAAACGTTATTCATAACGAAATGTTCCTTCCGATTAAAACAAAAAAGGAAGTTTTTGTAGAAAAAAACACACAAACAAACTATCGCTGTGTTCATTATTAACAGAACTCTAAAACAGAGATTTAAACGGTTAAAACCAAATCAAACATATTGAACCAATGATCGCCCATCACTTTTAAAATGTATAGGATAGTTTTATAGATTTGCTTTAAAGATAACGACTATAAAATTACAGATACGAAAACACAATTTATATCGTGTTATTCTATCATAAATTCCCATACGAATGACATTCCTTTTGTCGAACACTACACATTGTGACACAGAGTGAGACAAAGGTTGAAATAATACATAGACACATGAAAATATATACAACTATCGCTGTCTACATTTTTATAAGCAGAACGTCACAAGAAAGATAATTATGTGTGTTAAAGTTGGAAAAGGCAGAATACCAAAATATTCATAATGTAATCATCCTGTCATAAACTATTCTCTAGAAAAAAAATTAAGTTGTTGATTGATCTTTTGTACCTTAAAGTAAATTAATATTCACTTGCAAACAAAAAAAACCAATCACACTAGGTTTTTTTTTTCAATTATGACATAGAAAAAAGATAATTAGCAAAAACAAGAAAAACATATCGCTGTCTTTGTTATTAGAACAACTCCATATCGAACGTTTAGCCGCAAACATAGATAAAACCCGATCGCCTTTCCTATCATTAAAAATAGGATAGTGATGTGCATCAAAGAAAAAAAGCTGCAAAAATGATTTTTTTTTTAATGTTATTGTGTTATAAACCTTTTACTGACGAAATAAAGGCCTTAAATAGCTCTTTCCTACCCACAACCGTTAATTATGTCACAAACTTCATATTTAGAAGAAAATTTAAGTTGACGATCGCTCTTTCCCACCTTTACGCCTTCGATTTAGTGTCATTTTCACTTGAATAAAAAATTACACTTTCTTTTTACAATTATGAAACAAAAAAATAAAATTTGACAAAAAAACCAACAAGAAGCTATCAAGAACTTTAATCTTTCACCTGTAATTCTTTTATCAATGATTTTTTTTTTTTTTTCAATAAAGTACATTAATCAATGACTTAAAATTTCCTTTGAAATTAATCTTTGTATCTGTCTTATTTTCTTCAAAATCAAAGAAATGCACTTTACCCATATGTTCCATTTTAGTCCTAGTTGCTATGTTTCTTGACAAAGAAATTAAATATAAAATTTATAGTAGATACTTTGAAACTCATTCGGCCCAAGTTTGGCTGAAATTGTTTCAGCAGTTTCAAAGGAGCAGATTAAATGAACAAATTGTGATTTTTTTTAAAAGGGCAATAACACCTTTAGGGGACAATTGACAATATTGGTCATTGAACTTATTTGTAGATCTTACTTTGTTTGAAATAGTATACACTAGACGCACGACGACGACAGACGGAAACGACGACGACAGACGGAGTCGATGAACGCCAAGTAATGGCTAAAAAAAGAAACAGATATTTCTGTCTGCGTTATAAAAATAACTTGATATCGAAGGTTTAGCCGCAAATATAGATTAACAACGATCGCCCTTTCCATCATTCACAATATGACGTAGAGATGCATCAAGAAAAAAAAGCTGAAAAGGTGGAATGGAAAAATGATCAATGCTCTTCAACTGCATACTTTATTTGGCCTTTTTAACTTTTTTGAATTAGAGCGTCACTGATGAGTCTTTTGTAGACGAAACGCGCGTCTGGCGTATATACTAAATTTAGTCCTGGTATCTATGATAAGTTTATTTGATGTTATTGAGAAATGAACCCCCCACTGACAGACTTACATTGTACATTTAAAGATCGCACTTTCCTACCTACTTCTTTTTAAATTCTGTCATAATGGTTTTTTTTAATATTCAAGTTGCCGATCGCTCTTTCTAGACCATTTAGACTGAATTAATAATTTAGCTTCCGGTGGCCTAGTGCTTGTTCTAAAAAAGATCAAATTGATAAATATGTATATATATATATATATATATATATATACAACTCGTCTAAACATCAACCCAACAATGTTAGATCTGTAAATATGCATTCGCAAATCTTCTGTTCTTCCCTTGCCGGGATTCGAACCCATGCTACTGTGATATCGTGACACCAAATCGCCTGCACTGCGGCCGTCCCGCTAGACCACACGGCCACATGGGCTCTACAAAAATAAAGCTTTCAGTGGCCGTGTGTTACCTTTCCTCGTCAGTTTTAATCTAGCGTCGTACTACAGTACATGATATATAAGGCATGG
This sequence comes from Mytilus edulis, assembly GCA_019925275.1. NCBI lineage: Eukaryota > Metazoa > Mollusca > Bivalvia > Mytilida > Mytilidae > Mytilus > Mytilus edulis. Next base: position 36,716,941 of record CM034354.1, read on the forward strand.
AGATGTTATTGTTACTTATATATATATATATATATTTCTCTAATTCTTCGTCAATTTATCCCTTTCTGCACCCATTGTATACCAAAAATTTAATCAACGTGTGGTTCGTTTGATCTCAGTACTTCATTGGTTAAAATCAGATTGTGACGTCGAATTTTCTTGCTTTCCTCTGAATTTCCTATTGTGACGGCATGACAAAAGGCGACCATGCCTGACGACGTCACATAGAAAGAACACATCTTTTTGCAGATCATTCGAAAAGAAAGAATAAGTTTGCCTGCATAATGTTAGAAAAACATTAGAGAAACAGATTCCACCACCAAATATCGTGTAATACGATATTTATCAACTCTCGACAGTTAAATTATCAATTTTAAAGTCCTTGCTGAGGCGGCTCGGACTTTAAATTTGAAAATTTAACTGTCTCGAGTGGATAAATATCGTATTACACTCGATGCAGTGGTAGAATCTATATACAAGTCAAAAAAAGAAACGATACCCAACATTTTTTCATAATATTTTTTATTGACAAAATAATATTTATTGCGACTAGTTATATGTTCGAAAAGAGTCATAAGTCTGTAGGGTACTGCACTTTTGTTTTTATTTTACCGGACAATAACGTCATTTTAGCGTCTTTTTGAATTCGAGCCGAACCACATTTATGCCGTCCGAACAGGGGTTTTCAATTTAATGAGGGTGATTAAATATCCGGTCAACACAGGTAAACAAAAGGTGATTGAAGGTGACATTCAAAAAAGGGGATTTCATATGCCTCGCCAACATGAGCGTGATAGAGCTGTGGGAATGGTACAATCAGATATGCGTCATATTGACGTCGCAAACAACGTTGGTGTTTCTAAATTGACAATAACAGGATCAATGAGTCGTCTAAGACAGACTGGGTTCTCAAATGACAGACGACGTAGTGGACGTCCAAGAGAAACGACGTTACGCCAAGATCGTCGAATAAGATTCACACATCTCAGGGATCGGTTTTTACCAGCTACAATTACCGCTAGACAATCACCTGGAAGACATAATCCAAGGATATCAGCCCAAACAGTTCGTAATATGCTAAGAGATGCTGGTTTACGTTCACGACGTCTAGTAGTAGGAGCCATTCTAAAACAGTGTCATCGAACTGCACGCCTACATTGGGCAAATGCACGTTTGTATTGGAATCATGTAAGGTGGCAAAACGTCATTTTTAGCGATGAGTCAAGATTTCTCTTACGTAGAAGTGATTGCAGAATGAGAGTGAACCGACGTCAAAATGAACGTTATGCAGACGCGTGTGTACATGAATGTGATCGCTTTGGTGGTGGTGGTGTGATGGTTTGGGCAGGAATCACGCATTGTGGACGAACTGACTTGACGTTCATTAACGAAAGCCTTACTGGAGTTCGTTATCGTGATGAAATTCTCTCTCCCATTGTACAACCATTCATTGCAAGGCATAGAAATCGGCATAGTTTCCAACAGGACAATGCTAGGTGCCACGCGGCACGTGTATCAACACAATATCTTGGACAAAATAACACAGACATTATTCCGTGGCCAGCTTTATCACCAGATCTATCAACCATTGAACATTTATGGGATGAACTTGATAAACGTTTTCGCAGACGTCATCAACCACCAGAGTCAGTCAACCAGCTACGATCCGCCTTAGTGGAAGAGTGGAATAACAATCTAACTATCAGTCAAAATGTAACCATTGGAAAGTATAAACACAGTGTATGTTTTTTAAATATTTTGGTAATTCGGGAGACTGTACATGTCATGCGGGATTCCGACATTCGACAAAAAACAAGTTGCTTGATTAAATCTTTTATGAACCAGTATAGAAGTATAGTATGGGTAGTATAGTTTGCCAACGATTGCAGAGTAAAGCTCCCAAGTGATTGTACGGGAAAGTTTCAAGTGATTGTACAGTAAGATCGCAAGCGATTCAAGAAAACTATTCGACATGGATAAAAATAATGTATTTGGTTTTCTACTGCGACAATGGTTTTAAATCATCAAGACAGGTAAGACTATAATATACCAGAAATGGTACACGTGAACATTCTGGTAGTAACGATTGTTTTCTTGATGTTTATTTGACATTTTGTATCGCTGTTGTGTGGCAGTTTCGATCGTTTTACTCGGAGCTCCTCCATCCTAAAGAACAAGTTAGGATGGATATTTCTTTTTTACCATTTGATTGATTCATATTTATATGTTGAATGTTTTAGCTACCGAAACTTGAAGCAGAAACGTTAAACAGTAAGATAAATTTCATAAAAGTTTTCATCAAGCAGCTTCATATGTCATATGTCGGAGCCCCGCTTGACAGTCTCCCGAATAACCAAACTATTAGAAAACCATACAGTTCCGTTCCCAGCTTCCCACACTGTAATATACAGTTGATACATTTACAGATCGGACTAATGGTCTAGATTTTATTTTTAAATATCTAAATGAGTTGACCTTAACGAGACGTGGGTGCTATTGGCAGAGCCCGGAACTGTATCAGTGGAGCCTAGGGCGACAATACATTGGTTATGTTTTAAGAATGATAAGAGCAAAAACTATGTTTGCATATTATTTTATTTGAAGAATTCATAAGTGTTTTTTTCTTGTTTTTTGCTTTGATTTTTATAAGAATTTGCGTTTTCCTCCAAAAAAAAACTTTTTTCCGAAAATAATAATAAATAATAATAAAAAAACAACATTTTCCTGGTTAAATTTTTTACCAATTTTTGTTTGAAAAAATAAATTATCAATTTTCAGAGAAAGTCATAATCTAATTCGGTCTATTCTCATTTTTTACACTTCTGGTCTGCATTAAGATTACTGAACTCTTAAAAATAAGAAGTGTGTTGGTCTAGTAAGTTATCTCCAAATGAAACATTGTTAAACTTTGTTAATTCTCCAAACAACGTAAATAGTTATTGGAGTGCCGTGTTTCTGTTGATATTAACGAACAATGACTTTTCCAAATCTGGTTTACAATTTTAATTTGATATATGCATGCTACAAATAAAGTCTATAATATATTACAGAATGAGATTAAGAACGATTTGTATTAAAATAAAGACCTTACAATTGCCCTTTTGTTAAATGATAGATTAGTTAATTGTAGTAGTTGACAGGTAAATGTTAAACTTTAGTGCACTAATCATATAACTTGCTGGCGTTGCATCGTGGTGAAATTGATTTTATACAAATAAAATTTAGGGATGATTGTCTACTTAAATAGAAAATTGCGAAAAAAGATGTCAACACGGTCGATTAATGAAAATTTATTTCACGTATATTATATATGTACATTTTTGTATTTTAAGAAAAAATATAACATCAAAAATATAAATGTTCATTCACTAGAATAGGTAACTGGTTATTGATCGAATGATGACCGTGAAAGAAAATGCATGTGTGTTCTACTGACCCTTTATGAATGTACACGCTGAAGGGTCAGGAAGAATTCCCTGACCAGTTTTAACAAGAACATTTCAAAACCTGTACATTTATAGAAAATATTTAAACCGCAACATTTTCGATACATGCGATAGTCGGTTAAAGAATGGTGCTCATTTGTTGTCTGTTATTATGTATATCATATGTCAGCTAAAAATAAAACTTACTAACTTTCTTTCGCGTTATTAACAGTGAAAAACATTTGTTTATCTCTTGGACGATTCATGCATTGAATCTTCCGTATGTCATATTTCCGGAGAGTTCGCCAAAGTACACCCCAGCTAGGTCACGCGTCTACTTAACACGCTGGATCACACATTCACGATTTGTACGTCCGTCCTGTTGAAAATTTAATCTTTTATTAAAACTTGAAAAACCTTCATTTAATCAGAACAACAATCAGTTTGTTCTGGAAGCGTCCAAATTTATTTTTTTCCATCCAAACTTGTACCGATTATCCCGTCCTCCATCCGATTTTAGTCCGATTTGCATCTTTCCCATGGTTAAAAACGACCGAATATATCTCGACAGCGTCCCTATTAAGCTGTATGCGACGCAACAGACATCAGACAGTGACCAGACAGTGAACCGACGCTGACGGAAGATATCCGTTAGAAAACTGTCTCTATATTTGGGATGATCAGGTACTGTCGGAACACAACCCTATCACAGTTTGCTGGACAACATTTCAAACGGCTTTGTATAGACTCGTCATGTTCTGTAATTTTCAGGACTCGGACGAGGGTCTTATTGCCAATTTCGTATTAATAACGGGACTGTTCCGGAACGGTTTTGTCACAGACGGTTCGTATTCAGATGTGGACTCAACCGGCAAAACATAGCAATGACAAATCGCACCAGATCATGCCCGGTCCATAGGACAAAGTCTACATTGTAACTCAGAACATTGTTACGATTTTGATCCGATACAGCAGAGTCTGTCATAACATAATCAAGATTGTAATCCGATTAGACAAAATCGGATGAGTGTTCCCGAATGTTCCGAGACGCATCTAACTATCTGGGGTGCTTCGATCCGTTCGAATATGTAACGAACGTTTACAACAGCATTTGGCCAAAAATAGGACACTCCAGATCATTGTGGAATCCGACTTTTTTTACTTTTCGTGTTTAAGCGATGTCTGATTTCAAACGGGAGCAATAATCGGCAATGTGTGAACGCCGCGTAAACGTTTCAATTTTCAGTTACGATTCACAGGATCTTAATCAGACTTGGGACAAATTCGAATCTAGAATTGTCCTGTCAAGGACAACAGTAAAAATATAAATTAAAAATCGTGAATGTGTAACCCTGGCTTAAATCGACTCTATTTTAATGTCTCCGCGACAAATTGTCAGCGGGGCTTATTTTTTTATATCCCTGTCTTTCCGCCTGTAAATCTAATTTACAATAACAGTGGTATAAATATTAAATGCTACCTCTCTATCAGCATATATTCTAAATCCCAAATTAAGTTAAGTTTCTGCTTTAATGTAATTTTTTTAAACATTTTTGAAATGAGTTATCTAAGCAAAAGCAAATTCAGGATATGATTAAGATGTTTAAACTATTTTTGCCGAACATTGCTTTAAAACACATTTTCTAATATACATATGGAAATTGGGCATATTGTTTTTCTTTCTGTAGAACCTCTAGTCTTGTTTTCATTCTGAATTTTGCCCAATATTGTAATTATCTATAGGCGAGCGCCAAAACAAGGATTCCGAGGTTTTTAATGCACCTACCGAACACTATATACTAGAATATATATAATTGAGTTGAATTTTGAATAGGGAAGTATAAATCCAGAGTACTTCATGTGGCTGTTTCATATCTCTATCTTTGTTTCGGGTTGTCTTTTCTTATTTGAACAACAATAGTGTATGTTTCTATAAGGGCAACTACAATACTCAGCTTACAATGTATATTGTTATGTAAAGTATTTGGAATTTGCTTTTATGCATTATAACAAAGGGACAATCAAACTCATTACCAGAAGACAAACTGAAATCGCACACACGTCATAGCAAAAAATCAAACAATAAAAAAAGACCAGCGCCAGTCTTCAAAGCACCACACATAAACCTAAGGATCAACAAATACCTAACAAATACTGGAAGAGGTCTTAGATGTCCCTAAAGGGTTAGCAGATCCTGCTCCACATGTATCACTAGTCTTGATGGTCATGTATAATTAAGCTGACAAGTCTCGAGCATTCTAAATTATGTCATACTTGAGGAAGATTACAGAGGAATGTGGTATCAACACTTAGAAAATATCCTTGTCTCAGATATCCCCTAATGGTCAACCTACTCGTGATGGGTCCGTAAATCAGTCAAGGGAGGACTGCAATTTTATCTGGTTGATACCCTAGGTTTTATGAGCTTCTTTGTAAGCAGCAACCCTCTACCACATAAATCATGTAAACTTCATAACATGAAATCAATTTGGATATTTCCTCCATATAAAGGAACTTCATCCATAGAAAATGTAATGTTCACAATAAGGAAGCTGAAACTATAATTGTGAGTCTACACACAATAGCATTCCCCAATTCCGCACTACTCTATGCACATCCTCATGTCTTGTACTATAACCGTACATCCTTCTATACCAATCCATTCGTTACGGAGGAGCTGCGTTTACCAGACAAATTAACAGACATGCAGACCAAATGACAGATGGACGCGGACACACGAATGGATGGACATGGTGATTCGTATATACACCTACAGCTTTGCTTACAGGAGGTATACTCATGATTTCTTTTGTATTATTCACAGCAGACCATATATAGCTCAAGGTTAGATAAGGTTTGTAAACAATTATATCTGTGTTAACCTTGACGTTAATTTAATGTACGACGAATCCAGAGTCACATATTTGAAATGTTTAAACTTAGATGATTGGCCAAATTATTTTTATTTCAAAAGTAGTCAATTATATTTTTAGTTAACGTCGCTCGACTCTGGTAATCTATTAGTAACGTGAATGCTTTGCACGTATACGTATGAAGTACTAGGGTCGTTCTTGGTCGGCTATTGGTATTTGCAACCTGATCCCAAGCACGCACTCAGTGGGGGCGACCTGGTAGAAACCTATTTTTCATTCTTCTATACTATCAGATTATTACGTGGCGTTTCCCAGATAAATTATGGGATAACCTTTGTACATACATGGTTTCATGAGAAATAAACTATCTAATAAACTTTTTATCAGCAGAGGGGTCTGTGTCAGTCCTCGAGTCTTTGCGTCGTGGGCTTACATTGACCGAAGAATTATAATACATCTGTGGCTGTGTCAACAAATTGTCATATAACTAGGACGTGTCTTAAGATGGTCTCAGAACAATACATTGTATACTTAACTATAGAAACCACTAAATAAATAACCAGCAAACCCCCTGAATGACTGCGAGTACTAGGCAGAATAACCAGTGGCAGATCACGAGGGCCGTAGAGGGTGTACGCACCTCTTACTTGCACTTTTCTTTTTATTAGGACTATACTATAATTAATCCCACTAGATATCGTTGTTAACCTTGTCATTTCACGTATATCTATTTTTATGGGACAATTCGTTATATATAAATAATTTGTTTGTTTCTATTTACGTGTAATAAATTATTGATTAATATTTCAACGTAATATGATTTGGCAAATTGCCACCGTGGAGTTGACCAACGTCCCTCGGTCATTATTAAAGTTAATAAACTCATCATAGATACCAGGACTACATTTTGTATATACGCCAGACGCGTGTTTCGTCTACAAAAGACTCACAAGTGACGCTCGAATACTCAGGATTGCTTAGGTTAAAAATGACAGGCATGATGCCTTCAAAGCGACAAAGGATGGAACAAGGACGTATTGACCCTTATTTCACAATTCCACCCAACAGAAGGTAATACTCTATTACAGTCACATAATAACAAAATATTCCACAGCTTTAGTATTTACATACAAAACATGTTTAACCCCACACGCCCCAGTCCATTTGTGCCTGATTGATAATAATCCCAGTCAGTAATTCCTATTAAATTAAAAGTCAATAGTACGGACCGTTTGTTTTTCTCAGGGGGGAAGGAGAGGAAAGGGTAGGGGTAATTTTGAACTTGTTTGTTTCTGAAACAACTATGATTGTACCTTGGTTGAAAACAGTAATCTAGTCCACTTGTTTTTCTATAAGACAAAATTAATTTCAAACAAATTCATTATTTGAATTTTTATTTTTACTATTTTTATAAAAGAAGACCAACGTATTTTTTTTTTCGCATGTAAATCCCAGGCAATCCCCCTAAAAATTAAATGATACGTGCCTTAACTTTTGTTGGTGTTTTAATTACTTTTCTTCTTTTCCTTAATGTTTTAACAGGATATGACTGTAACCGGAAAATCTGTTTCGCCGAAATGTTATAGTGAGTCCTTTTTTCAAGGACCGACTGCAACTTGCCTACTGGGAATCCCCCTTTCTCAACCGTCATTCACAACTTTATTGTCATTTAAGACTCATTCGTATAAAGCCTTTGATTGATATTGAACCACTCATTTCCCTTGTTGGGTGAAACATTTCAACCGTACATTTGAATAAAAAAAATGCTTGTTTGTCTTTCTTTATTTAAGTCGCGGTCGTATCTTACATTTCATTAAATGACCGTAAATCTTGTTTACAACAAGAAACCTGTGAGGTTATGCTAATTAATCTTACAACAAACGTCAGTCACCGTTGCAATTATTCATCTCTCCTTCGACTTGATTAGGATAGTGATCCGTTTTTATCCTGCAATATGGTGTCCTACACTGTAAAAACAGTGTTTAGATCCTAAACACTTATCTAAACACTTTTTCTGTGTACGTTTTGAAACGCGTTTAGCATCTAAACATGTTTAGATTTAAACAAGTGTTTAGATTTAAACAAGTGTTTAGATTTCAACAAGTGTTTAGATGTTATATGTTTAGACCTTCTAACGGTTAGCCTACTAGTACTTTGATTTCACAGGAACTACTTGTGTGGTACAGCACTACAGGTTGAATAGTCCACACTGTTTTGTAAAATATACTATGCACGTGTACATTTCTGCTTTCATGTTCTTGCAATGATTTTTACCATAATAAAATTATTTTACTATACAGATACAGCCTACAGCCCTACAGATATCGCTATCCTGTATCTGTATACTATACAGATATTGCTGTAAAGCTCCGCCCACTGCCGGACTGAGTATTGTATGAACCTGCGTGACCTCAGAATGTGTATTGCAGTCGCATTCCAATGACGTATTGTTTGACCTTATGCGAATTAACGATTACTTTTATACGTTGTGTTTGTTTTCAAACATTGCATAAGAGCAATAAGAATACCCCAATTTTGTGATAACATACACACACGAACAGCAGATGACAATTGTCGATTTCAAAACTTGAATGTGTAACAATATTAATATCAACCATGTAAATTTTAGCATGCATGTTTAGTGAATGTCAAGTCTGAAGCGTAGGACAACTCATACACTTCTGTTTCAAATTGGACAATGTTTTGTTGTTTGTTTCTACTGTTAAAATAAGTTGTTATGTTAATAGTTATCAAAAGTACCAGGATTATAACTTAGTACCCAGACGCACGTTTCGTCTATATAAGACTCATCAGTGACGCTCAGATAAAAATATTTAGTTTTTCGAAAAAAATCAAAGTAAAAGAGATGATTATTCACCTTGAGCGATGTATTATTGTTGACCATTCCAGATTCTTTTTTTGCGAACCAATCTCTAGCTGAATATGTGATTTAATTTTACTACGCTTGCCTCAGGGGATTTCAAATCGAAAATAAATGCAAAAAAAAGTGATTGTTTGTGTCATTCAAAAGACAAACAATAACAGAATTAATTTCAGGATAAAGCCAATAACTGTTCAGTGTCTTAAAATATCAGCGGTATTTGTACTCGGCTCGAAACAGAAGTAATAGCCGGCTTATGTTCGCATTACACCTGTTTCTTAGCCTCGTACAAATACAGCTAATATTTAAAGACACTTATATTATATTTAATGTCTATTTAACTTCACTTTTACACTATATGTTCACGTAACAAACCGTCAAATATGTGCTATTTTATGTTTCGGCCAATAAAGGGTTAGTAATGTTTTTGCTTTGCTCCGCTCCTCGAAAGATTCTATTCTACGTCTCCTTTCCAAAGTCCTGATTATACCATTTCTGGTATCCGAGAAAATATGATATGTCATAGAATGTATATCAAAGCTGTCCTAAGATACGTAGTCATACCTATGCATAATACTCGTATGGCTGTCATGACTTAGGGACACATTTCCTTTAGTTAAAATAGACAAAAACAAATAAAAAAATGACCATTCTCATTATTTACGACTCTGCGTTCATGTTTTTTCGAACCGGAATGGTTATCTGATCGTGAATATATAACGACTCGTACATCGAGTACCTACATTTGTACTTGACGAAATGCCGCGCAAAAAACGTTTATAAAGTACTAAATAAGGAAAGATATAATATGTATAGTTATTATATACAAATTCATGGGTAAGAAAAATAGTCTAAGATTTACGTAGCAGGAAATTCAAATTTTAATTGACGAAGTGGAGAAAAACAAATCTTTACTATTTAGCCGACTGAGCAACACAACTATTATTTCTATCATAATTAACATGAAAATAATCACCGAAAGTAACTTACATTTTAGTTGATAACCATAAGGCCATCACCAGACGGGTCAGTCATATCGCGAAAACTCTTCAATTCTTCAATTCTCAATTTAAGATTTACGAAAAATGTCATGACATATCGTAACTTTGGACAGTTTTGAAAACAAATCTTACGACTATGGCATGTCCTACAACTATCATAAGACATGGCTCAGACTACTATGAGAGTCCTGTGAGTTGTCAATTTGACTATCATATCACATTTCCTATATCTTTCTATCAGATTTCGTCCATTTTTGTACACAATATTTGACACTGAACGTTAGACGCCCCTTTGTCACTGTCAGTACTGTGGTGTCTTTTTCACGTTTTTGCATGCCGTCTTATATATATATATATAATGATGGTGGAACTTTCTAAATCATGATTTTTTTTTATGTGTTTTGTATTTCAAAATCAATGAATATATACACATGGAAAAAGTAATGAAACGCCGTATTTTCTTTTTAACCTTAGAGACTAGCCTCCTTTTTTTGGATAAGATATGATAAATTATTTGTATAATAATAAATAAACATTGTTTTAAGATAACAGGATTCGATTTAATGGTAGATTTTTTTTTTTCGTTTCTGTTAAATTTATACTCAATTTTTATATAAAAAAGTGACGAAATTGTGTAGAGACCTCTATTGTTGAATACTACTATATGTTGCCCCCTATATACATGTATGTCCTTAACTTGTGTTTGTTGTCCGATTGCTGTCCTATTGACGTATAATCTACATCTCCAGACCTACAGTTTTAGTTCGGTTTGGTGTAATTTTTGAATATGTTAGAAAAATCAAAATTGACAGGGTTATTGAGTTAAGATAAGTTGCATTTCATTCGCTAAATAATATGATTAGAGGAAGAGGAAGATGAACCAAGGATAGATCTACATAAATTTATACAGATAAAGTAAACCGAATGAAAAAAAATCTTGTTTCAATCTTTAAATGTGTTTCTACTGTATTAATTATTGAAGACATGTCGTATCTTTAAGTCTGGTTGATCTGCAGCGTAATACCCTTAAGTATGATCCTCCTTAAATTCGAGCATAAAATAAAAAAATAAAATAATTGAATATGGAAAACCCGACCAAAGAGCAAAGAACGGCAGGAAGGTCACCAATAGGTGTTAAATGCAGCGAGAAACTCCCGCACCCGGAATTGTGCTTCAGCTTGCTCCTAAGCAAACAAATGTATATAAGCTAAATTAGAATACAGATAGATAGATATACATCACAGTTTTGCCAGAAATTACAAAAAAATGTGTTTTTATCGGTTGGACTTTGAAACACTGATTTGGATTTACATTGAATACAAAAATAAATCATACATTAAGTTCCCACCTATTGAAGGAAAACAAATACAATGTTTAATCGTAAAATTGTCAAAAATTTTGCTAGTCTCGCTACACACGATGATGTTGTTTTTTTTTATTTTTTATTTTTTTTATTTTTAAATCAAATGGAATTACACACCTTTCAAAATCCAGGGTCTGCTCCTACAGGTCAGAGTATTTTGAACTGTGCAAAATATCTGATGTAGTTTATGCACACTTTTACTGTGCATGGTCCATATTATAGCACAGTAATAAAAAAGAGACTTTACCCAGGTTATGTGTTGAAAACAATGAGGATAAACGCAGTTGTTATGCTGTTTACGGGAACAGTAAATAGAACTTATCGAGTCTACATTTATTTCGATTAAACTCAAGCGATGTTTAAATAATGTTTAAATAGTCCTATTTCAATAACTTATATCACAAAACAATATAGAGCGTTTTTTGTTTTCAATTTCAAAATAACTTTTTCCATGTGTATTTATAGACTGTTCAAGAATCTTAATAATGAAACTTATTTTACGGCAGTTTGCAGGATGTTAGACTAGAAGTAAAAGTCGAAGCCTTTTGGGCTACATGTATATAGCTAGCTAGGACACAAGATGTTGTTTCAAGGTTAATATAGGTAAACTGATTTAAATAGCAATTACAGTCAATCTTATGAAAAGACAGTCACTGCGGAAACTATGATGAGCTCTTCGAAATTATAAAGCGTATTGATAGTACAAATGTATAACATAATCATTTTGTAACATTCAAATAACATCGACCTAATAAACATTTTCGTAAATTCCATATTCTACAAGCCGTGCACTTGCCTGTCTAAACTGATTAGTGTATTAATATGCAATGTAGGCATTTTAATTACATCATTTTGAAATTGGCGTACCACACGGCCGTTTCTTCATTGAAAATGACACATTGATTATCATAACAAATATTAGGTGAACACAAATTTAAAATAAACTGAAAATAGGTGCATATCCCTTGTTGATGTGTGCAAATGTTAAATGCTTATTCAGCAAAGTGAAATTGCCTTTTAAATTTGTTACACACTATATTTTCTAAATAAAACGTATAGTTGTCACACATTATTTTGGTACAAAATTTTATATTTCAAACTGTCTAATTATATTGTTTTCTATTATGTACATTTCGTATACTGCATGCGTATTTAATTTATTCAATAATAAGAATGATCTCGAAAGTCGCTATGAATTTACATGTCCGAAATATTTGTTTACATCTGAAACATGTAAGATCATAAATTTCTGTTTGTCAATAACCTTTTAAACTTTAAGCTAATGCAAACATGTTACAATTTCGTTATGCAACTTTTATACGGTCATATCAAATACATGTATACACATAATTTAATTCACCGATAGATTGATCACCTATCGTAATTCTCTTTGATAAACGTATTCAATTTGTTATCTAATTTCTGTTGACGAAATGACCATTACAAACTTTGTCGTAAGCAACGCTATTTGGTATTTAAAGAAAGATAAATTTATATTCAGGGACTCCGTTTGGATATGCCAACAAGAGCACATGAACTGCGTTCGGATTTTCCATCGCATTCATATACATTGTTTTTGATTTAAAATAACTAAGTTGTAATACTGATACTTTATATTTGGACTTAATTAAATGAATTTGGACTTTACCAATTTGTTTATGTTTACTGTATTGAACTGCCGACTTGTGTGTGAATAAAGAGCTAGTACCCCGCATTGTGGATCGTTCCCAAAGACGGAATCCCACCCAAAGCCGTTCTGGCAATAGTTATTTAGAAAGTATCAAAATCTTTCTTCATAATTTGGTGAACTTTCTTAAACATATACGATTGCCTTTTCTATGAAAAAGAAGCTTATTGTGCACGCCGCTTGATATGCATGCCAAACTTATGTAAGTATTGAATAAAGATGCAAAATATTTATCACTGAGACAGCAAACTAACAGACAAAATAAAAACAAAACACATGCGTTTGGTACCCATCTTCTGACTTTCTTTGTTGGAATCAATATAGATCAGCTCTAAATCGATTAGGGTGTAAAAAGGGAGTCGTAACATCTTAAGGAGCGATATTCCATTTCATAAAGAACAAAAACCTTAAGTTGATATGACGACTTTTATTGACCACGGTTTTGAGATTTTTTTCGAGGTTTATAAATTTTGATGATTGATAAACTATAACAAGGTTAATGAGAGAACATTCATAGAATGCAGGTGCAATATTTACCGCGCTGAAGTATGTTCATTATTCATTTTTCATTATTCAATAATGAATAATGAAATAGTTCATTATTCACTATTCTATGTTAAATCATGAATAATAAATAATGATAAAGTTTATATTTAATTATTCAAATTGAAAAATGCCTAATGAAATTAAAAAAAAATGACTGTAACACTAGTACTTAGTCTTTATCCCGTATTTTGGAACTCGTCGATTTGGTGCTATCCAACAAATATTCAAACTAATATACTAAGAAAAAAGTCACTCTTTGAAATTTTCCTCTTTATCTATTTTTGTTTAGTTTTGGAGCTTAAACGAGGTGATTTCCCTATCTATTTTAACAGAATTTTCTTTGTAAATGATAATAAACGATATAAACGACCTACATATATACCAAAACATTTATAAAAAAATATCATACATTGTCTTTTTTTTAGTTTACAGATATATCTTATATCACATTCGAAAGCTCACCAAAAGAGTAATAAAAGGTATATAGTAAATATGTTCCACGACGGCTATTAGAGGAGTTACGGAAAACCTAAATGTCGATATACGCGTGAACATTAAAAAATAGCTTATTTGGAATAATGGACTGCTGCGACCCGCCATTCCTTACGGACAGAACACTTTATACACCTTCTGAAAGCTTGTTGATAGAAGAACAAAATAGATATAAAACAATATGTGCCACAATGACGTAAGATAGGTTATGGAGAACATAAATACTAAAATTCGATTGAAAATTCAGAAATAGCCAATTTTGAATAATGGAATGGACATTTTAAATAAAGGAACGGATTGATGTGACGCTTTAAAATTACATATATGTCTTATACCTTATTCGCAAGATTATCAATAGAGGAACATAAGGTACATAGTAAATATGTTCCGCAACGCATATTAGAGGAGTCACGGAGAACATAAATGTCAAAACACGCACGCGTGCATTTAAAAAAAAAAACTATTTTAAAGAATGGAATGGATTGCTGCGACCAGTTAGCCTGTATTTTCATACATATATTATATAAAAAAGAAGATGTGGTATGACTGCCAATGAGACAACTACCCGCAAAAAGACCAAAATGAAACAAACATTAACAACTATAGGTCACCGTACGGCCTTCAACAATGAGCAAAGCCCATACCGCATAGTCAGCTATAAAGGGCCCCGATAAGACAATGTAAAACAATTCAAACGAGGAAACTAACGGCCCTTATTTATGTAAAAATATGAACGGAAAACAGATATGTAACACATAAACAAACGAAAACCATCGAATAACAGGCTCCAGACTTGGGACAGGCACATACTTAAATAATGTGGCGGGGTAAAACATGTTAGCGGGATCCCAACCCTCCCTCTGACCTGGGACAGTGGTATAACAGTACAACATAAGAACGAACTATTAAAAATCAGTTGAAAAAGGCTTAACTCATCAGATAGACAAAACATACAAGTGGACGTGGCCGGGTACTTATACATCCCGACACAAAAAGACACAATGAACAGATCTGAGAGCACTCGCAGTTTTCTGACAGCTAGTTCAAAGCCACTTACAACTAATAAAAAAATCATGCCTCTAAGACTAAACAATCAATCCGTACACATCCAACATACAATGGATTTAGTGGAAATACGTCACAAACAAACAGAGAAAAACATTATACCCACTTCGAAAACTCATCAATAGAGATACAATAGGTAAATTGTAAATATGTTCTGCAACGCCTATTAGAGGAGTAACGGAGAACTTAAATGTCGAAATACGCGTGAACATTAAGAAATAACTTATTCTAATAATATAACAGACCCATCAGCCCCTAGATACAGAAAATGTCGTACACCTTTTGAAAGGTTGTTGATAGAGGAACAAAATGGGTATAAACAATATGTGACGCAACGACAATAAGGGGTTACGGAGGACCTATATGCCAAAAATTATGCATGAAAATTCAAAAATATCCAATTTTGGATGATGGAATGGATATTTAAAATAATAGAATGCATGGACTGCTGCGACTCTTCATCCCATAATTTAAAAAATAGTGTTTACACCTCATTCGAAAGCTTGATAATAGAGGAGCAAAATATATATACATTTAGGTGTATAGTAAATATGTTCCACAATTAGAGGAGTCACGGAAAACCTAAATGTCGAAATAAGCGTGAACATTAACAGAAATAACTTCTTTTAAATAATGAAATGGACTGATGCGACCCACTAGTCCCTTTGTTAGAAAAGTTTATACACCCTTAGAAAGCATGTTGATAGAAGAACAACATGCATGGATATGATAAATATGTGCCGCAATGACTATTAGAGAGGTTACAGAGGTCATGAATACCAAAATACACATGAAAATTTAGAATTAGCCAACTTTGATAATAAAAAGGACTGCTGCGGCACTTCGGGCCATAATTACAGATGTATTTTATACCTCATTCGAAAGCTTACCAATAGAGGTACACAAGGTGTTAAGGTATATAGTAAATTTGTTCCGCAACGCATATTAGAGGAGTAACGGAGAACCTAAATGTCGAAATACGCCTAAACATTAAGAAATTGCTTATTTTGAGTAATGGCATTGACTGGTTCGAGCCTCTAGCGCCTATATACAGAACAGTAAATAAACTTTTTAAAAGCTTGTTGATAATGGAACAAAATGGGTATACACAGTAAGTGACTTAATAACAATATTAGGGGTTATGGAGAGCATGAATGCCAAAATAGAAATAAGAAAGAGCCATTTTTGATTAATGGAATGGACTGCTGCGACTCTTCAGCCCCTTATTACTTATATGTCTTAGACCTCATTCGAAAGCCAATCAACAGAGGAACCAAAGGCATAAAATTAATATGCTCCGCAACGCCTATAAGGAGAGTCACGGAGAACCTAAATGTCGAAATTCGTGTGAGCATTAAGAAATAGCTTATTTTGAATAATCCAATGGACTGCTGCCCCTTATTACTAAAATATTATATGCCTCATTTCAAAGCTTACCAATAGAGTATCTAGGGGCATGCTCATGCGGATTTGAACATATAGCTTCAAATCTGTTTTGTTAATTCCTCTTTCAACAATCTGAAAAGGGTAAATAAACTTTCTGTAGAAAGGGTTTGCGGGTCCCAGCAGGCCATTTCATTATTGAAAATAAGTTTATTTCTTAATGTTCATGCGTATTTCGACATTTAGGTTCTTCATTTCTCCTCTAATAGCCGTTGCGGAACATATTGAATTTATACCTTTTGTTGCTCTGTTGATAAGCTTTTGAATACTTCAAGTAAACAGAATCGCTGTGCATCATGTCACTTTAAGCCTTTTTCTTGAAGCACATGGGGGTATCTGGTTTAGTAGCTTATTCTTAAATGACTTGGTTAGTATCTTAAATAGATAATATAATCGCAATTTTACATTAGACGTTTTACTAAAACACTTAGTAAATTAAAACAGGGAAGTGAAAAGATGCAGAGAGAGCAGAACAGCTCTTCTTATTCCACTGATTGAAAAGTTCTAACAGACTTTTTTAAACTGCTTCTGCCACTAAAATTCCGTGCAAAAAATGATGCTGCAATTTATCCACTTTATATCAAACCAATGTATCGTTCTGTCATTAATGAGTTTTATTTACTTAATTCAAATGGACTTAATTCACAGGGACATATAGGTGCAGAAGAGTTTATGAGGTTATTGCATGAACTTAAAACCTATCATGCTTATCATTTAGTGCACATTTTACCAGTTTGTTTGAGATGCACTGGATATAGACATGAAGGACTAAATCAGCGTTCAGAATGTATTTATGCGACACCTTACCATATTCCTATTATAGTCCTGTCTGTCCGATTTACTAGTAGAACTACAACAGGTCATGATACATAATTAGTACACAATTGATTACCATTTGTCTTTATTTTAATCATATATAAGTTACTAGTAGTTATTGATTTATTGATAGAAAAAAAACACACTGAAAAACAATAAACAGAAAAAAAGAAATTTTAAAAGGCCATATTTTGAATGAACATTCAAATTTTTTGTACCATTTTCAAAGGTCTCAAGGTCTATTGATTCACGGAAATGTGTTTTTTTTATGTATTAATGAAACAATTTCTCATTAAATTTCCAAATATAGGCAACCAATGTTCAATATTTATAATTCGATAAAAAGGAAACAAATCAAGGCTGCAAACAAAAACTAAGGGAAACGCATCAATCGCTAAAAGAAAATAAAGGAACAACCGAAATACTTAACTTCAAACAAAATATCTATGTAAAACAATCCCTTATAGCCTGGCCAAAAGAAACGCTCGAAAGCTTATAGATACGGACCAACTAATAAACAACTGTCAAATTATTGACTTGGTACAGGCCATTATTTAAAAAAAAATAGAAAAATGTTTTAGTTCAACCAGGTTTATGTGTTTTTATTGTTGGTTATTGTTTTAATGTGTTATTGTGTATCATTCAGCTTGTTGATTTTTTGGCTTTGTTACTTTGTTACTTGTGTAGCTCATTTGACAAAATAATGTCCTTTTTCAATTACTGTTGTACAGGGAACTTAGACTCTCTTGATTGGGTATTGTAAAGTTTCTCAACGTGACAGTTTTATTTCTTATTTACCTCCTTCAAAGTCATCAATCCTACATGCATACCTGGAATAACTTTTATAGTTAGGTAATTAGGTTTCATGATTGATTATGGTCTACTCACCAACCAAAGACACAAGGATATGAATATTACAGTATAGCCTTCATCATGAAAAAACTCCTTGATTGTATTTAAAGCAACAGAAGTATACCGCTGTTCAATAGTCATAAATTTAAATCTAATCAAACAATAAAACAAATTCGAATTACAAGTCAAAACCGAACATTCAATTAATAAGAGGAAACAGAACATCAAAAGCACTGAACTACAACGAAAACAAACGGCAAGTTGAACACACATAGAAACTGTATTGTCAGGAATAACATTTAGAGAAACAGTTCAAAGAGATTATTCAAAAGCAGAGACCAAGTTTAGGGTAAATGTTGATGAGCTTCTAGCATATTAAAGCATATAAAATATCAGGACCCTATCATTTCTGTCATCAATACAAGTGTTATCTACAGATAAAAGATCAATTTCAATGAGTAAATAAGCCATATGGTACTAGAATCATATTCAAAACAGTGTGGTCCTGGCCATTGATTGACGACCTAAATTATCCCATTGACTGGGACAGATTAGGTGAACGTTTGTCTGTAACGACCATTGCTTACTTCTTACTTATTACATAATTTAAACTTTGGGGTCACCAAAGGTTTTTAACACCTTTAATAATAAAATAATTCAAAACATTATTCTGGAATAACCTTTATGTTTTGATTTATATTATTGATATAAATCAACACATCGTATTAATCCGGATTCGTTTTTCGAATTGCTTTATTTAGGTGTTGAGAACCTTTGGTGACCCCACAGATTCAGTGTCTTTAACAAGTACATAGTGAGCAGTGATTGCTACCGACAAACGTTCACCTAATCTGTCCCAGTCAATGGGATAGTTTAGGTCGTCAATCAATGGCCAGGACCACACTGTTTTATGATTCTAGTATGAAACATCATCTCACTTAACAGACCTAAACAAAAATTATATGCTTTCTCCGAAAATTGAAGTTTTTTTTAGCATTGATAGCATAAAGAACTCGCATTACATTTCATAAGCAATGCGCCTCCGGAGTACTTTTATGAATGTTTCTTCAGCAGGAGAGCTTAAATGAGTTAACAAATGTCTATGCAAAGATTTCGAAATGTCGACTACTTTTTTTTTGCACTTATCTCTAAAGTTTGATTCCTCCCACACCAATGAATGAGAAAGTGAGCTTAACATGCTTAAGTGGAAGAATCGGAGTTACAAATAAATAATCATGCATATTATATATACATTCGGAAGCATAGGTATTTCCTTCCAAAAATCGCAACTTTGCACGAGTTAACAAATACTACTGTATCATTTTGTCCACTATCGTAATTGCTATTGTGACTATGTTGAACGCATCTATCCCATCGAGCATGAGATAACGGATAAAACAGATACAGTTAAGTCGGCCTTTATCTTGACTTACATCTAAACATTGACAATGAGGGTCTAAGTAGTGCACATTCTAGCAACCAGCGCCTGCATACTGAGTATATATCTCTAAATTGATACGGTTTTCCCGATCTTGTATTTCCTAGGATTGCTGCTCACAAGGAAGTTATTAAACCAAGAGTTCTAAATGGTGAAGTTAAAATCATCCCTTCGTTAATGTAACAGACGCCATCACGAGACGGGTGGCCGTTATGGAATAACAGTTTCACAGATGATATTGTATATGTTTCTTAAGTGGTAACATTAATCCCCTTTCATTTGCATGGATATGACCTACCGGAGTAGACTATATACCGGATGTGTAATAACATAAACAACACGACGAGTGCCACATATGGAGCAGGATCTGCTTACCCTCCCGGAGCACCTGAGATCACCTCCAGATTTGGTGGGGTTGTGTTGCTTAGTCTTTAGTTTTCTATGTTGTTTCATGAGTACTATCATTTGTCTGTTTGTCGTTTTTTCTTTTTTAGCCATGGCGTTGTCAGTTTATTTTCGATCTACATGTATGAGTTTGACTGACCCTCTGGTATCTTTCGCCCCTCTTTTGCAAAACAAAGTTTACCTTATATCCTCCTCCTTGCGTTGTGTCATATATTTCATATTACAGCACTTATGCAAACAGTTTGTTACTGAAGTCAGACTAAGATAACTATTGACAACAAAATTCTCTGCAATAGTAAAAAAAAATGAAAAAAAGGTATATATATTGCATGCGTCCAAAGCGCTTTTCCGGGTTGATCTTAATCATTTACGCTCAGAGCCTGATATTTGAAAGACGAGAATGTAAGAAAAACAACAGAAACAGTTGAAGAGCTATTGACCAAAAGAGCAAAAAGATAAAGACAACAAAGTTGACTGTCAGCTGCACTTGGTGGACTGAAATATTAGTTTTTTTTTTATTTAAATATTTATTA
The DNA here is from genome assembly GCA_019925275.1 of Mytilus edulis. Taxonomy (NCBI): domain Eukaryota; kingdom Metazoa; phylum Mollusca; class Bivalvia; order Mytilida; family Mytilidae; genus Mytilus; species Mytilus edulis. Next base: position 36,737,761 of record CM034354.1, read on the forward strand.
TTGGACAATTCTAGGGAATTAAAGGAATTGCAGAATAAAAACTCCTTTTTTTGCTGGCTTGGTTTCTTAAAAAAAAATCGAAATAATATTTGTTATAACAAATGTAATTTCAACTGATCTTACGCTTTAATTTGCATATGGACAGTCTATTTGAGTATGTGTGTGATAGGGATAATTGTCGTTACAACTATTATTGATTCTAATCACTTATCAGTGTCACCACGCAGATACATAAAAGAACTGACGGTATGATACTAGTATGGGACAAATAGTTGAACACTAATTAATGAATTTATCTCAAAAACCTGTATATATACGGACTGGTCCATGATGACAGGTAATAACATCTGAGCAGTTAAAATTAAATTAGAAATATATTATAATTGCTTCCTTTGTTGAAACACCATTTAAAACAAATAATATAAAAGGTCAAACACTTATTCAAGCATTTAAGAGACAAAAGTCAAAACATAAAAGCGCTTTAAATGATGAAATCACCTGAACGTTTGAAAAGTCCTTGGTTTATCCTTTGTCTAAAGCGTTTGAAAGATAAAGAATTTTGAAGACTTCAAAATGGCGCAAATTTGTATTTTATTTATAGTTAAATGGCAAAAACATTTTTTTTTCTGTTTTATAAATTGCAATAAGAATTTTATTTAGAGAAAGAATCATACCAAAACAGGAGGAAACATCAGGAATCTTTTACGTGAGTATTTCTTTATATTTGACTTGTTTTTCTAGTTGTTATATGTATGATAAAATGTAAACAAAAAATCTACTGAACCCATATGATCATGTACAAGTTCTATAGCTGATATATATGTGTTCAAACAGCACAGTCAATTGTTGTTTGTTATACATTTTTTCAAGTATTTTTTTATTCATATTTTGGACATCTTCACTCGCCTGTCCAGAGCCAAACTGACCCCTCTTTAAGTTTGTCTTGTCTTGACTTAATCTTAATGGTTTATATATTGTTATTAAAACAAACGACGTATCATATATGTAGACACAAAATGAAATAAACAGTACTGGTATACAATATGAATTTGAATTATACAAAAGGTGGGTGATAACAATGATTTAGCGATAATACCGTGTCATAAATATGCAAATGTAGCTATTGTGTTTCTTTGAAACTTTCATGTAAACAAGTACCTGTGTTACTTAGTATTCTTAAATCAAGATACAGGGGCAGACCAGCCATTATCAGAAGGGGAAAAAGGGGGGTGGTCCAATAAAATTGAGAATGGAAATGGGGAATGTGTCAAAGAGACAACAACCCGACCAAATAAAAAACAACAGCAGAAGGTCACCAACAGCATACATTCCAGGAGTTTTAACCCAACTTAATCCGCCCGAGAGACATACTATACATAACACCTCATATGTGAAATATTTTACATTAACTTTATCATCATACATTTTCTTAAAAAAAACTAAAACTTTAGCATTTTATATCATGTAACTTTAATATAATAAGAACTTGTTCAAATAGCGTAGAATGCTAAAATTTTAGTTTCATAAATTTTATCGGTTTTTTTTGGCAGCTAAAATTTTAGCCGTAAGAGTTTTGAATTAAGATTTTCGGTAGGCTAAAAAATTAGTTTTAGTATATGAATTTATTTTGTATTATATATAAAAAGGGAATGCTAAAGTTATAGCAAACATGTTATTCCTTTTCTTTTTATTGCAGGATGATACTTAACCAGTTGGGAACTTTCTTTTCTTATTTCTTAAATAGATAAATTGTATTCAGCTGAATGATAAACAAGCTGAATGCAGTTTCTCTGGCACAAAAGAAATTAAGGTTTTTCAACATAGATGCAAATTGTTTCTCTTTATGAAATGGTTATTTAAAAGGCTATATGTAAGTAATCAGACATTTAATTTAAAACACAGGTTTTAGCGAAAAAACGTAGAATTTTAGCCATTTGGCAATGATTCAAAACAACCCATTTTGAGAATGAAAATTGCAGAGTATCAAAATTTATTGCAGTCCGTTATATACACTTATTCTGCCATCGGTGTATTGATAATTTTTCCACATTTTACTGTAAATTTGTCATTTTTTTTTATAAATGTATATAATGTTACCTTAAATCGGTCATTTGATCAAGATAATTTTTTAATATGTTTTGACAATAGTATTGGAAGTAACTTGAACCAACCACAGCTTTATTAAAAAAAAAAAAATTTTGAGTAATTTTTTTCTCACATCGGTCAGGAAATGTAAAAAAAAAATAGAACAACAATTAGAGAACACTGCTCAATACATTTCATGATTATATTTGGTTTCATATCATTTTTCTTCTAGTGGGGAAATGTTGTTTGTATGACACTGCATTTATCATATAAAATCAACATTATTATATCTTAATGAATTATTAAAATAAACTTTAAATTTGTTTGTATAGAAAAATGCTTCATATATCATTGGACACTTCATTTCACAAAACTTCAACACATATTTGAGCTGTTTGGAGAGCTGCATCTTGTTTACCAGTTCAAGCCTAGAAAAAGACTATTGAAGTATTGCCCTTTTTATATTTTACCTCAATATTTGCCCCAATTTCTAAACCAGAAAAATATAAAAGTTTCAAGATTAAAAAAAAATATATATATTATTTTTTTCTTTTTTAAACAAATCTTGTTCTGAAGTTTACACCACAATATAATATAATCATTTTTGGGGGTTATAATTAGAACATCCTTATTGATGCATTTCATAAAATATGCTTGTGTCATAAAAACAATTGACGGCAAATACCCTTTGAAGAGAAAACCAACCTTTGATTTGATAAATAGATAACAAGCATCGAGTTTTATATTTTTCCAAAAGAATTGCAAACATATGAAAGCTCAAATTAAAAAACAAAATATGCATATAACAAAATGGTTAAGTTTCATTATTAAACTCATGTACATATACTTTTTTTTCCTGAAGAAATTCTTTAATTTGTATACACAACAGGCATGGGTCTGTCACTGAAATAAACTATTATCTGATTGTACATATACAACGTGCTCAATATCCATGCCTTTTCGGTTGATTGTTTACTATAAGGTGACAATTTGTAAATTTTGGAATCGAAACACGGCATTTAATGACCTGGCATATTTGTTAAATCATTACAGACAGATAGAAAACAAATTACGATTATACGATATAGTTTTGAATAAAAAAAAAACTCTTGCACAGAAGTCAAAGTTTAAGAAAATAGAAATCTATGAAATTTTGACACAAGCTTTATGACCACAAAAGGCAGGTTGGGATTATTTTGGGAGTTAAAGTTGGATTCTTTTTTTAAGTTTATCATCATTTGCATATGCATAATTGGCGGCAAAATAAAATGGCAACTTATTGAAAATGCTCAAAGAACTTTTTAACTCCATGAAAGTAATTGTGAATTGTTGTAGTATCATAAAGTTGACATGGATAACATCAAAAATGCCCTAAACAACAGAGGCCAAAGCAGGACAGTCAGAGACCTATTAATTGAGGAGGCCAAAAACCTGTGAACAGATGGATAAATGGGTATCTTTCTTTACGAGAATATGAATTTTTTTTCAAAAACATTTTAATATGTCAAAGGAAAAGTATAGTATATATCTGATCCAAAACATAGGACATTTGTATTCTTTGAAAATAAAGTGAGACTATTTATGATTTCTACATTTTTATATGTTCTGCATATAAATGTTGAGCGGTTCACACAAATTTTGCAAAGATTGAGTTGAAGTCTCTGGGGTCATAGAATAAAGAATAATAGAATAAAGTACTAACATATATTTATTATTATGGTAAGGGGAAAGAACAACAAAAGGCTGCTGTCTATATATGTAATAAGTTTGTCAGTAAATCAATTGATTTCCATTACTAAATAGGAATTACTTGTGCTCCTTGCAGTTGTTTCCAACATTTGCATAAGTTATTTTTTCAAGAAATTATTGTTTCCTTATAGGTCCTGTAGCATTAATGTTTACTGCAGGATACCTAATGAAAGAGCTGGTGATATACTACGAAGAGGGGGCCAATGACTACTTGTGAGCCTGTCCTTGTGCTGAAGGGGTAGAAGTGCAGCACATCTTCCATGATAAAGGAGACAAATTTTCCCCCTTATCCCATAAAGATCTATGGAAAGGTATGTAAATTCTGTCTTTTTCCGATATTATTAAGCAGGTATAGACAAAATGCATTTTTTTTTACTAAACATTACATTGTTCATTCTGTGTTTTTGCTATTTTCATCTTTTCATCGATTTCAGAATAAAACAAAAATTAACATGAAGAGATCAGTTATAAATGCTGTAAACATATTTTGGCTGTTGTTTAATCCTGGCAATGGTAGTATTATTTTGACTAACTGGATAGGAACATGAAAGTCTTCATCTGAATTCCAATGGGAGACAACTCTTGCACTATTTGACTTTTTCCTTTATCTTAGTTAATCCTATTGTGATGGAAATATGACTTTCAACAGGTACAAAAAAAGTCTTCATCGGAAGGAGAATACATTTATTGTAGGTTGGTTCAATTCCAATGGGAGACAACTCTTGTACTATTTTACTTATTAACACTTATGGCATTTCTTTTAATGTTTATTTATTAGAGTTTAAATTGTTTTTGTAGAAGGTTGATTCCTAGGCTTTCATTAGAAGACAAGTATTTCTCCATATTAACATTGCTGTAGACTTCTCTTTATTTTGTGTACATTATACAAGAAATGATTATCTGCCAGATTGATAAACAACTTGTTTATGTATATTCTACAGCTGATGGCCAAAATACCCGTTCCAAAATCATAGACAATTAGCAGACATTGGAAGAGAATAATAAAGGGTACTTAACTATGCATCTTTTTATTTTAGGCTGTAAATCACTTTCTTCAAATAAAATATAACCAACCGTCCTGTCAGTTGAAATCAATCAATCATATTTAAAAGACTATGAATGACTCCAGTGGTAAATTTATTGCATCTTTTAGGAAGGTAAATATATATAAATACCCATCTGATTGAATATAATCAAAGAACTTCTTAACTCAATGAAAGTAATTGTGAATTTGTTGTAGTATCATAAAGTTGACATGGATAACATCAAAAAGGCCCTAAACAACAGAGGCCAAAGCAGGACAGTCGGATACCTGTTAATTGAGGAGGCCAAAAACCTGTTAACAGATGAAAAAAATGGTATCTTACTTTACAATAGAATGGCTCCCATGGTAATTTTTTTGCATTTTTTAGGAAGGTAAATATATATATAAATGTTCATCCGATACCAGGAGCCTGGAATTAATTTAGTGATTGACAGTTTTACTGTTTATTATATTTTTCCTTATTTTTAGATGACTCTTTTTACATGCCTAATTAAGGTAATTTGTTTTATTGTTTTATTTCGAGTCTGTTATAGCGGACTTCAATTTTATAGTAGAATACTTCATTCAATATGATTCAATCAAAAGTGGAAATTTAAAACTGTTACACTCATTTTCTATATTTCAGATGCTTACCAGGAATGGAATCAGATTCAGTGTAAAAATAAATATTTGATGTGTACCATGTATGCCACAAAATCCATTGGTGCATCAATAAAATACCTGCATTTCATAATATATCAAGTACTTTAATTGCTATTTTCCATCACCTACTAATGAGCAAACAATTCAATGACAATGAATTGAATACTAAAGTAACTGAAGACAATTCTAAAGTTCTACATTGATGCTCAGATTTTATCGTTTGACTATTTTGTCAAAATAAATTGATAAGACATTTTGCTTCACTTAGAACTGTTGATTTTTGCTAATAACAATGACATTGTTATTTAATGTAACATTGTCTTCAAACCATTATAAAAATCAGGAGATTGCCTCTCAAAGTATACTATTTCACTGAAACTGAATTTATTTTTAAATAATGTTGTCATATGGAAGTATAGCTCATTGCCACATGGTAAACCACTTTCAGATGGGGCCCTTCAGAATGCTTTAAGAAGTGTGTGCACCACTTATGCTGAGAATTCTGGTAAACTTTCGTCACTAGGAAGTACACAGGCAAACGAAAGTTTTAACATAATTGTGGCTTCGAAGGCCCCTACACAACAACACTACAGTTCGTCTGGTTCCTTGAAAAATAGAATAGCCGCATGTGTTGCTCAGAAAAATAAGGGGAATAAATATATATTAGATGTAAGATTTTACTTTTAAATTAATCTAGCCCCTGTTTAAATATATTTCATTATCAAAAAAATAAATTAAAGGAGCCAATACTAATAAATTGCACAAATACCATGATAATGATAATTGGAAATATCCTACTGATAAATTAAAAAAGAGGGACGAAGGATATCAAATGGGACAGTCCAACTCATAAATCTAAAACAAATTGACAACGCCATGGTTAAAATTGAAAAAGACAAACAGACAAACAATAGTACACATGACACAACATAGAAAACTAAAGAATAAACAACACGAACTTTGCCTTGAGCATAACTGTCGAATTCTTACTTGAAAGAAATGAGACAAAGGACAATAGGCCAAACAAAAAATAACACATCAATTGACCAAAGACAACAGACCACTCTCCTAAATAAAAAAACAAAACATAAAAAACAAATTCAGAATTAAGTTATACTGATTAAGATTGCAATTTCAAATCATCATATCATGTTGAAATAGGTACATGTACCTATGTGCAGAATATATCAAAATGTTATAATTAATCGTAATGGCTGATTGTTTATGACATCAATGTGGATTGAAGGAAGCTATGTCCGCTGTGTTACCTTAGTAATATCTTCATAACAATATATCTCTTTTTATATGCAGGAATTAAGTATTGCAACTACAATGAGATATAATAACATGAATAGTAATGATTATTTATAATGCGTTATTTCTATATTTCAGTTTAACAAGAACATGTAGTATCCCAGTATATTTTTCTCTACGATCGGCAGTCCTTAGAGATATTCAACAACGAAAAAGAAAGGCGATAGCAAATACATACAGGTTCAAACAAAGACGAAGAAATTCAACAAGGTACCTTTAACGCTTTTTGAAATTAGCGGAATGTTCTCTGAAAGGGCCTATCTTTTGGTTGATTGATTGTTGATTGCTTAACGTCCAGTGGCAAATATTTCATGCATATTCAGGACGAGAGCAAGTTAACTATAAAAACATTAGGTAGGTTGTTATAATACAGGATGATGGTCGGGGAAATTTGGACTGCCACTGTAAAATGAGGGAATATTGGATAGAGACAGAAATTTTGCCTTGCAACAGGCCACCTACGGACCCCTCAAAGAGTTGTTGCAAGGGTTCTTAACGTGCAAAGAGCGTGGCACTCTCTTTACACGAGGCATCGAATTTAACGTCCCCCTTCTGACCGGACGTGACTGCGAACTTGATACATCCCGCACAGCCAAACGGACGCCCCACTTCGGCAAGCGTTTTACTGCAGGTCGGGAGAAGACTAAGTGACCATATTTCTATACCCCAGTCACCCTTGGGGGTGCCTATCTTTTGGGGGTTTGTTTCTGAGTTGGTATTTTTGAATTATGAGGGTCTTATAACAAATATGATTGATTGATTGTTGGTTGCTTAACGTCCAGTGGCAAATATTTCATGCATATTCAGGACGAGAACAAGTTCACAATAAATACAATAGGTAGGTTAATTTAATAGAGGCCATCTGGGATGATGGTCGGGGAAATTTGGACTGCCACTGGAAAATAAGGGTATATTGGATAGGGACAGAAATTTTGCCTTGCAACAGGCCACCTACGGACCCCTCAAAGAGTTGTTGCAAGGGTTCTTAACGTGCAAAGAGCGTGACACTCTCTTTACACGAGGCATCGGATTTAACGTCCCCCTTCTGACCAGACGTGACTGCGAATTTGATACATCTCGCACAGCCAAACGGACGCCCCACTTCGGAAAGCGTTTTACTGCCGGTCGGTTGAAGACCAAGTGACCATATTTCTATTCCCCAGTAACCCTTGGGGAACTTATAACCAATAAGCTGAGGTTATTTGATTGATGAATGTCATAATAAACACACAAACACAGTGCAATTATGACAATATTTCCTGCAACCAATTTGATAAATATTTTTACATTGGCTGCATATAACAATGATAAAGCATGTTTTAATAAAACACCGAAATGTCAGGACTGTATTCGATTTGTCAGTAAAACGATCAAGTCCTCCTACATATCATTATCTTGAAATAATATAGATAATAAGGACATACCCTTATTGCTCTTTACTTGTAGTAGCTACTCTATCAATATGTCTGTCCTTCACAAATACTTACGAGTATGTTGTATAATAACTCAATGTATTTTGACTGATTGATATACAATGTATTCCCAATGCACATGTAAAGCATCATTTGATTTGAAATGTTTGTGATTTAATTTACTAAAGCTGAATACACCCTTTATGATGCCTCATTTTTTTTTTCATCAAAAGCTTGCCACAAGAAAAGTTGAGGAAGGTGTCACTTATTCTTCTGGCATTGGTTTGGAAGACCACCTTTCAGATGACATTGAAAAAATTTCAAGTCCATCACTGCAATCTGTATACCAAATGATTAAATGGTCCATTACAGTTTTCTTCGACATTGAAGCAACAGGCTTAGGTATGATTGCAGTAATATGATACATCTCTTCTATAGAAATTTTGATCTGACATATGTTTTCAGAATTGCTTTGATATGTGTTGAAATTGCAACCCTATTTCTTCTTAAAACAAAAATGAAACTTTATACACGTGTCATAATTATCAGACACATTCATTATAAAATTGATCAACTACAAAAGCGGTGAAACACACTAAAACAAAACATAAATTATATTCAGGTACTGTAAAAGAGTGAACCATATGTGCTATATATATATATTATACGTGTATGCCTCCAAGATATTGTGTATATAAAAAAAGATGTGGTATGATTGCCACTGAAACAACTGTCCACAAGAGACCAAATAGCATAGACATTAACAACTATAGGTCACTGTATTCCTTTCAACAATGATACTTAATATGGCTACTATGCTCTAACAAGAATGTATGATGGTGAAATATAAGTTCTCACATTTACAAAACAAATTTATTCTCCAAATGGGCAGTTCAATCAGTACCCAGGATAAGTTAAAGTATCTGATTCGACAGGTTTATCTTCAGTTTTAATACTACTATCTTGAAAACAAAAACGGAGACCAATGAGCACTCAAGTAGTATCGATAATATGAATGACAGGCTCCAAAAAGCTTGGGCTTGAAATGTTATAAAAGTTCTAGTTAATGCATTTTAGAATTCTTATTGGCATGATTCTGGTGGCTAGTGCTTGTTCAACATGCCTATCATGAAATCGATTTACCAATGTCATGCCTTTAATATTTTAACAAGAAACTTTCCCATAACACAGATTTCTGCAACATCTGACAAAGGTTCCATCAACACATAGATGTACTTCCAAAGAAACCAATAACCCTAAGGTACATGAAATAACAGGGATCAAAGTTGAAGGGAGCAATATGTTTTGCCATGACAAGGAAGTGAAAGAGGGACGAAAGATACCAAAGGGACATTAAAACTCATAAATCTAAACCAAACTGACGCCATGGCTCAAAATGAAAAAGACAAACAGAAAAACACTAGTACATATGACACAACATAGAAAACTAAAGAAAGAACTACACGAACCCCACCAAAAACTAGGTGCTCCGGAAGGGTAAGCAGATCCTGCTCCACATGTGGCACCCGCCGTGTTGCTTATGTGATTACGAAGCCGGTAAATGGTCTAATTCGGTAGATCACATTAATGAAAGGGAAGGGGACTGTAGTTACGACGTAAGGAACATATCCGATATCATTTGTGAAACGGTTATTCCATAACGGTCAACCAACTCGTGATGGCGTCCGTAAAATTAACGTAGGGATGATTTCAACTTCACCATTTGGAACTCTTAGTTTAATAGCTTCCTTGTGAGCAGTAACCCTCTATCAAGAAAATCGTGATAGGAAATACAAGTACGGCAATATCGATTCAAATGGGAAAAATATACCACGTATGCAGGTGCTGCTGGAATGTTGCTACTTAGAAATGGAAAGTTCACAATTGGAAAGCTGAAATCTGTTGGAATCAAAGAGGCTTTAAAGATGTGTATATTATTTTTAGCGCAATACAAGAAAAACATAGTTATTGGTCATAACATCAAATCGTATGACGTTCCAGTGCTATTTTGTGCTTTAAATAATTGTTCCTTTTCCATTCTTAGAATTTTAGACGCGCTACAACTATTTAAATCTTTATTACCTGGATTAACCTCATATTCACAATCAAATTTGTACAATACAGTATTAAATGAAACATATGACGGTCATGATTCAATGGAAGACGTTGTTGCTTTGAGTCAACGTTGGGGCTACTGATATCGTCGGGGATTAATAGTCCACCAGCAGAGGCATCGACCCAGTGGTAGTAATAAAATTAACGGTACCAATTTTCTTGCACCGGATGCGCATTTTGATGGAGTTCTATATATTCTTTCATTATTTTTTCAAGATTTAATATTATTATGGTGAAGAATTTTATCAGGAAAATATGGTGAGGAATTTTATCAGAGGAAGCGACATGTACATGAAGATGATGAATATCCTGAAGTGATTTTTTTTATATCTTTTAATATCAATTCATGTCTCATAGATATATAAAGAAAAGAAAATCACAGTTAACTTATATTGTTCATAAAGATGGAAAGAGTCAGAAGATGACAAAATCGTTTAAACGTGAATCTCCGGGTATTTCAACTGATACTGTCTAGAGAGGTGAAACTACAGCAAATAATGATTTTATTATTGATGGTGTCCAAATACAAGTACAGGAGGATAATGCCAGAAGTTGGTCTGCAAAATTAGAATAAGTACCTTCATGTGACCAAAAAAGTAAGATATCCCCCATTACCAGTAACCACTCCAAATAATTTAGTTTTTCAAAGGTAAAACCAGGTCACGAAGAAAAACACAAACAAAAAGTCACACTGACGACTTCGATGATTAGAAAATATCTAAAACAGTAAAAAATCAAGATAAAAACCCCAAAATGAAGGCACAAAGAAAAATACAAATAGAAATCTCTATAGAAAGTTACTCTGAAGACTGCTCTGAAGACTGATGCTCCAAAGAAAATTTCAAAAACTGTTCTACATATAGTTGACAAACCCAAAACAATGTCACAAAGAAGAAGAAACAAAGCAGACAACACCATTCACACAGATAAACAGAGAACTAGGAAGGCAGTGCGTTGTGAAATTTGCGGGGTTCCGCAACAAAACATTTGGAGACACATGAAAAAGTCACATGACACAGAAATCGAGAAAAAAGGCAGATCTACTGCAAAAAGAAACGCCTTTGAATGTTTATAACATACTTACATTGAAACATGACGAATTAAGTGGACCAACAAGTAGGAGACAGGTTTATGATAAGAAGTACAGAGACAAAAAAATCAATAAAAAAACGATTGTGGACAATATATGGGTAAAGGTAATATTGCAGACCACATCAATGATATAGACAAAAAACTGTCCGAACAAGATTCAATAGTTAAGTCCATCATCAGAGACCACGGCAAAGCCCTTGTCTAATTCTGTACACTGAACATCAGTAAGAAGACATTAAAACATTTTGCTGTTCTGGACAATCTATTGTAGGGATCGACAAAACATTTAACTTATGCAACATGCACGTGACCGCGTTATGCTTTAAACAAACCGCAGTAAATATGGAATCAACTTCAGATTTTGGACTCCATCTTTGGGAACTCGGGCCTTTTAACTGCTGATGATGTAATTTGTTTTGAAGCCAAAAGTGATGAAATAAGTAAGAAATCCATGGAATCCCAGAAAGCCACTTTAAAAAGCCATGGACCAACAGCAATAGTGAGTCTTTAAACCATGTGCTCAAAAGGTCCATTGCATGGGAATCTAAACCACTCTTGGACTTGGTACAGATCATTGAGGATGCAATTAAAACTCAATATAAGGACCTTCTCCGATCTATTGTCAGCACGGGGCAGTACAGATTGGCTAATACACACCAACATTTTTCCATTTCTAAAACTATTTGGATTAACTAAACCAGCGAGAGCGACAACGACTGTTCAATAGATTTAAGAGGTTTGTCCCTAAAGACAAACACGTGTCAATTTCTAGCGATGGTAAAATGACAGTTATTAAACCAAGGTCCCTTGGGACGAAAATTGGTCAAAGAAAACGAAAGATCAATGAAAGAACAACATCATTCAAAAGAACAAAGACCAGTTCATAGATATGAGAACAATTTTGACTGAACTTTATTTAAATATGTATCTGTATTATCATATATGTCCCTTATGCAGCGTGCGTGCTAAAGTGTGAAATTCGAGCAGAGTAGTGTATAGAATAAAGTCATTCTTTTTCTAACTGTCCGTCAATGAATGAATGAATCAATCAATCAATGAATTAATTAATGAATGAATGTATGAATGAACGTAGTAAATATATAGTACACACAACATATAGTGTATAACTGTACTCTAATAAATAGCTACGGTGACATAAATATCCCGGTGTTCTTTCAAAAAAATGTAGACAAAATAGACCGCCTGACTTATCATTTATCATCGTAGTTAAATTCATAAGTCAGGCGGTCTATTTTGTATGAATTTAACTACGATGATAAATGATAACTTAAGGGGGTACAGAACACCTAAGAAAAGATAACTCTTACTCATAGTCTGATTCATTGCTACGTTTTAAAATGATGTGCAATATGCAAGCTTTTAAAAGATCATGATAAGAATGTTTAAATTATTGCTAAGACCAGCTGTACACCCTTTGTTATTCATTTAATCTTTTAATTTATTTAAAGTTACTCATTTTCCGTAAATGAATCTTCAATGAGACATAATAGGGAAATTTCAAAGTGAAGGTTGAAAACGAATGTTGAGAGTTGAAAATCGAATGTTGAAAACGAAGTTGAAATTCGAATGTTGAAAACGAATGTTGAATGTTGAAAACGAATGTTGAACGTTGAAATCGAATGTTGAAAACGAATGTTCAATGTTGAAAACGAATGTTCAATGTTGAAAACGAATGTTCAATGTTCAAAACGAATGTTGAAAGTTGAAAATCGAATGTTGAAAACGAATGTTGAAAGTTGAAAATCGAAAGTTGAAAACAACTGTTGAATTTTGAAAACGAATGTTGAATGTTGAAAACGAATGTTGAATGTTAAAAACGAATGTTGAAAGTTAAAAATCGAATGTTGAAAATGAATGTTGAATGTTGAATACCGAATGTTGAAAGTTGAATACCGAATGTTGAAAAGAAATGTTGAATGTTAAAATCGAATGTTGAATGTTGAAAATGGATACAAAAAACATAAAAAAAAAAAAAAAAAAAAAAAAAAAAGAAATTGTGAATGTTGAATATTGAAATCGAATGTTGAATGTTGAAATCGAATGTTGAAAATCGAATGTTGAAAACGAATATGGAAACAACAAAAAAATAAATTTGAATGTTGAATGTTGTATATTGAAATCGAATGTTGAATGTTGAAATCGAATGTTGAATGTTAAATATGGAAACAAGAAAAAAAAATGAATGTTGAATGTTGTATATTGAACCAACTTGACATCCGTATTTGGTGTTACATTCTATAAAACTCTCAGAATATGGTCGATTTAATATAACATCTTAATGAATAATCCAAAAAAAGGGGTAAAATTAACTGAAAATGTAACATTCTTTCAATGCTGTGGTTGGTTCAAATTTATTCAAATACGATTCTCAATACATATTAGAAAATTATCTTGATCAAATGACCGATTAAAGTAACATCTAATACAATTATCTAATAAATTGTCAAATTTACAGTAAAATGTAGAAAAATTATTATTAAAAACGTTGGCAGGTATGTTACATTCTATACAACTATCTGTAAAATATGGTCGATTAAATGTGACATCTTAATGAATTATCAAAAAAGGGGTAAAATTTACTAAAAATATAATATTTTTCATAAAAATTAGGTTGGTTCAAGTTTACTTCAGATACCATTGTCAATACTAGTAGAAAATTATCTTGATCAAATGACCGATTTAAGGAAATATCTAATACAATTATCAAAATAGTTTTCAAATTTACAGTATAATGTGGAAATACCATTACACCGATGGCAGGTTTAGTGTTACATTCTATACAAATATCTACAAAATATGATCGATCAAAGGTTTCATCTAATTCAATTATACAAAAAGTGGTTAATTAACTGAAAATGTAAAATTTTCAACACATATGTGTTTGGTCCATTTTTACATCTGATGCAACTTTCAGTACATCTAACAAAATGATCTGGTATAAAAGACCGCTTTAAGGTAATATCAAACACAATTATCCAAAAAATTGTCAATTTTAAAGTTAAATGTAGATAAATCCGTATTAAACCGATGGCAGGTTTGGTGTTACATTCTATAAAACTCTCAGAATATGGTCGATTTAATATAACATTTTAATGAATTATCCAAAAATGGGATTAAACTAACTGAAAATGCAATTTTTATAAATGCTGTGGTTGGTTCAAGTTTATTTAAATACGATTCTCAATACATATTAGAAAATTATCTTGTTCAAATGACCGATTTAAGGTAACAGCTAAAACAATTATCTAAAAAATTGTCAAATTTACAGTAAAATGTAGAAAAATTATTCTTAAAAACGGTGGCAGGTTTGATGTTACATTATATACAACTATCTGTGTCGATTAAATGTGACATCTTAATGAATTATCAAAAAGGGGTAAAATTTACTAAAAAATATTATATTTTTAATAAAAATTAGGTTGGTTCAAGTTTACTTCAGATACAATTGTCAATACATATTAGAAAATTATCTTGATCAAATGACCGATTTAAGGAAACATCTAATACAATAATCAAAATAGTTTTCAAATTTACAGTATAATGTGGAAATATCATTACACCGATGGCAGGTTTAGTGTTACATTCTATACAAATATCTACAAAATATGATCGATCAAAGGTTTCATCTAATTCAATTATACAAAAAGTGGTTAATTGACTGAAAATGTAAAATTTTCAACACATAGCTGTGTTTGGTTCATTTTTACTAAATCTGATGCAACTTTCAGTACATCTAACAAAATGATCTGGAATAAAAGACCGCTTTAAGGTAATATCAAACACAATTATCCAAAAATTTGTCAAATTTAAAGTTAAATGAAGAAAAATCCGTATTAAACCGATGGCAGGTTTGGTGTTACATTCTTTAGACTCTCTAGAATATGGTCGATTTAATATAAATCTTAAGGAATTATCCAAAAAAGGGGTAAAACTAACTGAAAATGTAATTTTTATCAATGCTGTGGTTGGTTCAAGTTTACTCAAATACGATTCTCAATACATATTAGAAAATTATCATGAATATAAGACCGATTTAAGGTAACATCTAATACAATTATCTAAAAAAATGTCAAATTTACAGTAAAATGTAGAAAAATTATTATTAAAAACGTTGGCAGGTTTGATCGGATGGAAGATAGAAGATTGCTTGATGTTGACAATAAATTTCACATTTTGGCGTTTCAAACTGTTTACGTGCCAGTGATTAATGAAGCTTTGGCATTTTCAGGAAAGGATGGAATAGCCATAAACTGTCAACTAATAACAACAGAACTCCAAAACAGATATGGTTAAGTGGATTATTGCAAAATATAAATTCGGAAGCAACACCTATTGCCAATTTATATGGGGGAGATATTCCTTCCAAATTAGAAAACAGATTAAGAAGGTAACAGGATAATTTATATCCGGAGAAACATATTTTAACTTACTTCTTTTTGTTGCAGTTCATTGTTTGTTGTTCCGTTGTTTTCCTCTTATAGTTGGTGTGTGAATTAGCTGCTTCTTTAAACATAAATGACCCCGAAAAATCAAATTTGAAACAACTTAGACATAACATCCAGATGAGGGTCAACTTGAAAGGTCTATTGAATGGTTCTGACGATTTAATCAGAGTTCTGAAGATGGATGTTCAAAAGCTCCAGCCAACTGCAGTAGTTATAGTGAACAATGACTTATTATTTGTAGCTGACCTCCAAACAAAGGCTATCTAACAGATTGCAGTTGAGAAAAATATTACAGCTACAGCTTTTTTTTATCGTGGTTAATTATTTTTATGAAAACTCACTACACTCATACTTGCTTAATTTTTTTTATCTAACTGATAAACAACATTTCCGCCTTAACCATCGAATACTTGAGAATTGCCTGGTAGTGCATAACAATCGCTTTTGTTGTCTATAAATAGTTTGCACATGCGCAAAAGTGTTAAACACATGTGTATCATAACCTTGAAAAAAATTATTAAACCAATTCATAATATTATTAGAAATCCAAAAACACTAAATATATGGTAAATAGTTCAATGTTTTTAAAGCATTTTATTAAATTTTAGCGCATGCGCAAATAGTGGATATGTCAAATATTCATTTTAATAAATATGTGATGTAAGGATTGTACCCACCGAACCTGGTAATTGTTTTTTTCTAAAAAGAAGTTCAAAGAAAAGTTTTCCAGAAAAATCAGTATTTTCAAACTACAGAAAACAGCCATTTTAAAAAATGGCCGTGGCCATCTTGAAAAAATCATTTTTTTTAATGGCCAGCAGTTTATTCTTAAAAAGTATATTATAATGATAGCATTCCTAAGGATGATTCTGATTGGTCGATATATATCCTTTCTGGAGTCAAGTATTACTATATATGAGGTAACAAAAGTTAAAGAGATTGCGGTAGATGCTAGGTCTCGTATGAAGAAAACGTAATATTTCTACGTAACAAAAATATCAAAGAATACCTTGCTGAATAGCTGGGAGACTTTTGAAAAGCGACCCACGCTTTAATAGTATAAGCAAAAAATCCCGAAACACTGTAAGTTATTACAACAAATTTTCAATAAATTAAAAAAAAAAACGGTGTTTAGTCCTCAGATTTATTTCTTATGTTGGTTGGAGGAACCGCATTTAATTATAAAATGTAACAAGTGGCGAAGCAACATCGAAGTCCCTCCCGAGTGTATCAAAGTGATTTTTTCAGAGATCCATACGTACCCTAGAGAAGTACCACCGTTGAAAGATTATGTTCTTCTCGATGGTTTAGGAACAATAAAAAAGTTCGAAATCGAAATAGCAGATACAATCAACACTGTCTTTGACATTTTAAAGTTAAACAGACCATCACACACATATAGGTATATGTGAATCGGTGTCAGAATACTTCAAAACGTCTCACGAGTCCGGAGAAGTCAATGTTCACACTGAAACTCTCTAACAAATCTAGCAAAATGGCAGTAGTAACGAAGGAATACAGAGTGCACAACAGGAAATGGTGCGACCAAGCTTTAGCGAGGAACAAAGCACTGAAAACAAACCAGTAGAGCAAAACCCCCAACTATTACTAAAACAGTTGAAGAACTTAGAAGACTGAGAAATGTGAAATATAATTTTGACACAATACAAGAAGGAAAAATTTAGCCAAAGGGGCCCTAGAACTTCCACCTTACTTAAGGCTTGAACTTTCATTCACCCCGAGGATGTTAGCGCACCCAACAAAGGAGGCTGTGAAGGACGAGATAAGTTCAGTAAATTTGGAATTAAGAAAGCTGGCATTATCCAAACTCTCGGGGATGCCTGCAAAACACATTTCAGAAGAAGCAAAAGAGCTGGAAGAATTAGACGAGGAACAAAGCGCCGGGAATTTTTTAAGATTGTCGATGAGCTGATTGAGAAGTATTAAGAGAAGCTCAGACGCTACAAAGAAACGATTAACAGAAAACCAGCTCAAAGTGCATACAAACATAAGGACAAATTCTTAAGTTTAATATTATTCCTATAGTGGGATTAATTTACCAGCTTTTAGCTCTAGTACTTATCCGTCATTTTGTTATCCACAAGGGTGACTGGGGTATAGAAATATGGTCACTTGGTCTTCTCCCGACCGGCAGTAAAACGCTTGCCGAAGTGTGGCGTCCGTTTTGCTGTGCGGGATGTATCAAGTTCGCAGTCACGTCTGGTCAGGAGGGGGACGTCAAATCCGATGTCTCGTGTACAGAGAGTGCCACGCTCGTTGATAACCCTTGCAATAACTCTTTCAGGGGCCCATAGGTGGCCTGTTGCAAGGCAAAATTTCTGTCCCTATCCAATACACCCCCATTTTCCAGTGGTAGTTCAAATTTTAACCGACTGTCATCCCATATGGGTTCTATTATGACAACACCTTCCTATTGTATTCATTGTTTACTTGTTCTCGTCCTGAATATGCATGAAATATTTAATTTACATAAGGTTTACACTCAACTTTAAAAGCCTCCAAAATAATAAAAAATTAATATGGTTAATGTCATCCGAGGATAATGTTTTAATTAAAAACGTAGGTTTATTACTGTGTACTTTATTCAGAGAGAAAATCATGTCTAGATACAGTTTAGTCACCGGTAGTTTGTCCATCTATATTATATTGTAAAACTATAAAGAATATATCATTTCTGCAGAAATTATTTTGTTGAACAAACTTCGACTTTTTATTCAGGTATAGATTACCTTAGCTGTATTTGGCACAACTTTTTGGAATTTTGGATCGACATTGCCCTTCAACATTTTACTTGTTTGGCTTAAATAATTAATATTTTGATGTGAGCGTCGCTGATGAGTCTTATGTAGACGAAATGCGCGTCTGGCGTACTAAATTATAATCCTGGTACATTTGATAACTATTTTAGTGTTAAATAATCAGTGTAATCAATATGTAATCACTTGTATGAACTTGAACTTAATTGTACCGCTCAAATTTTTGAGCGTCATATTTGACAATAAAAAAACTGGGTCATCAAAGTTTACAAAGAACCCCTATGGAATATGAAATTATATTTTGAATTTACTTTGGATTAATAAGCAATAAGAGAAAGACGAGTAGAATTCGAACGGAAAACTTCAACGGGAAATAAATACATGGAAAACATTATTAGTAGCCTTTTTTTTTATCAAACTATTCCAAAATTGAAGCATATTGTTATCTGTGAGGAAAAGTACAGCTTCACACCAGATGATTTCAAGGCAGCCACGAGACAAAAGCTACGCAAGTCTATACCATTTACAATTTCCTATTTAAAAATAGAAGATGAACTAATGTGATCTACAAAATTATCAAAAGTCTGCAGTATTGAACACTGAACCTGGAAAAAAAGACCTTCAATTAATTGTTTTCATCTTTACATAAAAACAATGATTTCTAGTATATCAAATGACTACCGAAATTAACACTAGCAAGATTTCAAAGTTTATTAAAAAACGATTTCGCAAACATCAACAATTTTGTACGGATAAAAGGGAAATTGAACCGCGAAAATATCAAGAAAAATCTTTTTAATCAATTTACTTTTACAAATCGTGACTTAGATGGAGAGTTGCCTCATTGGCACTCATACCACAGCTTCTTATATCTACATATGTGAAAAGAATATATATTGGACCATTGTATAAATTGACTTTAGAGACGACACATATATAATTGAAATCAAAACTGTATATCGTAATAAAATCAGTAATAAAAGTAATAAAAGTATCACACTCGTTGAATCTACTACATAGATTAATCAGATCAGGATCGAAAATTAGCATTAATCCTGACAGCATTTCTAATTCAATCCTAATTTTTTAGGTAAATTTAAAATGGATAATACAGATAATGCCTTTGGCAAATTAAAAGATCTGCAAGAGGACTTTCATGTATGGGAAACTAGCAACAGCAAATATAGATTACCACAGGTCTTTAAAAGATGATGACTGGTCTTCAGATGTAAAGGAGTGGCC